>VXAC01000249.1:1422-25618 GCA_013399225.1 Rhipidura dahli | reverse complement strand
CGTAGGGCCAGTGCCAAACCATGTCATCTCCTTACTAATTTCCTTTTTGCATGTATTGAAAACATTACCTTCATCCTTGCATATCTCCTGTCTCTTTTAAAAACTTATGAAGTTCTTGGATGAATTAATTTGCTGTGATATTAACCAAGACTGTATTTCCTTCTAAGAAGAAGGGCCTCTTGTGACTGATATAAACCATATCTCCTCACTAAACTGGAAAACTTGGCAGTGAGTCTTTGGAGAGGGAAGTGACCGGAATGTCTCAGATACAACCTGCTTGTTTTCTCCTGGACGGCTGAATAGGATTAATTTTTTATTTTAGTTATTTTTGGGTTTTGTCACCTAAATGCTGGTGTCACTCAAAAACAAGGCTTCTCGAAGAACAGGAGACCAGTGATGGCTGGGGGAACCTTAATGACCCAAATACAGAAAATTCCTTACTCCCAAGGCTTTCATAGGTGAGGGATTCACCCATTCCAACCTCTGGTGCACAGACCCAGAGGGGAGTCAAGGGGGAATCTCTCTCACTCCAAACCATTCCAGGATTGTTTGATTCTTACTGGGGTCCAGACTAAACCCTTTCACTACTGCAGTACCTTAAGTATTTTACTTTTCTCTTGATACAGTTAATTGCATTATTTCAGAGTCTTTTCTTTTTCAGTTAGATTCTGAAATTGAGATGCTTTAGCCTTCCTTTGAAATTATTTTTAATTGCATTCTAGAAACAGTTCTGTGATGTCTTGAATTCAAACATTTCTCTTTATTGCATCTTCACTGATAGGTGTGAACAACAGACTCAGAAGTTCGGGTTAAAATCTTTGCCATTTAGGTGAGAATGGGCAATAATTTAATTTTTTTTCAGTTGTGTCCTGAAATTAATAATCTCCTTTTGAAATTTTTTTTGAAAACAGGTTTTTTTACAGAAGTTACTTATCTTGACTCTTATTCCAAAGCACAGGGATCTTGTTTTTCTGTATCCATAATTATAAACCTAATGAGCCCATGTCAGGCTTCTCCCTCAAATTATCAAGGACATTGAAAGCAGGAAGAAAGGGCGTGAAACCCCCTCTGTAACTCTGCAGTGGAAACCATGGCGGTCACCACTGTTGCTGACCTGTGCCAGCCAATCCAGGGAGTGGCACTTCCCTGGCACTCCAGGAGGGATATCAATCTTTCCAAGCACACAATAAACCTTTCCCAACATCACCAGCAGGCCAGATGTGTTTCTGCAGTCCTTGCAGACATCCCTGAATTCGGCACTTAGTCGTTTTTTGTCTGCAGTGCATCCATTGAGTTTCGTAAATGACACTTGGATTTCAGTCTCTTCAGCACAGGAGTGGGGAGCTGTTGTACCAGGAGCCTTCTGAGTACAAATCACATCTGTCTGATGCAGGCATTTCTCATAAAATTCATAAAGTCCCTCAAACAAACAGAAATTCCAAAACTCCTTGTATTTCATTGCAATCTGTACAACTAAAATACATGGATATAATTAAAATAGAACAGATTAAAGCAGAAGTATTGGAGAGTCTATTCAGAAAACACAGAATATTCCATTAGAAGGTGAAAAACTCTCTGTGAATTTCTTTAGGCAGATGGAAGATTTAAAATACAGGTTTCCTATACCCTCGGAAAATCCTATTCCTCTCACCCTGTAGGAATTAGAGGTGATGAATCCTTTTCTGGTAGATTTCCTGAGCACAATCTCTCTTTTTCCTGTTTACTTCTCCCTGAAATTCAGGGAATTTGGTATAAAATCAGTGTGTGGGGAGGGAAGAGGCTGATGGATGGACTTATTTTGCTGCAAGAATTAAAGTAACTTAGCCCAGGGCCTAAGTCCACTCTCCATAATTGGAGTGAAACCTCCTTGTGGGGCTAAAAGAGAGCTCAAGTTTTAATATATTTTTTTCCATTTCTTAGTAGTTTTCAATTGTCTGCCTTATCTTTTTCCTCCATGTAGACATCTGGAAGGAAAAACACCGAATCCATGTGTTTATGGATACTGTGTTTTCTGCTTCTTGCCAACAGTCCCATTCTGCATAACAAGATTTATGCTGTTAGAAAGCCCCAAAATGCATTCAGCAGCTCTTCTGTGACTGTTCTTTTAGCTCTCCTGGAATCAAGCACAACCATTTGTTTCCTTGTATTTTAACCCAATTGTAGAAATGCACCTCAGGGTCCAGCAAGAACACGATTATTTTTGTCCTATTTACAATGTCTACAGTCACTTTTAGGTTGCTAAACTGCAAACAAGGAAAACACAGTTGTTTAACCCACTGTTAAAATTGGCTTTTTTTACAGTTTTGAACAAAAAACAGAGCCTAGCATTAAATAATATCTTAATGTCATGTTCAGTTTTCAACCTGGGCTCGGGGAGATGTAGGAGGGGCAGATGCGCTGCCTAAAAAATATTTGCCTTGTTCCTTCTCAACTTGCATTCTACAGAATATAATCCCTGGGAGTGTAACCCCATCCTTGGGAGTGTAACCCCATCCCTGGAAGTGTCCAAGGCCAGCCTGGACAGGGTTTGGAGCACCCTGGGATAGTGGAAGGTGTCCCTGCCCAGGGCAGGAGGTGGAACTCAATGGGCTTTAAGGTCCCTTCCAGCCCAAGCCATTCTGGGATTCCATGAAAATATGCATTTAAAACTGTTTCACTTGCAGTTTGCTCTCTATTCTTATTCTAAAAGGACTCAGAGGTCAGCAGAAAATACATTTATGTTTTCTCAAGTCGATCAAGTTCAATTAAAGGTGTTGCTAGTTTGAAAAATACATAGGCCTGAAAATATATATGTTTATAGCCCCCTCTTTATAAAGTTCTGAGAAATTCTAATGTTTGCATAGGATTGTTCTATTTTGTTTATCTAAATAGCAATGCAACAGAAGGATTGAATAGATAATTGGGGGAAAATAATGAAGACAAAAATGGAGAGAAAGAGATTATAGTGATCAATAGATTATTGCTGTTTTTCTTTCATCCTTCCCAAAGTTACACAGCCATGCTAAATGATTTAGCCCTGCATTAATGGGAAACAATACAGAAATATGTCAGCCACGTGCCTTGTTTTCCTAATAACAAAACCCCACAATTGCTGGAACAAAATACTCTGCTGTCAGTGAAGAACAATAGACCAAAAGCAACGAATCAAAGTCTTTGCTCGGTTTTATCCTCCAGAAGGAAAGAGAAAGCAGAGCTTTGCTGTGATCCGGTGGCACTTCTGTGGTTCCACTCCTGCTTTTGATGTTCTGTGAGGTCTCTGCAGCATCTCCCTGTCTTTTATAGGGAAGCCAAACACTTACATCCCTCATTTCTATTTTGATCATTATCCACACACTTGAAGGACTGGGAGAAAAGATCAGATAATTTCTTTTGCTCCTGAAAAAGGAGAGAGAAAGTTCTCCCCCCTCCCAATGAGATTGCTGATGCCACTCCAGTATTGATTGCTGCAAATCAGCCAGCTTGGGCCATGCTGCTGGACTCCTCAGCACAGGCAGCTCGCTGGGAAAGAGTAAAATATGGCTGGGAGGCTCTTCAGATTTGGGGAACTCAAAGCAGGATCTATACTGTTTGAAGCAGAGGGGAAGAGGGTGAGGGAGAAGTGTCACTTGCCAAGCTCAGCCTCTCCAGCTGAACAGACAGAGCCTCAGTTTGGCACATCCACACAGGGAAACATCAGGTACTGGGCCACCTTTTGCCCTGTACCAAACCTTAAAAGCTTAAAAGCTTTTTTTTTTCCTGAAGAAGAATCTGCAGGCAGGTGTAAACTCTGCATTTCAGGCACAACAGATACTGCAATGTCATTAATCTTAAAGGAACATAGGATTTTTTAATCCTTTTCTCTGGTTTTAGACAGAAACTATTTCTTTAGTATTCAGGATATTAATCCAGGTATAGCTGTTTTTCACAAATAATTTAATAATCATTCATAACAATAATGGCATAACTGCTACAATAACTGTTTTCTTTGCTGTCTCAGTTTACCATTATCATTTGAAGTTTTAAACCTTTCCTTAATTAGACAACATCCTTTACCAGATCCCAGTTTTCTCCAGCTTTATGAGAAGTGTCAAACCCTGTGATAGCATTGACATCACATCTTCGCTCACAATTTGCTTTGCATTTGAAAGCAGATATTACTGCAGAGATGTTTTTAGGGGCTCATTTCACAACTGCCCATGAAAACCATGAAGTAAATTGTGTTTCAGCAGTGACATTTAATAAAAAACCTGTAGTTTTACTGTCCTGAGTGCAACAAGCATGAGCGGTGCTGTGTTTTCTTTGGCCAGAGTGGGGGAGGTGGTTTGGCAGGTGAGGAAAACGGGGACCGTGCCTGCACACCCTCGGTGCAGAACACAGCTCACAAACACAAGAAATTGAATAATTAATCCAAAATGAGTACAAAGTGAGACTGAAAGGTCAGCTGAGCTGATGGGCATGTTTTGCAGCACAACAATTTCGGAAATGGCGTTGAACGTGTGCAGTTTACGTGGTGCTGGAAATGCCACCCATCTGCTTGTGCTGAGTTTTGGGTGCTGGAGCTACACAGATGAGGATCAGCCACGCATGGAAAGGCACAGCAAAGATAATTTTGTAGGGGGGGGAAGCTGAAAGTTTAAGTTCTCCCTGTTGTAGAGGTCTTAATCATTCATGCTGCTGCTAATAGTAAATTAAGTCTTTAAATGTCAGGCCGTTGTTGTGCATCTTTTCTGCATCAGAACCGAGGATAATCTCTTGTTACTGGCATTCAGCCTCCAGGAAAGGAGTCTCCAAGAACAGTTTTCCCTGTTGTTTGTCTCTAAAAGATGGCAAGCTGTGCCCTTGCCAGCCTCATTCCTCTGGGATGAATGCTGCATTCCACCCTACTTGGATATAATATAAATTAACGTATAATTGACATAATATAAATAATATATAATTAATTCATATTTTGGTCAAAACCAGTATCCAAAACTGATTTGACCACAAAGTTTAAACCACTGGCCCTGGAGATGGAATTTTTCCAGGTTAGAAATTAAGTGCATTAACAAGACAAAAGAGAAAAAGCTGAAAATAAATATTCTTGGTGTTTTCACCCATGTCAGTAACATACAATGGCTTTAAGCTGAATAAGGGGAGATTTAGATGGGATATTGGAAGGAATTGTTCCCTGTGAGGGTGTGGAGGCCCTGGCACAGGGTGCCCAGAGAAGCTGTGGCTGCCCCTGGATCCCTGGCAGTGCCCAAGGCCAGGTTGGAGCACCCTGGACAGTGGAAGGTGTCCCTGCCCATGGCAAGGGGTGGCACTGGATATGCTTTGAGGTCCCTTCCAACCCAAACACTTCTGGGATTCCGTGACTTCATCAACAACAAATTCCCTGGCAACAAACTACCCCAGAGAATCAGCAGTTCTCCTAATGACTACAACTGTCACTTAAAAATACTTACCCTATAAAATATTTACACCTTAAAATGAGATGTGAGACTAAACACAAAAATCAGACAGAAGGAAACATTAATTTTAAAAATGTGCTGTACATAATTGTAGATTAAAATATTACAGCAAGTCATTTTTTCTTGATGGGAGACACTGTTCTCCAAGCAGCCTCGTGAGGAAATGTGACAGTTTTGACAGAATACATTTTGCAAACACAGGTAGCAATTTTGATAAAAATACACAGAATTCTAGTTTTATTCTTGTCAAATAATGATATGTTAAATTTTCATTTAAAAATTACAGCTGTGTTGGTATAATTCAGGTCCTGTTAAATAAGTTAAATCAATCCAAGAATTAAATATTTAGATTTTACTAAAATAGACTGCCATTTCTAGAGAACGTATTTTAGCTGCTTAAAACACATATTTATTTAGAGATTTTGTAGGTTTTCCTAGTTTTTCTTTGGGCAGAAGCTATTGATCTACCAGCATTTCACCACTTTTGTCCTGAATTCAATATGTTCAAACATCAGAATGTCAAGGCTGAAGCCAAAGATTTCATACTTGAAACACTTAATGATGTCACAGTCCAGTTTTAGAAGCCCCATCATTACAAACCCTCCTTAGATCAAGCAAAATAATAAAACATTAGAGAGATTAGTTCATCTCTTTTGTCTGATTTACATATTTTTTCCATGAATTGTTAAATGCTAATATTTTACTCATTCTTCGGGCCAGCCACAATTCTTTAACACGACACAGAGTTTATTTTGGACCTCAATGCAGCTCAAACAAAAATCCTGAAGAATAATAATAGCATTTAATTGTATTCATCACCTGAATGAGTCAGTTTTTAACAAACCTAATCAGCTCCCCCTTCCTTCCTGTAATCAGGTGTGGCAGCGTGGTTTTCCTCCCACCACGGAGAGCTGAATCCCAGTTCATCAGAGTGCAGTGTTCACACTGAGGAAAGGACTTCACACAAGATGGAGAAGTGCAAAGACCTTTATTGCACAGTGGCAATTCCCCAAATACCAGCCCACAAACAGGATGTCACCTCATATAAACAGGAAGGACAAATCCCAGAGTGTCCCCCAGTCCCCTGGAGCATTGCCTGGATGTCACCTATTATGGTAACAGGTGAACAACACCCTGTAAGGTCACAAACCACAATCTTCCCACACAACTGGTCAAGAAGGCCAGAAACCCACAGTTCCCTTTTCCAGCCCATCTCAGGTGACCTGGAAGTGTTTCCATGGTTACCTCCATGGAAAGAGGCCTCTCCTGGGCCTTCCAGGCCTGCTCTTCCATAACCCCCATGGTGGAACCCCCCATCAGAGCACTTCAGCTTCACCTCGCTGTTTGAACCCCCTGTGCTGAGCGCTGTATCCTCGCATTTACTGCCGCACATAAACTGCAGCTCACTCTCACTGAACTGGGACCTGTTCCCAATGATGCCTTAGGTTGTAACTTTTATATTTTTCAAACCCTGCAGTGCCCAGTGTGTAACTCTGGAGTTTCCTGTTCCCTGTTCAGTGCTGCTCTCTGTGCTGGGCACACACAACAAAGCCTCTCCGGGGCTGCTCTCCAAGGACACCCAGCCCATCCTGGGCCCAAAAGTATCAACCAAAGAGCCTCTGAGAAGGGGGCAAGCCGAGGGGAATTACATCATTAACTGAAGCTTTAATTGGAGAATGAACCCTGAGATGCAAATGAACCAAAGCTATAAAAGTGTGAAGAACTCGTGGCCTCTCAGGGTCCATCTCGGGGCCCATCTGGGCAGCAGCCTCTGGCTCCCCAGGGGTACCTTTGAAGGCCTTTCCAATGAATCCCCACCTTTATTCCCTTACTCCTGTCTGGGCTCTGTTTCTAGGAGGCCTCTCAAGGCATCACCATGTTCCCACGTGGACCCAAGCACGGGGTGTGGGGATTCAGCTTCCCTGAGGCTGGAGGTTGGTTCTGGCAGCGCTGGGGTATTTTGGGAGCACTCCCAGGCACGGGGTGACTGTGCAGGGGCACGAGTTGGACTCCATGATCCTTTCCAGCTCAGGACATTCTGTGATCCCCTAATTCCATTGCAGCAGCAATAGGGATTCTGTGATCCCCTAATTCCAAATGTCCATTCCATATTGACATTTTTGTCCCTGCCGTTTGCCAAAGGAATGATTTCAGTTCTCTGCACACGAGGAGGGGTAAAGAGACATTCTTGGGTTGCAACCACGACAGAGCCATGGAGCTCTATCACTAAATATCTATAGATATTTATCTACAAGCTACAACACCATTAATGGAATTTCATAAAACCTTGTTGCATATGACTTCATCCTTCTGGGGAGCAGCACATTAACACACCCAAGACGAGGAGGGGTAAAAGGGAGTTTCTCCCAGTTAACTATGTAAGAAGGGTGGATTTTGTCCGGTGAAGAATGCTTCAGGAAGGGCTAAAGCTGAAATTATTTTAAACTGTAAATTAGTAAAATCATTACTCTGCCTTCTTAGAACAAATTGATATTAATGTTGTAGCACTGTGACTCATCTGACCACATTTCAGGAGCAGCAGCCATGTCCAGAGGGGATTTTTGTTAGTTTCTGTATTTGTTTTGTTGGGTTTTAGGATCGACATGGGCTCACAAGCTGTTCAGGGTCTGTATTCCATGTTTAGAAGGTATAATCTGCTTTGTACCTATTGACTCTCTTTCCTTGGGACATCAAATTTCCTCTCAGGTACATAAAAATAAACATGCATTTAGACGAGATGCAGATGTCCCTGTGTGTACCAGGCAAGCATCCTGATTTTATAATTTCTATATCCTCTGAAAAAATAGGTTTATGTGCCCGTGGTGATATCAACAATTCCTGACTTTAGTGGAAGATTTAGGGACTGAAAAACACTGCACATGTAGCAGCCCTTCTCTAAAATAAAGATGTTCTCACAATTCCGAGGAAACCATGATGCATAATAGCAGCAACAGCAATAACTGAGGTACCTTCCAATAATAATATCATTAAGGAAGCCAATACTTGATAAGAAAAAGGAAATGAAGGAAAATTAATAGCAGTGTTATCAACAGACTGAATCGTGACCTGTTGTTGCGCAGACACCTGACTTTTACACGGCTATTCCAGGAAAATTACCAAGTTTTATTTCCAAGCTGGCTTGTCTTGAACATGATCTCCATTTTGTAAGCAGCAGTGAAAAGTTTCAAAGCAATGCTGTTCTACTTATGAGCACTTAATAATATAGCCTCAATATTTAATATTATTTACAGAAACCCACCCTCTCTGCCAAATTCAGCTGGGCATGGTTTTATAGATGGTTTCAGAGCACTAACTAGAAAAAAGAAAAAGGTAAAAGGCAAAGTAAATTTTAATTATGTCTTGCCATATGGCCCTTGTATAAGGAGGAAGAGGTTTCTCACCGTGTATTTTTAATTCAAAATGAGCTACCCTTTGTAATACAGCAGCAACAACATCTTGAAGAAAATGTGTGACCCTAAAATTCAGGTGGGTCACTGCTGCCTGGGACACCCATTAATAATTACCTTGATCAGACAGTGGTGATTAATGGACTTCAGGTGTTCCAACAGGACAAAGTGAAAATATTTGAGGCTTGGCTGAACCTCTGAAGGAGAGGAGGGGTTGCTCTGAAACTCAATTATACAAGGTTAAAGTTCCAGTGAAGAATATTCCTGTAAAACTTGGGACAGGCTCCCAGCTCCTCAGCAGCTACCACAGCACGCAGATGGGATGGATTTTATCTGTTAATCTCTTTTATTTCTGAAAGAGAGAGATTTCCTGGGCACTTTGGCAGCAATCTGGGCAGTGTCCTGTGCAGCTCAGCAGCCGAAGTGACTGCTGAGCAGGATGGGAAGGATAGAGAAGGAATGTCACTTTGGGAAATGCACTGCCAGTGATCCTTGGACAACATAAGCTGTCCAGAAGAGGGGAAAAAAGAAGAAATAAAAGTAAGTCATGTTTTTATTTCTGTCCACAGTCTAATATAACAGAAAGTAAACTTGGTGTGACTCAGTGGGTTTTGGGGTGATGGTGTCAACTGCAGGCACCATGCAGGGATTCTCCAGAGCCAAAGGTTTTCAACATGATGGTTAAGGTGGTAGGAAACCTTGTTCCATGTTATTTCCCTTTGGCATCTACTTGAGGTCACCCTGATATTGCCCAGCTGGAAGATAATTCCCTCGCATCTTTCCCCCACAAAGAGCAAAGGCATCTGGAGTTACTCTCCCAATGTTAAATACCCACGTACTGATTTCATGGAAAGCACCTAGGAACAAGTTTTACCCTTCTGAGGGTTGATAGCTTCCTGCCACGAGAATTTTCTCCTCTTCAAAGCAGAAAAGAGAGGAGATTACCCTTCTGTGTCCGTGGAAGTCTTCCCCTTGGGCTTTTTCCTTCAGCCTCCCCAGCCTCTGTGAAGCTCCCCTCGTGCTGGGGACGATGTGCTGAAGTTCCCTTGTGCTGCACACTGACACTTCTGGCCAGATTTTCTTCCAAAATCTCTATTTTTTCTGGGATTGAAACCAAACACAGAGCCCAGCTTTCCTTTCCCTTGGCAGCTCAATGCCAGGCGCCTCAGCAGGGTTAATTCCAGTACCCTGATTGCAGATTTTATTTATATATTGTGATACTACTTCCAAGGAAATGTCTGGAATATAAGAAATGCCTGCAATTGGGGCTGCAATGCAAGAGCAAAGTAATTATTTCAATTTCCTGTTACAGATTACTGCTAAAACCTGCCTGGCTGAAAAAGAGAAACATTTAAATGAACCATTTTCTGTTTGTGCAACTTGTGTACAAACAAGTCCTTTAAAACAAAGATCAAGGTTGGTTTTTTTCTTATATTGATAAGGTTTATTTTCCTCACACACCAACAGTCTTTTCTTTTCCCAACAAAATATTTGATTTCTGCTGCTTGAGTTTCTTGACTCGCCTCTGTAAGTGGCCCTCATGAGGTTCAAGTGCTATAATCTTTAACAATAAAAATCAATGGGTGTTGCCCATTTTTCTTATGAAGTGTATTTTTCACGTAAGTCCAGCCAAATTTAAGGAAATATTCCTGCAACACCATTTTTCAAAGAATTCATCCTGCCTCTTATTTTTAACGTTCAGAAAGGCATCTCCCCATATAACAGTGACTTGACATTTGCAGTCTAAAGCATGTTAGACTAAAAAAAAAAAAATCAATAACAATATTGCTCAATGAAATGAGTGATAATTCTGGGAAGAAAATGATAAAGTTCTAATTTATTTCTTTTTAAAAGTGTATTAACTTAAGAGTTTTCCTCACCCCACTGCAAACCTGATACTCATGATAACAAAAAGTGAGGCTTCATAACCAGCGTTTAGTGGGTCAGTCACAGGTTAATATTAGGAGAAATGATTTTGTGGGCTGACAAAGTCTTTTTTGCTGTAGAAGACTGAAAATTTTTGTGTGTCCTCCACAGAGAGATTGTTTTCTCCTCCTTTTTCTGGAAGTTTTCTGATGGGATCCAGCAGAGCCTGAAAACGTGGCTTTATTTTTTGATTTTTTGCATTGAGCTTGGTACATCTTGGAATTCCACTGCCAATTAAGCAGGTTTTTATGGGTTCTTGGAAGTAGAAAAGGAAAACTGTCAAAGTTAATAAGTGTGAGGTCAGTACAATAGTAATAGACAGATAACAATGCAGTGCAAATATAAGTCAGAGTTCTAAGATTGTGGTACTGCTGGAGGATAATTTTTATGAAACAATAAAGTTAAAGGCATCAGGAAAAGGCTTCATTCCTCATATGAAAGGTTTAGATGCTCAACAAAAATTGGGCAAGATATATCCTAAGTAATAACACCTTGGAAAAATAACTGGTTTTAAAGTAAAAGCAAAACAAACTGAACAAAAAAAGTGGGGGGGATGGGGGAAGAAACAACATCTTTGGTATGAGCAGGGTTAAGATTTCTCCATTTCCTTCAGACTTGTTTTATAAGTACATGAAACATGGGGTTGCAGAAAAATCCATCCTAAGAAAGACAAATGCCAAGTTTTTGCTGGGTGTGACACGGGCAGCAGGCTGGAATGTTAACTTTTGCCCTGGTCACCAATCAGCAGATAATAGGATTTCTATTTCTATTTTTTTTCCTTTATTTTTGTATAGGAACATGTTTGCTTTTCAGTGTCTAACATTTACTTAATGCATTGTGTCTCGCAACAAAATAAATTTCCTAGTATCGAGTGGTTCCTAACGTTGTGTAGCAGAGGATTCTTAGGAACACTGAGGTCGTCTGGAAATACTCCCCTGGCTGTGGTTAGTTACAAATAGATGGGCTGAAGTGGAGGAAAATCCTCCTTTTTTGATCACAAGACTCGCTTCTTATGTCAAATAGCAAAATTGATGTTGATCATAAAGATTAAGTAAGGAGGATTCCACTGCCAGGTCTCAGGGTTGAATCTTTCCTGGAGATGTGAATCGCTTATGGAGTCCATGGGAAGTCATAAATACCAATATTATGGTTTACGGAAGACCTGAGACTGTTTCCTGCACACCTAAAGCAGAATATGGAATGACATTGGGAAGATTGCTGTGCACTGATTTTATGCAAATGGTTGTGAGCGGAAGGGATTTGAATTTATTCCAAACTGGGAAATACAAGACTTTTCCTGTGGCTCTTAGGGATGCTCTGTGCAGGGCTGAGATTTGGACTCTACAATCCGTGTGGGTCCCTCCCAACTCAGCAGATTCTGTGATTTCTGTACTGTTATTCCTGCTGAGATTTTTCTTCCTTCATCATTGGGAACAAGCCAGAAGCTGTTGGACAATCAAGAGATGAAGTGAAATATCTGTGTGGTTCCTCAAGAGCCTGTCTGAAATTATGAAATTATCCAGTGTGTAACTAAACGTGAATTTTCCCATAAAACACTTGAGTTTCTTGAGTTTATTGTTGGGAAAGTGACAGCTCCATCTATTATTTAGACCTCCACAGGCACTATCAGTGCACAAAACCCTCACATCCTTCACTGCTGGCTCATTCTAGGTTAACTAAATTCATATTAATGATCTTCAGTAAGAACAAAGAAGTTGTTGAACAGTAGGAGAGAGAAGTTTTTTTAGAGAAAGCCATGGAGAAGTGGAGGGGTGAGCAACTTCAAGAGAAACTGGAGACTGAACCTTGTTCAGCACTGAGCTGTTCAAATTCTATCACCAGGGTGACACCAAGCCCTGTGCTGGTGTAACGGGAGGAAAAAAAATCTCTTTTGTCATCTTCTGTAGATAAACTTCAGATAATGATGTGCATAGTTAATGCAAGAATAGAGAAATTCAGTTATTTCTGTAACGAATTTGGTGTCTCTGTGTTTGAAGGAACTTTCCCAGAGATGAAGAATAAAGATTTTGATCTGTAATGAAAGTGATAAAATAGCTCCTTATTTCCATTCCTGTTTCCAAAATGATCACATTATCAAATTGCAAGTAAACATTTGTCTTGAATTTGTGTTATCAGTGCAAAGACTGAAAGGAGCAACCTCTGTATTTGTTCTAAAATTTGTAATTGTTTTACCAAAAGCACTAAACTCACAGCACCTGCAGACCATATATCACATTTGTATAGGTTTAAAGCATAGAATCATGGAATATCCTAACTTGAAAGGGACCCACAAGGATCAAATCCAAGCCCTGGCCCTGCACTGACACCCCAACAATCACAGCCTGTGCATCCCTGAGAGCGTTGTGGAGATTTTTAGCTCCATGATTTTACCAGGCCTTGACACTGCCTGATGAAAAATTCAGGTAAGACATAACCAAAAGCTCAGTGGAAAATAACCCATCAAAACAAAAAAAAAGGCTTTAAATATTAAATAGTTTTTACTTGAAGTTTTGGAAGTGAATTCCCTACAGGACAAGGAACCTGTGTCCTTAAGCTGTCTTTTTAACTCCTTCATTCACCTTCTCCTACAGCCTTTCTCTACACTCTGCTTTTTAGTATATGCAACTTTTTCTTCATTTGCATGGATTCATGCTCCATGATAAGTGATTCCCGTACATTTGGCTTTTTTTGAGCTATATTTAGATCCAGCAGAACTTCTCTTTCTGCTGGAAAAATCACAAGAACATAAAAATCAGATAGCCTGAAGCCTCCACAGATTTCTCATGTTTAATTTTTCCAAGTTGCTATAGTAACTCATAACAAATAAAATAGCATGCTGTTTAAAAAACATACCCTAGGTAAGATAAGAAAACTTGATAGAAAACCAAATTAAATTCCACTCCAAGAGAGGAGATTGAAACACATTTTAAAAAATGGATACCACCATATTTCAGATCTGTGTAAAAAAGAGCATTTAAAAATCTACAGATGGCAATCAGTCTTTAATCTGCAGCGATATAAGTAAACAGCATGAACTTAAGTTTTAAATTTCTTTGTCTGTCCCAAGGGGTTGGTGGGTGACATTTACCTTCCTGCTCATTGAAACTTCTTTGTATGAACTCACGGAGTTAGAGAGGAATTCAGCTGTGAAAGTGTAAAGGGATTTTAAAAAAACCAAATCCCACTCAAATCCACCCCCAAGAGAAGCTGTGGCTGCCCCTGGATCCCTGGGAGTGTCCAAGGACAGCTTGGATGGGGCTTGGAGCAACCTGGGACAGTGGAAGGTGTCCCTGCCCATGGCAGAGGGTGGCACTGGATGGGCTTTAAGGTCCCTTCCAGCCCAAACCTGTCTGGAATTCCATGACAGTCAACACAAAACCTCTTAACAAACAGGCCCTCCCAAAATTCAGGAGAATTTCATAGTGAACAAGTGTGCCTTAATCTCTGTCCAGATTATCTCTGTCCTTAAAAGCAACATGTTCCCAGCTCTTGGAAGGCTGATGATAATCCGCTTAAAGCAGAGGAATTAGTATCTCTTTATTAATACAAAACCACCAAAATTCCGATTGCACTTCCACCTCCCTGTCATATAATCCCTTGCCATAAATGATATGCAAAGAATATTCCATTTCTCTGAAGATGAAGTTTGGTTCATTTAGTCAAAATCCACAATCTACAAAGAAAAAGCATATCAAATATTGCCTGCATCCATTAATAGCTGATTAAACAGTGACACTGAAATACTGAATCAAATTGTTTCCCCTATCAAAACTTTGAAGAGGCTCCTTGAAGAGTCTGTTCCTGTGTGGAAATCTGAAACATTCTCAAAGACAAAATGAAGGGCTAAAGGCAGGCTCAGAGATGCCCTGTAGGTGACCTTTTGGTGGACTACAAACTGCATGTTCCTTGCCATTTTATAGGCGCCTGTCACCAAGCATCTCAGCCCATCTTCAAATATGATGGTCCTTTTTAGTTTGCTTCTTTCAATAACAAAATAGTAAAAAATGCTATTTCTCATTTAATGGTCTTAATCACGTTTAAGGTGCACTGACTTACTATGGTGAGGCTTGCAAAGATGGAAGAACAAGCTGGCATCAGTTTTGAGGCCCTCAGGATGAGACAGACACTGAGAGGCTGGAGCGTGTCCAGGGAAGGGAACAGAGCTGGGAAGGGGCTGAAGCCCCAGGAGCGGCTGAGGGAGCTGGGAAAGGGGCTCAGCCTGGAGCAAAGGAGGCTCAGGGGGGACCTTGTGGCTCTGCACAGCTCCCTGACAGGAGAGGACAGCCGGGGTGGGTCGGGCTCTGCTGCCAGGGAATAGGGACAGGAGGAGAGGGAACGGCCTCAGGCTGGGCCAAGGGAGGCTCAGGTTGGATATTGGTAAGAATTTCTTCACTGAAAGAGTGGCCCAGGGAGGTGTTGGAGTCCTCATCCTCATCCCTGGAGGGATTTAAAGCCATGTCAGTGTGGCACTTGGGGACATGGGTCAGTGGTGGCCTTGGCAGTGCCAGGGCATGGCTGGACTTGATAATCTCAGAGGACTTTTGCAACTTGAGCTTTGCTAGGATTCTGTTTTGGAGCAGTGAGGAACAATTAACTTAGAAAAGGACCAAGAGGGATATTTTGACGGTGATAAGGAAGATGTGCTGACATGGCTTTGTCCAGGGGAAAGGATCCCATGCTGGTTAAGATGAAAGCTGAAGAAAGCAGACGTTTTCTGAGGAGAAATTGAACTTGGAGATGAGGGAGAATAGTTGCACATTAAACTCACTAATCAGAGACCAGCCAGGAGAAATTAGCATGATACAGAAAATCAGATTCTAACATTTAAATTAATGTTGATTAAAAAGTGAGAAACTGATTGCAATGGAAATAGAAACCCCTTCTTCATCCATGGGGCATAAGCACCACAAAAATTAATTATTAAAAAAAAATTCAGCTACTGAAGTGTTTAATATTCCATAAATGAGCTCCTGGCTTGGAGCGAGAGTGGCTTCCTTTATCAGTTCACGGCATGCTTTGCTTGTGGAATCACTAAGAACAATATTGATGGCACTGAGAAATGTGCAACTGGGCTTTTTTCACAATGCTGAGCCTATTTAGTACTGACAAACTGGAACACAGAGCTCCAGGAAGAATGCAAACTATCAAACACTGGATCTTTACTCCCAGTAGGGGAAATGTGGACAGTCTATTCAAATAGTGCAGCTTCTACACTGCAGCTAATTTATTAATCATAATTGAGGTGCAATATCCTGCATTATTTAAGGCTTTCTTACATTTCCACTTGCACAGTTATTTCAGGGAGATTCATAACTGTTGGCATGTGGAGCAGTCATTATTCTAATTAGGAGGGAAAATACTGATGGCTCAGTTCATCCTCCAACAAATCAATATTTAATTAACAATATGTCACCACCCAAATGCCTGGAGTTAAATTTTGCGGGGGTAAGACGACAATACTGGTCTTTACCCACATTGCTCCATGCTTTAAAATACTTGGACACGTAAATGAAAATGTACAAAAAGGCTGTCACAAAGCATTCAGGCAGCCATGGCCTCTTTCAACCGAGCCTCAGTATGATAATGTGTTTGGATTTTTTTTTTTTTTTTAATTTAGATTTCTCCCTTAATTTAGATCCTTCCGAGCTGTATGAAAAACCAGAAGTCCTCCAAAACATCGGTGTGCAAAGAGCTCTGGCTTTGGGAGTCAGGCACATTCAGTATGTGGGCTCTGTGAAACCTGGAGGAGAGTTAAACTTCCTTTCCATCACCATCTTTCCACAGCTGGTACCTAAATGTAACCTGGAATATTTAGTACAGAGGATAGCAGTGTTCCTAAGGGAGCTTTGGAAAATCTGCAAATGCTTCATCTCTACTGAAATTGTTTGCCGGAGTTTTACTGGGCAAAATACAGAGTTAAAAATTGAAGTGGGGCAATCTTTGGCTCTTGAATAATCGTGAATAATGTTGAATAACCCAACAATATTCCTCTGGTTTTTCTTCAATTTCGTGCTTGTGGTAATGAGGGATAATGTTTAGGAATATTTCTTTTTTAGGAATGTGATTCTGTAATGTCTAACAGGGAAAAGGATATGGGAGATGAGAGAAAAGACAGGATTGAAAAAGGCACACAAATGGTCACAACAATATTCTCAACACAGAAAATACCTTAATATTTTCATGTTAAGAATGTCTAGAATATTATGAAATATTAGAAATACTAATTTTCCAGATGCCCATTTCCCTGGGGACAAACAACAAACATCTTGAGCATCATTTGAGGGTAAATTGATTTTGTAATTAAAGGTAAATGGTTCTTTTTTTCAAGGCTAATAGCTGCCCTTATATTAATTTAGATATCACAGATTTGTTATTCATTTATGGTTTCTTATATTTAGTTATCTTAAAAGAGAAAAGAATCTTGCTCCTATGGTACATTCACAGTCTTGCCTAGTCTTGAATGAATTGTCACAGCTTGGTTTTAACCCTTTTGAAATATTACACTTTTAAGCCCAGGAGACTTTTAACTTTCTAGGTGGTAGCAAGTTAAGCCTCCTCTCAGGCCTCTGCTTTTCCCTGGAACATGACCACCAGGCAGGATACAATCACTGTAATTCCTTCAAAGGCAGGGAAGGAGATCAAACAGTGCCTTTTCCTGCAGTAACTCGGCAAATCCCAGGTGTGAATGCTGCAGCTTTCCCAAGGCCAAGTGTGCACCAGGGTCAAACCAGTGCCAAATCAGAGCTCTGAAGCAGGGATTACCCTTGGCAAAACCAGGGAAGGGGCAACTTTATTGCCACGGAGCTTTTCCTTCCTTACTACAAGGAAATGAAGATTTCTTCTTTAGGAATATATATGAATATCCATAGGAAAATATTACATCTGCGAAATAAAACCATTTAGGGCTTAATATTGCATAGAACTGCTCTGCCTATGGGTCCAGTTCTGAAGTCCATATCAGTTCTTCAGCAGAGCTCTAAAATTGTAGGATTTTCCAGTCTCAACTGAGGTGGGGAAAGACCTCCAAGATCACCAAGTCCAGCCTTGAATGTGATGCCTTGAGTTTCAACTTTTATATTTTTCAAACCCTGCCTTGCCCAGCGTGTAACTCTGGAGTTTCCTGTTCCCTGTTCAGTGCTGCTCTCTGTGCTGGGCACACACAACAAAGCCTCTCCGGGGCTGCTCTCCAAGGACACCCAGACCCTCCTAGGCCCAAAAAGTATCAACCAAAGAGCTTCTGAGAGGGGGGCAGGCTGAGGGGAATTACATCATTAAACTGAAGTTTTAATTGGAGAATGAACCCTCAGATGCAAATGAACCAAAGCTAAAAAAGTGTGAAGAACTCGTGGCCTCTCAGGGTCCATCTCGGGGCCCATCTGGGCAGCAGCCTCTGGCTCCCCAGGGGTACCTTTGAAGGCCTTTCCAATAAATCCCCACCTTTATTCCCTTACTCCTGTCTGGGCTCTGTTTCTAGGAGGCCTCTCAAGGCATCAAATGAGCACAACCACACACATTGTAGCCCATATTATAATAATCTCTTTGCAGGAAGGGCATAGAGAAACCTACTCCACAGATACATTTCCAAGACTGTTTTACACATCTTTGCAAATTGCTTTCCTTGAAATTTTTAAGTCATTTGAATCAGTTGACATGATTTTCTCAGCTTTCTTCACTTGTAACTCCATAGGTTATGCTGAGATTGAGGCTTCATGTGCAAATAAAACCCCATGCCCCTGTGGAAACCCTGTGTTCCTGTGGAAACCATACCCATGTCCACCATACATCTGTCTGTTTTCAGAGAATTTCTATATTTTGGTGCATGTCCAACTCTTCTTTTGACCCTAGAATACAGAAACTGGGAAAATATCCATTGCTCTCGTACCAGGTAACCTTCAGCTTGGCTGTCCCCACAATCTGGATGTGAACTTCTCATGCAATGAGTTATTTGTGCCCTTCTGCTTGAGTGCTTCTGTTCCTGGTTCTTTTTCCTTCAACTTCTAGCATGGTATTCAGGAGAGGAGTCAGAAAGTCTGGAAAAAAACCACAGGAATCAGAGAAACAGGACCACATTTCAATCCATCATTATATGTGTGAGAGAAATAGCCTGTAAGAGATTATTTTATCATTTTATTCACAACACACTGCTTGCAAAAGACAGAAGAAGAGATTTTTGATTTCATTTGAGACACATACTAGGACCAGAATCAGGTTACAAACATGCAAATTGTTATCCCAAAGACTGACTAGAAATGCCATCTGATTACAGTTCCATTTTGCTCTACTAATTAATATACATAAAAGTCACTTTTTTATCTTTTTGCCTTGGAAACAAAAGAGTGAAGCAACAAAATCAGGTCTTTCATTATGTGGGAAAGAGCCAGAAATGGAAGAATAGGCTCCAGAACCTGATCAGCTTGTCTTTCAGAAGAGAAAACTATGATCAAAATCAGGACTTGCTCTCTGTATTCCTGACCTGAAAAATCAACTGCATGTGACAGTTTTTCTCTCTGTTGTCAAGGTGGAAGCTGTTACTACACCTTTCTGGGTGAAACTCAAGCTATAAAGTAAAAAATGCACAGTAATTTAAGGATTTTAAAAATCCTGTGCATTAATTAGACAAAGATATGCTTTGTATTCCTACTGTTCTCCCACATTCTCCACCCCAAATTACCATTCACCTCATTTAACTCCTTAGGGATGTAAGATACCTGGATGGGACCATGGCAGAGTCTCACATCACAAAAATAAAGGTCCTCTTTGATATCTGCCTCCCTAAATCTAAACAGAACAAAGCAAATGCTGCCTGCAAAGAATTCACATTTCTTTAGGTAACATATTCCTTAACACCTTTGGTAACTGCACAAATTAAGGAAACCTAAGTAGGAATCCTAACAGATTTGGGAAGTCTCCCTGGGGTGGGCTCCATCCTACTTGGCCTCCTGAAGGTGCTGATTCTGCTGCCTGAAACGCAACTTCTGCCTGACCCCAGAGACAGACTGGGACAAAAGTCTGACAGGGCCCTGGTAGGAGTGGGTAGGAGTAAAAATTCACCTTTTTTTTCAAAAAAAAAAACCTCCAAATGCCCTTTTTTCCTGAGCTAAGGATACACAATGAAGGTGCCTCTAAAGACCTAAAGAAGGACCATGCCTTGGCTCTGGCTGGGAACCAAAGCAGAAATGCTGACCTAGAAAGGGAGACCTTCCTTGGGCGAGCAGGCTTTATTGTTAATTCCCCTGCAGCTGTGCTGAGCCGGTGATGAAAATCTGCCTTGCTCCAGTTAAACAGGAGGGACAGCTGAACAGAAGTGATATCATTCTCAATTCCCTGTTTATTTATGCACATGTAGTGTGGGAAGGTGGTGGATCTGCACCACCACACAGGAATTTGTTACAGATTCCTCCCTCAGCAGTGGAGCTCAAATCTTGGTGCTTGAGGCTGGAGCCAGGCTTTTCTCCATGCAGGGTTTTTATCAGTGAACCTCTGATATCCACTCTCTGGCCTTTGGGAAAAAAGGGAACAGTGCTGTTACCACCTAGAGGAATTTTATTGCAAGTGGAATGATTAAATCCTGTGCTTCTGGGAGTGTGGGACAGGTCTTTACTCTTCCTGCACCAATTACTGTGTGATTTGTCCAGCTATTGTTCCAGCTGTCTGTGGAATAGGACTCCACTCCTTATGGATTGGGTTACAGGGAATGTTCATGTTTGTGAGCTCTTAATTAAAAAGACAGCTCTGTCTAATTTACAGATAAGTCTAGGCTATAAAAGTCAGCTCTGGATTTCAACTCCTTCCTTCCCTTTAAAGAAACAAAAGCATTTCTTAGGATTCAGGCTTTGGATTGGCCAATTAAATAGAGAAGGGCCAACTGTGAAATTCAAGTCTGCCTTCACCCCACAGAAACCTTTGCCTGGCAGAGCTGAATTTGTTTTGGATGAAGCAGTGCAGATTTTGTACAAATGAACCCCAATTCCCCCTATTATTTAGACACTGCATTAGCAATAAATCCAGTCTTAATCATGGAATCACACAATGTTTCATCTTCATGGAATAAGCCTCACTTCATCATTCATGATTCCGAGGGGTGTGGTTATACCTTCCACATACTGGGAATTAAATAATACAGTCATGGTGACAATATTCTCTGTGTCTACACAGATAATTGCCATAGATGGCTCAGATAAGATCTTTGTTATCAGATAATTAATAACCAGACCTTAGGTGAATAACAAATATTCAATTTATGTGGAAAATAACCATCTGAGAATGCTGAAGAGCTAGAAGATGCTCAACTGAATGCAAAAGGGTAAAAAACCATTAGGATTAAAAAAGATGTGTATAGAAAAATATTTGGCTATTTGGGGTTCAGCTTTGAAGTTTTTATGACTTTTAAAAATATATTTATTGTCTACCTATCTCACAGTTTATCAATATATAGCAGTATTCCATTAATGTTCCATATGTTCAATACCAGCTGAGTGTACATCATAAATATAAAATCACTGTAAATTCTAAACATGATTTCTGTATTAAATCAGACACCTTTTCTTCTTATCTTTCTGTTCCTTTTTGCCCCAAGGATATTTCTTGACTACTGTTGATCAATCCAGATTTATTTGAGTGAATGCCTTGCATTATTTAATACACTCTCTATTGCTCTGCTCTGGTAGCTGCTATTGAACAACAGCTTTCAAAACTTTTCTCCCCTCGTTATTTTGGTGTTTGTAGAAACTTTACAAAACAAATGTTGAGTTCTGTATACCTGTTTCATGTCAGAAAATTATTCCAGGCTGTTGCAGGCAGTCTTTCTTCTTTTGAGAAATGAAAGCTCTACAAGCTCTAGGAAAAAAAAAACCCAACATATCCTAAGGCAAATAAAAATAGTATCTTTTCAAAAGGGAGTCTGGAAGGTGACTGACTTAACTTTTTAATTTTTTTTCAGCTATTAACTTTTCTGCCACTTCCTATCTCCCTCCCTCACATGTACATGAGAAAACTACATTTCCAGCATGATCAGGGTAGTCCCCACCAATTAATTTTCTGTTAGGAAATGCAGCCATATAATTTCTCCACTTCCATAATGATTTCAAGAGTTAATACTCTCATCTCCACAGCCAATATGCTCTGCATGAAAAAGGAAGTGGCAATGGTCAAAACCACTGGAAAGTGAGGTAAATGAGAAAACAAACTCTTAATTTTTACCTGGTTTATCCACAACTGGGGGCAGTTGTATGTCCATGTCCTTGATCACAGAATCATGGAATGGTTTGGGTCGGAAAGAACCTCAAAGCCCATCCAGTGCCTCCTCCTGCCATGGTTTGGGACACCTTCCACTGTCCCAGGGTGCTCCAAGCCCCATCCAACCTGGCCTTGGGCACTTGCAGGCATCCAGGGGCAGCCACAGCTTCTCTGGGCTGGGCTGAAAATCCTTAAAAGTGTTGAGTTTGCTACGGACAAAGCAGCCCAAAGTGCTTTCAAATGATTTCAGTTAAAGCCAAGATCACCAACCATGGCATAAATTATACTGAAAGTACAAATTCAACATTCAATCATTGAATCTGGGCTTCACTAAAAAGAAAAGTGGTACCTGACAGGTCAATGCATGAACACCTGGGACTTTCATAAGGAATTTTATGTTTATTATTGAAAGACCAAGACTTTTCTAAGCATACCTCTGGAGTATCATATTCAGGATTTAGTGGGATCAGTGGTTGTTGAATTATCCAATGACTGCCTTAAAAATGGTAAAACTTGCAAAACCCAAACAGAGAAAAATGAGTTAAATAAAATGGTTCAGGCTTTTAACATTAATCAGTTTCTCTTTTTACTCAAAACAGAAGTTGAATATTTATTTTCTCATTCTCATGGCTCTTGATAATAGGATTAGTACACACTATATGTATAATTATTCTGTATTGTAATACAGATGTAAAAATAACATTTAATATATTAGAATATTATATAGTTAACTCTTAAGCACAAATTTTTCCCTTATACAGAGAGTGCTGGGAAGAAATTTTGGGGTTATTCAAGGTATTCCCAGCATGGATACAGCCACAGAGCTGGGTTCAGTCTCATGGTTCTAATTTAGGTGAAAACAGAAGAAGTTTGTAGATATACATAAGATTTAAAAAGTGTTTTAAATTTTATGAGATAATAACATATTCTGCTGCTTATTGGGGTTGATTTGTTTTATATATTACAAAACTTCCAGTTTTTTATGCTATTTGTTAGTTCTAATAGTAAGTACTCAAAGGATCATAGAATCATGGGTGCCCAAATAATGTGATACCTGCCTAGAAAATATAATTGGGAATTTTATATAAATATATATAAAATATATGTGTGTGTGTATATATATATATGTGTGTGTGTGTGTGTGTGTGTAATATATATAAATCTTCAACGACAGAAGTATAACAGCCCTATGTACCAGGCTAGGATAAGTTTCACATGCAATTATGACAAACTAATTCATTACAATTCTGTGTCACATTCTTCATCCTCCACATTGAAAGTATTTCCTTCTACATGATTTTACAGAACTTTTACAGAAGTTCTTTTAGGCTTTCAATTTATTTTCCTTTTTACAAGTGCTGCAGCTCCCTTTAAAAATGTTCTTTCTCCAGAACAAACAGGTAATATAAAAATGAGGAAATTTTATTAGTCGGACTTTACCCTTAGTCCTACAAAGCTGTGTTTCTCCAGGGAATTGTTAACAGTGGGATATAAAAAGGGTCTGAGCTCTTAAAAGTAACTTAAGAGCACCTGTACTATGCAGCCAAACCCAGTGCTACTCTGCAGTTCCTTCCTATTCCATAAAAGAAAGTTGTTTTTCCCCTACAATTTTTCTCTTCAGATATTCCACCAGCAGCAATATTTCCCTGCTGGAGCCTGGGGCTCTTTTGGAAATGTATTTATTATCGCTGTGTTTATTGTTTATTTATTATCCTAATAAACATTTCTTTATGATTCAGCTTTGTTCCTCTTCTGCTTTACCCACAAGACTGTGCTATAGCATCTCACAGTAGGAATTGACCTTGAAATTCTTCATTTCCTGAATTAAGTTCACATTTTTCACATAGGAAGAAAGAAAATAAAATATTTCTTAATTACAGTAGCAAAACATTTCTTCTTGTCAAATTTTTTTTTCTTTCTTCTTCTTTTCCTGGAAACATTTAAAAATGAATTTGCCTGACAATTAGGAACAATCTGGGGGTAGTTTGTATGTTAATGAACAGAAGTACAGGAATCTGTAGGAACTCCCACTTTGCCTGTTTACTCCATGAATTTTAACAGCTATAAAAACTTCACCTTGGAAGATATCCAAGCCTTTACTAATCACAACCTCAGCAAAAAGTATTTTTCCCTGTTCAAAATTAATTAATTTTGTTTGTTTATCATTTACCTATCAAGGAGAGGTTGTTTTTTTTTTTT
>VXAC01000247.1:806411-857601 GCA_013399225.1 Rhipidura dahli | reverse complement strand
GCGGGGTGGGAAGATTAGGTTTTCAAGATATAAACAAGCATTATTTTGCAATCTTTGGCCTGTAACTGAAAGATAATAGTTTTAATTTGCATTCAAATAAAGTAAATCTCTCAGTGTAAAAGACTTTTTATAGTTCCCATAAACCAGAAACAGATTAAAGTGTAGACAGTGTAAGGAGGACAGGAGGATAAATCAACCAGACAAACAAGATGATCAAAAAAAAAAAGGAAAAATAATCCTTTCTAAATGTTCACTTAGTCAGCTTCACAAATCCTGTACACTGGACAGAAGTGTGTGTGACCTCTCCAGATTTCTGCCATTAAAGTTTTGGATTTGGCTCAAAAGGCAAGGACCTTTACTTAGGGATACCAAGCCTGGAAATACTCTTCCTCTTGTTTATTTCAAATCCTTTTATTTGGAGACCCTGCCAATCTACCAGGATGGACTAAGTACCATCAGCTCCTCAGACCAAGCATTTTTCCAAATATGCCTCTATTGTACCTTTACTGTGGCACACGAAACACGGTTTTCTGGTTCTGAAAGTGTAATGTGCCTACGGATTCCTCTGAAGTCAGTGATGATTATCAGTGTCCTCAAACTCTGAAGAGACCTGCCAGATATCCCCCCAGGGAGTCACTGAGAAAAGGTGTGTGTCACTCTCAAAATTACTTCTGCTATTTATTTGGTTATAGTTTAATGTAGTGCGTGTGAGCAGCTCTGAGAACAGATATCAAGAACAGGACACCCATTTACAGTTTGGCAAATGTAACATGCAAGATAAATAACACATGTCTCATAATATATTATCTATGATCCAGAGCCCTGATTTTTGTCCAGTTGCTGTTTGCTGTCCAATGCCACTCCTTCCCCAGAATGGTCAGGCTGGTTTTCCCTCCCAGCCTGGGATTTAAGGTGTTCACATGGGTGATGTGCTTCAGGCCTCCTTTGGGAACAGCAGATTGCAGAGCCTTTGCACCTGGATGAGTACATTCATCACAAGGCTAATTTACAAAAGGTCCATTTTACCTGCTGGTGATGCTCTACGAAAGTTAACCCAGCTCAGCCCTTTAAAAGAAACTCTTTTGGGCCCCTGCCCTCGAGTAAGAGTGCCAGTCTGTGGGTCCTCTGGAGACAATACAGCTCAGCTCTGAGAAGTGATAGGAGTTAAAGCCAATCCTTCACTGAGAATTTTGTCCTGGTTGGCTGCAATTCTCCTTCCTTTTGCTATTATTCTGCCCTTTGTATGAGCCCTTCTTTTGCCAGGACCTGCACAGAAGAAAACATTTAACCTGAGGCTTTGGATTCCACTTGGAGCTGGCATTGCCCAAAAGCTTAACAATGGGCCTAGCATTAAATGGGCTTAGTATTGGATTAAGTGCAAGTAATCCGTGTTTTTCAGGTTGCAAAATAAGGGAAGTGAAAGTAACAACTTTAAAAGTTGTCGTAAAAAAGTTGTAAAAGTGACAACTGATTTGAGAATTCTACTTAGCATCAAATTATGTTACGGTGCCACAAGTCTTGAAACCAGGGACCAGTTCCATGAAGCTCCCATCTATTTATCAGCATAAATGTATATACCTAATTACAAAATTACATACAATAATGCAGTTATTGATTAAACTTCATGTCCATACATTCATGGGTACACATTTTGTTGTGAGGACTGTAATTTCACTGCACTGTGAGAAGTATGGAATTGATCTGCCCTGATGGATCTAGGAACTTGTTAGGAATGGCACGTGTATGACTGAGTCTTCTACTAACACAAATATGCTTCTGTACTGTTGTTTTTAGTGAAATCATGTAAGGAAATGGCTCAAAGTATTTTGTCTGGCTTCCTATCTTAGCTGAAAAGTCTTAAAGAGAAGCCTAACCAAAATCTTTTGAGAGATCCAAAACCCTTTTCTCCCTAAAGGCACATCCTCCCGTCTCTCATTGTAATCAAAGACTGATTTTGGCCTCAAACAGCAGTGTCATCACCTGTGACAACAAAGATTAAGGAAAGGTTGTGCCCTCTGTACCACATACTTTTTACACAATGAACAAAAAAAGTAACAGTCGGGGGTTTTGTAACAGAAGTTCAAGTTTTAGACTGTGTTAAAAACCATTCTGAATCAAACATTAGAAAGCATCATGCATAGTTCCTAAAAAACAATCTTGCAAGAAACTGTGTGTCTTTTGAGTAAAAAGCAAAGGCAGGATGGTTCTGTTGTACTTTGTTCAGTATTAAGCCAATAAGAGGCAGGAGCTTCATGAAGGCATAGAAGCCAAAAATAGCATTCTGTCCTTTCACTATCTGACTGATCTTTGAAGTTAGGAACAGCCCTAGAAATATGTCATGTGTTTTCATTTGGACATGAAAAGTTATGAAAATGCTGTATTTTTTTCTAGGGATATCTCTCTCTGCATATATATATATCTTTAAGGCTGTTTTGAGAAACTATTGCTTTTAAGGAATGAGAATAAAACTCAAATTCTTTCAATTTCTGGAAGAGTCTGTATCGGAGGACTGTATATTCAACTAGGAAGACAAACTTTTTTGTGCCATGGCCTTACAGTTACCAGCTTCACTGACTTAAAACAGAAAATGGTAATAGTGAAAATGGAAAGAAAAGGACAACCAATGTGACTGTACTTTCATAGTAGCTAATCCACCTTCACAGTCTTGGTACTAAGGTTAATGTTATTATTTGTATGCTTAAAGTTAAATGCTCTGATGATCAAGACTACAGAGCACATCTTGGTTCTCTGTAAGAAACTGTGTCTAAGTTTCTTACAGAAAAAAAGACCTTTTCTTTGTATAAATAAAATGTAAGAAATCATGCAAAAAATAAGGGCAAGGTTAGTATTTTAAAGCAAAGAACAGATGGCAGTGCGGGAGGAGAAAAAGTGAAACAGACTTGGAAAAAGGGAACAAGGTCTTTGGGTGACCCAGAGGACCATTCCTCTCCTTAAGATGCTAAAAAAACATTCTAAACATCCCACCCAGTCATGATGACATGCACACACAAATGAACAAAACAAATGGAAACAAAAGAAATAAGTTTTCAGCCTCTTATTTAGCTATGACTAAAGCTATTCTGAAATTCGGAACAAGATCAACAGTGGGTTTCTCTCTTGGTAGATAAGGCATTCTTCTACAGCATGGGGCACAACAATAGGTGGCAGGATGCAGCTCGCTGAAATAACAGGCCTAAATGCACCTTGTTTGTTGGAAAAAAATACCTTACTTTATATAAATTGAAAATCTAACCCTCTAAGTGTGCCTTCTACACTTTACTAAAAAGTAAGAATGAAATACAATCAAGAAATCCAATTAACTTTTAAAAAAAATGTTAGAACAATGCAAAACTGACTATTACTTATGTCTCTAGACACAGGGCAATAAAGTTTTAAGACCCCATCTGTCATTGCACCTGAGTGGCCTTCACTGTATGTATGCACAAGTGCAGAGGGCTGAATTCAGCACTGACATAAGTGGGGGCACTTGCAATGAAACTGTTTGTCCAATGCCAGTGGTGGACTAAGCCCACCAAGTGTTCAAAAGGAAAGGTTTTATAAAACACAACAGAATCTGCTGATACGAGTCCCTTGAAAGATATTTAATGACTGGAAATCTTTGAGGGAACAGAACAGATGAAGTTCCTCAGTGGCCTTTTGCAATAGCCACTCCACTAATGAACATCTGGAGTTCTTGCTGCTCTCAGTTTTATTCAGTCTAATCCATACTGCATTAGACCTTTATGTGCTCATGATAAACTGGCAGCAAAGGCTGCCTTAAATAGAAAGAGAGGATGAAAACAATTTTTCCATTAACAATATATTTCCCTTTGGAGTCAGAGGTACATTATTGGTTTGCTCCAAGAGCAGAGCATAAACTGACTCCTATTTGTGAAACATTATTATTATAGCTTCTACCTGGAGATGTTCTTTGAACAAAAGCCTCAAGACTATTCCTTCTCACAAATCAAACTAAGATACCACATACAAGCACAGGTCCACCATAAGATACACATTGGGAAAATTAATTCACACAAATTACTTGGTTTGGAATGTGTGGTTCTCACTGATTTGTCAACCAGCCACTCCTAAAAGCAGCACTGCTTCAGTTCAGCCCTTCTGCAAGGACTGAGGTATGAGCCAGCAGTCACTTGGCTCTATACACAACTGTCTGCTGGGACACAGTGGTGCCAATAGTCCACTCTCCAAGATGCTCACAGTGTCTGAACCACACAGTGTTTTGATTCTTACAGTCTCATGGAATCAAACAGGGGAGAATTTCTTGTCTCTCAGAGCTCCAACTTTGAGCATCTCCATTCTATTTCTTTACTAATGCCATCTTGCAGACATGGCCTGATTGCTAGGCAATTCCTCCAAAATACTACAGGAACACCTACAAAAATTGTTCCTGAAAATGCACTCCACTTCCCTGCTGCCAGCCTCCAAAGTCTGTCACAGAGAGCAGAGTCCTGCTCCATTTCTTTACTAGCAACTCACCCACCGCAATCTGGTAACTCTCACTTCTCTCTGAATCATTGTTTATGCTCTTCCTCTTCAGCAACTATTCTACAAATAAAAAAAACATTAATATGCTCATTAATAAAGAAATAAAAGCCTTGTAAACGTAGTGATACTATGTGAAGATTATATTTGCAAGGATATTACTGAAAACTTCTCTGTGCTACATTCAGCCAAGCCTGTTAAATCTCTTTCTGCTCATTGTTTTCTCTGCTTTTAGTGCATTGGCATTCTTTCCAAAACTGTACTCTTAAATGACTTCCCACCTCATTCAATTGTTCATGAATTTCCCTTTTCCCTTCAGCCTTCCCTTCATGAGTTTCTCCACAGATTTTAAAACCTGTCCTTTGAAGCTTATCCATCACCATGATACCTGTTTGTTGTGGTCAGACCCGTCACATTCCTCTGACATTCCAGTTGCAGCTCCCAGGCTGATGCAAGTGCCACTGGCTGTCACAGACCTGTGCTCCTTTCCCACTGCCAAGAGCCCCCAGGCTTTGATGTTTCATTTTAGATTTGTCCATAGTTTTCAATAAGCAGCCTTTTTTTGAGCTTCAGAGAGTGCCTAAGACAAGTTTCCTTCCAAACTTTCCAAACTTACTTTTCTTTTCCCCAGTTTTTTTTTATTATTTGGCAGGCTAAAATTGTTATGAGTCCTCTACTCTGAAGCACAGAGGCAGAAAAACTTTCTCTGCATGGGGTAATGCTGTGCTGGGCTCCAGCTCAGAGCCTTAGCTCTGACAGTAAGGAAGAGAGCACATTAGTAGTGTATCTCTCTGCTCCTGCTTTTCTTTTTGGCAAGAACTGCTTCTCTAAGCCAGCAGGTGTTTAATGCTATTATATTTATGGGTAGTGAAAACTGTTGAATTTTAAAACATCTGGCTAACATGAATTATCAGAACTTCTTTTTTTTCAGTATAAGGCTGAAAAATGGTTTTGAGATCTGCAGAAAAGCATTAGCAGCACTGACAAAAAGGTGTTTATTTTTGAATATTTGACCATATGACGCTGAGTTCCCACAAGGATCCTCATGTTCGTAGTTACAGTGCCCATAGGTTGTGAGCTAGGAAATGCCAGGTAAATCTCATCAACATTCAATTTTTGGTGTGTTCCATATGGATCACGTAATATACCAGAAAATGTCCAAAAGCCATGGCTGTTTCTCACATGGTGTGCAATCTCCTGGATCTCCTTCTGCAGGGTTTGATCCACATTCTTCTTTCTCACACAGGTCTGGCTGCTCTTAGGCATAGCATATCATGACAAGGGTAAGAGGGGGAGGGGGTAGAAAAGGGGAAGGAAGGTCTTAATTTGGAGAAGTTCACTGTTTGCTATGATGTGAAAGAGCTAGTCAACAAAGTGAGCAGGTAATACGAAGCATGCAAAATGCTTTGAAGTGTTTAATTTGCTTCACAGACAGCCCTCTTGGCTTGAGTGGAAGCAGTTTGAGTTTCCAAGATGCTGAGGATCTGTGGCTCAATAGGACTGAGGGTGAATCACAGCCAGATGATGACCTGCAGGATCCTTTACATCTTGGAGAGTCCAGCCCTAACCTGAAGCTTCTGAAGCCTCATGGATTCATCACAGACTTGTAAGCTACTATTGTTTTCCCAGGGTCTGGCATGGGATGCACTCAGGTTGTGAATAGAGAGGTGTGGTTTGACACAGTCTGCTGGGGCAGACCCAAGCTCTCCCACAAGGCTGAGCATGAGGTCCACGCCGTGGAGGAGACAACAAATTTGCATCTATGTGGGCAAGACAGATGTGCCAAAAAGCAGCCCAAGACATGAAACATGATGCCCATGCCCAAGATAGAAACATAAGTCTGATAGCCTGTGTTTTCTTCTCTACGATACTCTTCTGCCACCTATTTCCTCTGTCACTCATATTTTCACTATGATTTTTTTTCTCCCCTCCATCAAGGCTTCCTAGAGCTCAGAACTGATCAGCTGTATGAAGAATTTCAAGCCCATAAATGTATTATACAGAAGAAGTAGTGGATTTTTAACAGTTATAGTCATCAATGCATGAGAAATAGAAGCCAAGGAAGTAGAATGCTTCCCATTAATGATTTTGGCTTTCTTTTTTTTTTGTTTTTTATTTTTTTTCTTTTAACAGCAGTTATTTTAAGCTTTGTTACAACTAATGTGGTCTGTATAAACTAAGATACATTTCCAACATGTGTGATCAGTGTCTGGTCTACATTAGCTGTAACACAGGAGATAAGAAAAGGAAGAGGAAAGACATAGCTACCCTATAGCACAGCATAATGTGCATTAGGTAAACATTTCCATTAAAAGTATGTACCACATGCACAACTAAATATTTTCTCTGATACGATTCTCTGATGGAACAGTGACCTATTTCCAAGCACTTCTGATTCAGGGGAAGGTCAGATACAAATTAAAATATGATGTCTGGCCTCCAGCTTTATAGTAATCTGTGTCTGTTTAGGAAAAAAAAATTATATTTGTGTTAATATTACCATCTCTGGACAAGGAGTGAGTTGAAATACTGGTGAGGCACGTTATCCCCTGACTAGCCTCAGTTATGTTACAGCTCTGATTTCTCCACAACAGAATGAAAAAAATTATTATAACAAAATAATAATAAAAATATTAAGCCTGGAAATTTCCAGGTCACCTTGGTTTGAGTGATGGTTAACCAATCTGAGTGTTTCCCTTCTATAGTTTTGCAGGTCTCAGCCAAACACTTTCCCCACTTTCCCCACTTTCCTCAGTGCTCTCCTCAGTGAGGCAGCCTGTTCTGCCTGCCCTGCTGCAGCTGTGGAACATCTGGGTGGGAAGATCCTTGGTCCCCAGGAGTCCCCACAGCACAGTGTGGTTACTTGAATGGTGCACACGGAGTATGATTTGGCTCTCTACATTTCCTGTTGGGAAATCTTAACCTACTCTGATTAATGTTTGTTTTTATATGACTACCAAGTTATTGGGAGTTCTTTTCCTCTTACCCTCACCTTCCCTGGATATCATGTATGCAGACACACACACACATATACATAGGCATTATTGGACTTATTATTACTTCAAACCATTAAAATATAAACTTTATAATAAAAAACCCTTCTCTTTTCTCTAAAAACCCATGGAAATTATGTAGGTTCCATTTCACTCACTATTAAAATCCCCAATTACATAAATTTTTACTTTTTCAATTTAAACTGACTTTTTAACCAAAACAAAACAAACATAGGCAGTTACTGTTGGCACATGTTCTTAACTTTTTTTTAGCACTTTTTTACCAACCATTCCCTTAAGCTACATTTCAAAACCACAGCTTATTTTTTTCTCCTGTACAAAAGGAAAGGTTCTACATGTCATTTTCATGACTACCCAAGGAAATCTATCATCATTTTTACTAACCAACTACTTCCCTTCATTCATCCCCAGATCTATCTCTATTGTTAAATATAGCCAAATATGGAATAAACCCCTACACAATAAAGTGGTTACCTCATCTAAAAATCAGGTTTCTTTGTTAACTAGTGATTTTTCCATTACTCTCAGTGCCTGAATAATATCTTAAGAGCTTAAGGCAAAGGAAGTACTTAAAGACAGCATTCTACTTATTAAATACCAAACACTCCCAAAATATTCAGAGAACAAACTAGAACAATATTAGTCTGCATGCTATAAGGTTACATTATTTTAAAATTGTTTCCCCTCCAAATTTCACAGGTTATTTCTCAATACTAAAATGGGTGGATGCTCACCATATAAAAGGGTGCTTAGTGAGGAATAAGGTGCTAGCAGCACATTGTTTAAGAAGTGGGACTCTGTCAAAGTGTCTTACTCTTCAAGTGCCCTGTTCAGGACACTTCCAAAAGATGAGAGAAATACCTACTTCAGCCCTCCAAAGACACCAACAGAATGCAAGCAACGCAGAAGAGTGGCTGAAAACATTAATTTGTTCTCAAGGACTGTTTTGGTACAGCAAGATGTAACAGTTGGGCTCAAGGGTTAATCCTAAATTGGCTCTTTAATCAGAGGACAGTACAGCTGGGAAACTGAGGCACAGATGCACAGGACACTAGAATAGAAGCAATTCAACATTATCACAGAGACAATTAAAGAGTAGGGAATTTAGGAATCTAATAACCCATATTGGAATTTAGCCAAGATGCTGAAGCAGATGCACAAAGCTGTTGCAAGGATGCTTTGTGTATTCTTTATCATTTTAATATCTTATGTTATACCATATGGTCCCACATTTCAATCATTGTGATATAAGCCACAAAAGAGGTAAAAGAAACTGTTGACAAAACATTTATAGAGATTAAATTCCCTAAGGACCTTTTGGGTCTGGGATTTTATAGGCACTCCATTTTCAAAATGCTTCCAGACTTAAATAATCCTGGGGAAATATCCCTTTCTCCAGGGCACAGTTGGAAACACAAGACAGAGACTGTGCCCAGTGATAGAGCAAAGTCCACAGACCAAAGAAAAACAGGAAAGAAAGACACTCAAAATGACTTAAAAAGGCCTGTGTCAAGAAAGAGAAGTACTCAGAGCAGGGGACATCAGGCCAGGAAAGAGCATGGCCAGGAGAAGCAGCCAGTAGAGCTACCCCACAGCTGTTTCCTCTTCTGCCCCCTCTCCTAGAGCTTTGTCCTTCAGCTGACTCTGGCTCTGTCTGCTTCAGTAGGCTTCCTGCTCTTTGTAGATTTAAACAAATTCTTTGTTATTTGCTTATATGCTTTTGGCTGTTTGCTTTGCAAAATGCCTTTTAATATCCCCACATTTCTGTCTCATATTTACCTGCCATTAATTATAATCCTCTTCATAAGCTGAGATCTTCCCTTCCGGTACAGAGACATGTTCAGCTTTTCCAGAATTTTGCCTTTACCTATACCTATTAATTTGCAATCCTACTCTTTGAGTTGGTTTTTTCTTTTTTTTTTCCTTTTTCTCTTTTTCCTCCTAGGGGTAGTCATTTATTACTCATTTTATGGGATGTTTAAGTAGCCCCCATGCTGAGCTGCAACACTTTAATTTCCTCACTTTTCACCTTAACATCTTTTTTACTAGCTTACTCATTTTTAAGCCTCCAATTTAGTGCACAATTTAGCATCAGTATACCAGTTCTCAGTATAATCCATCCTCTGAGGACACTGCTCAGAACTGTACTACTGCTTAAGTACACCCATGTTAATGTCACTTTTGTGTGGCTGCATTGCAAGGCAGAGACACATCACCCTGCTCTATGTCAGCTCATCTACTGCTCATGGGGCTACAGCAGTGAGCAAAGAACACCAAATTTGCCCTGATTTTAAAGGGGTCACTGGGAGCTCTGCCTCAAAACCAATGTATCCTGATAAGCAGTTTTACACCCAGTGGATTGTGAGGCTCCTGCTGAAGTTTAGTTGTTTTTTTTCTTGAGGGTTTTTTTCTCAGTTTCATGGTTACATGTGTGTTCTGTTTAGCTCTCCTTTGCACAGGTGTAAATATACAAGAACTCTTAAGAAAAAAAATACTGATCTCATTTTTTAAACTCCAAGGTAAGATAAGAAGAAAGGGGAAGTCGGGAAAGGCTTTGCAATCACCTCCCTTATGAAGAATACAGTCACTCCAAGAGACAGCAGGAAAAAAAGATCACACAAAAATTCAGGGATACTGGTAGCTTTTACTGAGGGTTTACCACACAGTGCACATGAATAAAATATCCCTTGACAGAAAACCCTGTCAATATTTGCTGTCTTCCAGGGAAAATTTTGATTTCTGTAAAACCTGAATTTGTGATAATTTCAAAGGCTTTTTAGTCATCTGTACCTCTGTGGTCTCTTTCAGGGCACAGTTTTTCTTTGTGGGATTTTATGTAGTGCCTGTTATAAGATGACATTAATCTTTGTTCAAATACCTGGACCTTATTCTAATTTCGTGTTTATGATAATTGCCTGTTTCAATTTTATGGCTGCATCTCTTATTTTTCCTTTCAAATGTGGAGGATAAGTCACCTGAGTTCCAAAAAATAAACAGAGAAAACAATGTTTGTTCTTCAGATCATAGTGCCACCCAGCAAAGTTGGTTACTTTATTTTTTGAGGCCAAGACCAGCTGAAAACTTAGATATACATTTATCACAACAATGAAAAACACAAATTGGGTTCATTTCCTTTTCCTTTGTATGAAGTCATTACCAAATATATTGGCTTGGAACCCTAGGGATTTGGAAGCAGTCAGTTTTCAAACAGGAATGAAAATACTAGGATTTTTCAGCAATAAAAGAGTGAACTTGAAACTGCAAAGGAAAAAAATAGAAGAGTGAGGAAGCCAAAAACAGTCATAGAATTGAGACTGATGACTTTGTAATTGGAAATAATACAGTAAGGAAATTAACAGACTCGGGAAATGTTTTAGACTCAGGGAAGACATTAAAAGTTGATTCTTTTAAATATGAAAATGGAAAGACCAAAGATGTATGGACAATAAATTCACATTATCTTCAGTAGGAAAAGGGTTAAAATATAAGTGACAGTGCAGGAGAAGGAAAACAGGGAAAATTACAACTTTGCCTTTTCTTAACTCCAAAACTGAATAATTCTGAGACATCTAAAAAAGCTCACTGTGAGGAGAAAGTATGTTTCCAGTCCTGCTGGCATCTGAGATGCCATGAGCTGTGGGCTGGCCGCTGTAGGCAGGAGCTTTGGTGCAGGTCTCAGTGGCCCAGAGGGCAGTGGGAATGGCAGCTTCTCCACCCTCCTCACCAGCCACAGCAGCTGCCCCAGCTCACTGCCAGCACACAAAGGTGAGCCTTCAGCCTGTCCCTGCCATCTGCCCCTGACTGCCCCTTGCTTCTTGGGCAGCTCTTGCTTTTCCAACTGCATATTGATGAGTTTTTTAGCTTCTGTAAGAGGGGAAAGATAACATTCCAGTAGACTTCTGCTGCAATATCCTTCCCTGCTCAAAATATTCAACAGGAAACTAAAAATGTTAAGCCATTCCCTATCCAATAATCTCCTTAAAAAGACATCCTGGATCCAGTTGCTTTATGATGCTTCTCGTAACACACATCAATAGATAGCTATAGAGTTATGTTCCAAACCCTATCCAAAATGGTCCATAATCAATTTTTTTACCTCATAGGAGATTCCAAATTCAATCTTCTGGAAGCCCAGGCAAGAGAAAGCTATGTTTAAACATCATCCCCTGCATGCCTGCAGAGTATAATACTTTTTAAAAGCTCATTTGACATATAGAAAAACATTTCACTATCCATAAACACAGTAGCTCTGTGTATAAAAGAGTGGGTAAATTAAACTATCTGAATGAAAAAAGAGCTGAACTCTGAGAACAAAAATCAGCTGAGTTAAAATGAATGAAAGTTGAAGCTCTTTGTATCAAATATAAAGAGTGAGGAAGGAAAAATATTCTTCTGAAATATTCATGTTCTGAAAACATGCTTTAAGTATACATAAAAATCCCAGTTTTTTACTTTTATCAGGTCATGACTTAGTCCCTGGATAGGCACATTTTGACCCAATAGCTCTCATTCTGGGATCAGGGCTTAAATGACCTATTTGGATCTTAGATAGAGCAGCTGCTCTGGGGAGACACAGACTCTCTGCAGCATCTGTCTTCCTTAATGGAAAGCAACTTCCTATTTGTTTACCTGCAAAAGGCTGCAAGTACCATTAAAAGAGTGTTCAGGACAGTTTCAGTGTCATGTCCTGAGATATAAAATTTTCTTTGGTGTTTTACATTGGTTTCGATCAGGAATTTTCAACCTACTTTAATTTTCCTGTATTCCGTGCACCAAACATTAACAGTAGGAAACCTGAAACATCCCCAGTGTTACTAGAGGTGTGAAAAAAGGAGATATCCGGCGTACTGAATTATTTCTGAGCACTACTGTAGTTTCCTATGCATCCCTAGTATAAAGGGGAAAAAAGCAAAACATAACCATTAAAAGAAAATCTGTTTGGATTGTTTGAAGTGTGAAGGGCTTGTGTTTTGTAGTTAGAAATTACACTTCTTAATGTGTTTCTTAATCTGATGCAGGTTTTTCCTTTTCTTTCCCTCTTGCTTTTAATTTGACATGCCAGTCAAAGTTAACATTAGAAAAAACAGCAAATATAAACCTGGTAATTAATATGCATTCATGTTGTACACCATAATAGCTCTCATCTTGGCAAAAGTTAGCAGATTGTTCTCTGCTCTCAGGAGGAAATAGCATTCATTTTAGGTTTTAATGGAGCTTTAGGGTTACAGTAACTCAAATTAAAGTAAATCATCATGAATTGTTTCTGAATCCCATGTTATGTGCTCTCTTTCCTTTGTTGGTTTGTGAACATGTGAGTTTCACACAGTGGCAACTGGAAGCTTGTGCACTCAGTAAACATATAGCCCCTCAGTTTGAAGAGGAGCAACAACCCACCAGACCATCCCTGAAATGACAAGAGCCCTGTCCCAGCAACGATGGCACCTGCAAACTCACGTCTGCTACTGTCCAGGTTAATAATGATGTTATGGACTCAAAGAACTATCTCACCACAGGAACAGCAGCTACAAAGATAAATTCTCATGCACAGGTATTCCCACCAGAACACTGCAACTGGACTGGCATTGTGTCTCATAAATAGATGAGAAATTAGAAGCAAGCATTGGCAGTGTAAATTAATTACTGCTCTTTGGACAAGTGCAATGTGAAGTTCCAAAAGTATTTCAGAATAGCTTTCCTGCAGTTGAAAGAGCAAGAAATTCAGATCTGTGAATGGAAAATTGCAGATTATGTTTGTCCATTTATCTAAAACCTGTTTCAGTCTTGAATGGGAACGGGCAGATAGTCAAGCCAGCTGGTGTGATAGTGGAAAAGGGCATACACCAGTATGAGAAGTTAATTTTAGCATAAATTTCTGTGACATTACCCATAGGCACCAAAACATAAATCTTATTTTAATGTTTTTCTCAGGAGGCTGGCATCCTTTCTAAGGTATCCTCCTGAAAGATTTGTCTGTACTTGCCCTTGTGCTCCTACAGCTGAGAGATATACAGATTTGCAGTACTTTTCAATGAAGTTTGTCAGCTACTTTAATGAGATAGTAGATTAACTCCACATCATTATGAAGAACCACAGAACCTGATGACATACCTGATGGCTTTGGGAACTGCTTCTGATCCAGACAATTCATAATTTCTGTATCTCTTTGATACATTTGGTCCAGAACAAAATGTTACCGGACTTAAACCACGGCAACCCCTTTTTATTTCTACAGCCTCATCAGTCAGAAAGATTAAATGTTTTTTGGACAGTACTTGTTTAGAAATCATAGGAGGTCCATATTTTGAAATTTTGATTTGTGTGATGCAGTGATGTGAAGTCAGTGTCAATTCCATTTTAAATGCTAAACATTTAAAGTAGATCACAGGTACTTACAGGTTCTGCTTTTGTCACTTGTGGTTTGCTGGCATATTTTCTTTTTGATTAGGAGCCACCTAGGATGAATAAGAAAAAGGATAAATAACTTCTAGGCTGTCTACACTTGACATTTTAGTTATACATAATTAGCTATGGAAAAACAATTGAAGAACAAGATACATGTAACCTGCAAGTTACTGGTAGCTGTGGCTCTTCAGGCACTTGGCACTGACTGTGCATCTCATGAGCCACATAGGGATAAGGAAGAGCTGTTGGCTTCCTACCAAAATAACATTTTCTGCACTCCACATATCTTCTCACACAGAAGATACTCCCACCAAAAGCAGCATAGCTTCAGATAAGGAAAACCCAGGCACTTTGAAAAGCCATCAAGGAGGCAAATGCCTCCATACCACACCCAGCATTGGTAGTTCACAGACTAGAAGAAAAAATGTAGTTTTGACATCCTTTGGATAAATCTACTGATGTAACTTGACAAAAGGATGCTACTTCAGTGGCAATGACATTCCTAACTCTTTAGTTCCCTCCTCTTACCCCTTCTAGATAGCTGCATCTTCTGCTCTCAGTGTGCTTTTACCTTGCAGGATGTTGCACCTGAGGCCACTTACCAGGAAAGAAAGAATTACACTATTCTGGAGGTGCAGGTGCACTGCATAAATTAACAACCACTAGCATGTAACAAAGACAAGGATATTAAACAAAAAAATCAGCCTTTTGGCTGCCCTTTATGGTCTTGTTTCCTGAAAGAAACTAGACCAATGTGATCCTAGACCTAAGAAGGAAAATCAAAATGAGCTTTGGAAATAAAAAAGTGTATTCTGCATTTCTTGAGTTTTACTGACAAACTCTGGAGATTAATAGCTGTGGATGTAAGATGCTGGATAAAAGGAAAATGCAAATCTGAAGGACATCCTGAAATGAGAAGGCATGTATAATGGAAACTACTGTACCATCTGGTTTGGATATACCAGCACCCACTCAAATACACAGCCATTCTTCTCACTTCCTTCCTTCACACTATTTCATTTCTCCTTTAAATGGTAAGTCTTATTTCTTCCTCGTGTTTCAGTGTCATAACGAAGGCTCTCTTTTTCTTTCTGTTCTTTCTCCTTTTTCCTCACACACTGACAAAGGCTTCTGCCCTTGATTCCTACTGGGTCTCTTTCCCTACATAATATTTTCTAAGTCCACCCATTTTCCTTCCACAAATTTAATCCTTCCACAAAAGATATAATTACCTTTTTAACCCAAGTATCTGAAAGGATGTTCCCACAAGTCAAGGTAGTAAAATGCAAGAGTTGGCCCCATTATGTTTATTTTACGCACAGAGGGGAGAAAGGGAACCTGTATGATAAGAAAAATACAAAAAGGAAAAAAATTAAAACAAGCACTTGCAGTGATTTCAGCCCCAGTGGAAAACACACACTTATTGGGAAGAATTCTCAGCAGTAATGCTGGAAATCTAACATTTTCTAGTTCAATTACAACATCGGATCCTAGATATTGGTAAGAGGCTTGTTTCTCAGAACTTTGATACTGAATCAATACTGTGCTAACTTGTGATGCATTAAAACGGTGCAGGAGGTGTCCAAATGTTATTAATAGTTTCATAGCCTTCCCATCTATTCTGCCAGACATACTTAGTTATTGTCAAAATTACTGTTTTATTGAAATAAAAACAAGCACGTTATGGGCTTACATGAAGTTGCATTTTGAAAGACAGCCTAACGAATTCCAGGGAGTCTGACTGTGCACTCAGGTTTTTTTCCTTCTCTCTGCACCATGATCACAGAAATCCAAAGGCTTCACTTTACCTGTGGGCTTCTTTTGAACAACAGGAATGATGGTGACCCCAAAACCACCACTGTACTGGCCTGGTGCAGGTTCAGTGACATTTAAGAACCAAGTTCTTGGCAAAGTCCCCAGATAGGACAGGCAAGCATTTCTATATGGGATTAATCTTCTCCCACTTCACAGGTCTGCAGGGGAGATCTCTACAACTCATCTGTTGGTACAGACTCCCTCTCTACTAAATGCAGAAAAGTATGCACTTGCAGAGTGCTTACAGTTCACCTTCTGTGCCTTGAAAGAGGAAAAACAGTGCTAAGGATCACCTGATTTTTATCACAGACCTGCAAAGCCGAGCAGGTGGAGATATGGGCACTATTGATTCCTGCATTTGGACAAACAACTCCCAGCCATGGTGTATAAACTGAGTAATATGGATGGTCTCCTCAGCCTTGTATCCTGGAGCTATTCCATTCCCCTTCATACTCTGAGAAGCCCTACATGATGACTTTCATATTTTCTCTCTTTTTTTCATCAGTGTTTTAACTGCTACTTCATTGGACTGAATTTCCATGCTGCTTTCACACTTAGGCAGCTTGCATATCTAATTCATTTCCCTCCTCACATTTTCTAATTGCTGATTTCCAGTTTCACAGAAGGACACTATTGTTATAAGTATCTCGATGGTTAGGTAATTCAGAAAATCCCATCTCACATTTCTGCCTTTAAAAACTTGACCTATGGTTCCCTGTCTATTCACACAGTCATAGGCTCTGTTAGGAGCCTCCAACACTATAAATTAGAGTTTACTGGGATGACTGAGAACTTTTCAGTTTATTTTTATGAAATGGATTATTCTCAGCTGGGACCTAGATGTTGACCTCATTGATTTTTTTTTCCCCACATAGGCCACTAATGCAGCACTGGAATGTATCATATTTGACTGGACACAATCAAAGCTGCTGAACTTGCCTATAACCACTTTTGTGTGTAGTTCTGTTAGGCTGAGACTCCCTGATGCATGTGACAAAGTTTCTTTCCATATTGGTGGAACAAAAGGAGGAAAATTTCAGCATTTTAGGCCAATCACAGGGTTAGAGGAAGGAATTTTATAATGTAAATACCAAACCAAGTAAAAATTATTGATTTTTTAGGAAGAAAGAGCTGTAAAACCTTCATTTGGTTAAAAGAAAGCAGACCAAATTACTCATTCTTCTCCTCTCCAAAAAATTTAATAGTTGACTATCATTTCCTTCTTTAGGGCTAGGGCTGATGAAATTGAATATTTAAAATATAACCTATTAGTGTTTGCAAAAATGACACTCCATTGAGAAATAAATTAATCATTCATCTATGATGGTCACAAAAAGCAGTGAGGTTTTTCTTCTTCTTTCTTCCTTTCCTAATCCTCGGATTTTACCTATAGCCTGCATGCAAGTAATGCACATTAGTCAATTAATAAGCTGTTAAATGACAACAGTTCCAGGCAATTTAATTACTGTTGGTAGAATAAGAAATGAGTTATTGCATGTCAGTAACTAATTTCAGCTCCTTTCCTTGGAACAAATCAACTTTGAATGTGATGGCTTATTTAGAAAAAAAACCCCACCAACAATTCCTTCCTAGCAAATGCAAACTACTGAGTCATTTTTTGGAAAAAAAAATGTAAATGCCTTGTCAAAATCTTCTGTTCTTTGCTCCTAGTGCCAGACAAAGTTTATTTCTAAAAGTATGTTACTGTTTCTGCAACTAAATATACTAAAAAACAGCATATGAGCATAAACAAAGAAAAAAACCCACACAACTCAGAATGCTCTTCCCTCTATTTCAGCCATTCTGTATGTTTATATAATAAGTATATTAAGATGAATGAACTTTAACCATCCACTGAAATACATAATTCTATAGTAAAACAGACTTCTTTGTTGTGGCTGAGGGTTTGAACAAGAGATAGTACTGGTATTTGTGCATTAGTTTTCTTTTCTGAAGTAAAAAGAAACCATTTAATATGGATAACAATGTCTAGAAGAACAATTTATAATCCTCCATTTTTAATAACGCCCTATAATAAAAGGACATATCCAAAACATGCTATGAGGTGCTGGTCTCAAAAGACATCAGCATGGTTTACAACCTCTTCTGGAGCAAGAAGAGGAAGCATCTCTCTAGGAAAATCTCATATTAATGTTGGTATTTAATAGCAGAAGGAATTCAGCAGTACCCCAGTGGCTCCACCTGTCTCGTGCAGGTTCTGTGACATTTCTGGAGTAAGTTGACTCCACCACAACTCTATGACTAGAAGACAGCTTTCTCAGAAATTTTATTTCACTGTTCTGTGACATTTTTTTACTGGGAAGTAACTGTTAATGCAAAGAGCTCTGAGAAAAATTCATTTTCCTATCCTTGCATACATGTGGATTACTTAGCAAATTACAAACAGGCTCTTAAATGAGTTCATAGCAGGAAAACAAGGAAAATCATTAGAAATGTTTTGGGTTTTTTGTTGTTTTTTTTTTTTAATCCACAACCCATTTAACACCTTCTCACTGCTGGGACTTGGTGCTTGACTGAGGGCTCCTCACCAAAAATAAGGACAGTACAGATGGGGTTCATACAGGCATTAATCAATGCAAAAATTGCCACAAATGAAACAAGCAAAGGAAAAAACGTGACACCACCAGGCACCATTGCTTTTGCAAAATCTTCCAAAAAACCACTTTGTTAAACAGAAGATGCAGGAGTTTCTTGAACACTTAATAAGAGTTACATGATAATCAAACTGCAGCAGTTCTTATAGAATTAAGTCAAGTGAGTAAAAAGAAACCAGTTTTACATCAAAGGTCAAAAACTGAGCTAGCCCAAAGCTCTCAAACTAAACAGTTTTCACTTGAAAATCATCTTGAAAGAGAGCTGCTCAAACTCCATCATAAAAAAGCTCTAAAAACTCCATCATTCAAAGCTCTAAAAAAAAATAAAGCAAACAAAAATAACCCTTACATCCATATATTTCTGGAAATGTTTATATTTACAATTTCTTTTAAAAAAGATTTTTCAGATATCGTTGACCACAGTGTACCCAGAACGCTTACTGAGTTCACCTTTATAGGCTAAAATCCAGTGTATCTTAGGGCAATCAAAATATCACTTTTGTCTGGCCTCAACAGCCATAAAATATTAGGAAAAGGATTAGCTAAGAAACCCCGTTTCATCCTCCCCATCAAGTACCAGTTCCTCACTGTATAATAATATACATGAATCCTTTAACAGTGAAATTGAACTTGACTCCAAAATGGAGCAACACAGATCTGAGAACTAACACAGGTCAGGTATGAATGGCCAGCTGTGTAAAAGCATCCCACAGATTTCCCAAGTGCTCAAAGATGGGATCATTTCCTCTTCTCTGTGTCCTCTGCTGGAAAGACTCTCCTTAGAACTGAAAGCTCTGCAAATGTGCCCCCTTGTGCCTCTGACCTCTGCACTGACAGAAGGGGGGAAGCAGAGGGGCAGGCACTGAGCTCTTCTTCCCTGTGGTGACAGTGACAGGACCCGAGGGAATGGCCTGAAGTTGTGTCAGGAGAGGTTTAGGTTGGATATCAGGAAAAGGTTCTTCACCCAGAGGGTGATGGGGCACTGGAACAGGCTCCCCAGGGAAGAGATCACAACATCAGCCTGGCAGAGTTCAAGAAGTGTTTGGACAAGTCTCTCAGGTACATGGTGTGAGTGTTGGGGTGTTCTGTGCAGGGCCAGGAGTTGGACTCAATCATCCTTGTGGGTCCCTTCCAACTCAGCACATTCTGTGATTCTATGAAGCCCCAGCATCTCTGGAAACTTCAGAGACAGCAGCTACACCAGGATGGAAGAGAATCTCTACACTTTACTGAGACAAAAACACTGGAAACTATTAGGAGAAGGTCAGACTTTTACTCCCCTGTTTCACTGTCCATTTCTCAGACTCTGGGCTTATCTCTTCTCTATTACACACCTCTCTTTGTATTTTATTGCTGCAGCAACCACCAGTTGTAGACTACCTATGAAGCACTACCTTTTCCTGCAACTCTGATGGAACTGCTCCATCGTATGGAAAATCATGTCTTACTCAAACTCCAGAAATTTTATTTCTGCTTTTGTACCTATTTTGCTGTACTCTTTATTACTATGCTATCCTGTACAATTTCATTGCCACTCTTTCAAATGAAAATTAATACAAATTAAGTGCACAGAAAGAATTAAACACACACTTAACAGTAATTACTGCTCATACCTGACAGATATCAGTAGTAGTTTTGCTGCAGATAAAGTCTAAAGAAGCTTGCTAAATATAGATATTAACATTGTGAGGCTGATCTAAAGACTCACCAGAACAGAGATTTCCTAGAATAAACCCAACAATCTTCTGCAGTAAGAGAGTGCAAACAGCTTAATAATTAGGAGCATTTCTGGGCACAGAATTACTTCACTTGTAAAACAGTCCTCATTTCCTCTCTGCAGCTCCTCGATAGTTCATTCCTTGATGTAACAATCCACTGGCTGTTCTCTAGGTATAGATACAAGATAGACAAGAAATACTTCCTCTGAACAGGAGTTATTATATTTCTGTCCATGACTCTGTGGATGTGAATAGTCCTAGTTTAGATGCAGAGTGAAGCAAATAAATTTGGTATGTTGGGATTCACCAGTCATAACAAGAGGTGCATAATAAACAAGTCAGCTCCAGAAATATCCATTTTGTTGTGCAAGTGCAGGGACTGTCTGATGCATGCAGTTCATCACCCAACACTTTCTAAGACAGGGCAAAAGGCTGTTTTGCACAGACCTCATTCACATCAGCTATAACCAGCCTGCTCCAGTTACATCCAAAATACTCAGCAGTAGCACAGGGAGAATCATCCTGCCTGTCAGAGCACAGGACTTGAAAATATTCCAAACCTAAGGAGTCCTGAGGCACAGGTTAATCCCAGGGCCAGGCAACAGGAACCAATGGTCTATTGCTTAAAGTTCATAGAATTCATCACCTAGACAAATGTATTTTCAGGTAACAGGACCCACTACAAGACAGTGTCACCATGGTCACTGCCTAGTCAAAAGTACTGGTTTTGCTCTTTTCCAGTCATACAGGTCACTGCTGGCTCTCAACAGAAAAAGCAAAAAGAACATTTTAATGTTTATGGCAAAGAATGATGGGATTTGAAAGCTTTCTGAAATACCATAAGACCTAAAAAATTCACAGATTCATTGTTAAGCAGAAGAAAACAAATCTATCTGTCCTCCATCCTGTCTACATTTAAGTCATGTCTAATGCAATTACTCAGGACATAAACATTCCTCATTAATCCCCAACAACTCCAAGATTTGGAGCCCCATTCATAAGCACATGCTTTTCCAGAGATAACCTTACTCTATTTATTTCCACTTACAGCTGCAGATAGACACCCAAAAGGAAATTACTTTCCTAGTATGCTCTAAACAGTTTTGCCTTTTAAATCATCCATAAAGAAGCAAAACCTTCTTTAAGTATGATTTACTAAATGACCTGGCTGATACCCTTCAAATCAGAAAGAAATGTTTACACAACCTGTAGTATAGTTACTTCTCTATTACTAAAGAATACACTTTCACTTGCATAGCAGTTTTCTTGTGTTGGCAAGTGTCCATATAGTCACAGGGCAAATGTAATTTATTGCAGAAACAATAAAAAAGAGGCAGAGCACAGGTAATAACAGGAGAACTGCAGTCAGACCTAGAGTTTCTGCCACAATGTATTATCTACTTATTAAAAACTATTTAGTAATAAATAAAAATTTCCAAAGGGATCCATAAGGCATCTAGAGAACAGAAGCAAGAATTGTTGTATGGACTACCACAGAAGAATATTTCAAAAAGCCTCTTGTCACAGGCACTGTCCACTACCTTTCCTCTCTTCTCACAAAATGCCTCAGTAATAGAATGGACAGGAACAAATACTGCCTCAGGACATGTGCTATTTCAGGTAATGGGACACAGGATTTCACAGGGATATTAGCAAGTGCAATTGCCATGCTAGATGGGACTTTGCACCCAAAAGGCAGGACATGAAATTTTAGGGAGTACCTGATTATCACTGTTCTTTGAAAATCCAGCTGAGCAACCCCTGAGCATACATAGAAGCCCTTCTTTGGATGTCTGTCCTTTCATCCTTTCTCTAGTTATCAATAGTCATAAAGAATTATCACATCAGAATGTTTTCAATATCAGACTATTTAAAAAAAAGGTCTATCAGGCATTTTATAATGCAAATATGTCTTTTTAGGACTTGCAGAGGGAATGAATCCAGGAGTTATTCTCCATTCATCCTTTGACCTCTCACCTTCCAAAGCCTCTGGCACATCTACCATTTTCCTTATGCATTAGCTATTAAAGGAGAAGACTTCAGAACTGTTTTCCAAGGAAACTCACATTCAATCCCCCACTTGTAATAGAGATTTACAGTTTAGTTATCTATTGTGAATAATTAGTCTCCTAGAAATTGCTTTGGTAACATTTAACGTGACACGGGTTCTCTGCTCTGCTCTCCTTCAGTATTTCAACATTTTATATTGTAGCTCCCTTTTGAGAAACCCTGTTAACCAAACCTTCCAGGCCTTACTGAAAATGTCAGGCTACAGAAAACAGATAAGAATTGTCATTCTGCAGTGCCAGCAGAGGCCTTCTGACTTGAATCTGGCAATGCTTTACTAAAGCTATAACTCATAGGGCAAGAGAAGAAACAGCATCAATTGCTAGGGCAATGGAAAAGTGAACACAGCAGAGTGTTTTACAGTTTGCTGTGTTCTGTAGTTAGCTGCTATCTTCTTTTTCTCTGAAAACTTACTGAAATTACAATCTTCAAACAAGGCAATGATGAATTGAGTAAGATTAAAGGGTTGCAATGCAGTGACCAGTGCAGGACTGAGCATTTCAAAACACATTTGATGTCAGAATCAGTTGCTAAAGCAGCAATTTTAAGAAGCACATCCAAATTCCAGTGGCCTTATATTCAGAAGTGGTTTTCATTTTGTTAATAAGCAAGATGGAGTAGGAAATGTGGATGCATTCTGTATATATAATCCCATTTCATTATTTTAAGGACTCAGTACCTAAAGGCTAAAAGACTTTTTCCCTGTAATTCAAAAATCTGTGGTCCTTTGAGGAAAGAAAAATGCATTTTCTTCTGGCAGATGAAGAATCAAAATCGATCATTTTTGCCTTTTGCATTAGCTGCTTCACATCATTCTGCTCACAAGACCAGATTTTGGAAATAGAGCTCCTGGACAAACTATTGCCTGTAAGGATGTCCAACCCTGAGATCCTGAACAAGAGTGGCTTCTTGTTTTGACTTCCAGAGTTTAGGCATTTTCAAAAGGCAGGCAGCTAGTGCTTAACCAATCACAGCCATACTCAAAACCTCTCACAGGAAGAGCCTATTGTGGTTAATCACACACTACAGCAGGTATCCAGATAGACCCCTCATTTCATATTGAAAACCACAGATGTTGGTTTGAGTCCCTCACTCTCAGTTCCTTTCATTTCACTTTAATATTCTTTGGTAAATCCTAGGTATCCAGCTGCATTTTAAGGGCTCAGGCCCTTAAAACAATTTTTAGAACCAAATTATGCAGACCACCACCATCACCTGCTTTACCCATGCTGGAAAGCCAAGCTGGAGCAACCACAGTTTGTGTCTTGGGAAGAAGACCTAAAAGAATCAGGAAGGCTTTTGTTCCTACAAACTGCTCCTTGCTCATGGCTGGGTACATTCAGAACTTCTAATGAAGTCAGGAGTGCCACGTATAAATGTTACTATGAATGAGACACCTCTTTTTAAAGATGGTTCAAAAGGAAGAAAACAAACTAAAAGTTGTTGGGCATGTCAGTACAGCCATAGCACCTTGGGGGCTGCTGGTGTAGGACAGGTGATCAAAACCAAAAGTCCTTATCTTTTGTGAAAGGTATTGTCAGCAGCTGCACTCACCAATAAGGACTGACACCTAATGCTTGTGTCATGGTAAATGATTATAGGCAGACAAATCTGCTGCTTTGTTTTAATCAGTTACTTAATCAGCTTCCTTGGAATGAACTGGTTTGGCTCAACAGACTGAGTGACAAAACTTGTCAAAGTGGAGGGTGTAATAAAAATGTACTGATAAATCATGGAAAAGTGATAGCCTCATTCTTTTTATTCACCCTTTTGTTTCTATCAGAGCAAGTTAACCTCAGCTCCTTTCATTCATCTTTTGTTGTTATTGCTGGGAAATTTAGTATTTAACTCAAGATGTTTCGCATGATGAATTATTAAAAATCTTTAACTGTTGGACAACCTTCTAGAGGTATAAGGTTTTTTAGCAAAAAAATTATCCCTTGTTTTGCTGTGAGGGGAGACAGTTAATGAAAAATGGTGCAGAATTATTGTGAAACAATTGTCTGTAGTGTAATCAAGTCTGCTTCTGCCCTCCAACTACTCCAAGATATAATGATACATGTATCATTAAGCTGCTGCTATGGATGCCTGAGGAAACTGGTAGAAATTTGTACCTACTGTTTTTCTTTCTCCATTTCAGTCTGCTCCGTTACACTCCTTCCATCCACTTCCCACTGCACTTTTTAAATGCTAAAGGCTTTGGGAATAGCAGCTGGGATATGTCCAGCTGGTCAATGGGGGTGCTGGTCAACAGCGACTGAGCTTGAGCCAGCTGTGCCCTGGTCAATGGCCAATGGCACCTGGCCTGGATCAGCAGCAGTGTGGCCAGCAGGAGCAGGGCAGTGACCATCCACCTGACCTCAGCACTGGGGAGGCCACACCTTGAACCCTGAGCTCAGTTTTGGGCCCCTCACTACAAGAAGGACATTGAGGGGCTGGAAAAGCTCCAGAGAAGGAAACAAAGTGTTGAAGGGTCTGGAGCACAGGTCCTGTGAGGAGCAGCTGAAGGAGCTGGGGGTGTTCAGCCTGGAGAAAAGGAGGCTCAGAGGGATCTCATTGCTCTCTAAAACTGCCTGGAAGGAGGGTGTAGCCAGGTGNTCAGTTTTGGGCCCCTCACTACAAGAAGGACATTGAGGGGCTGGAAAAGCTCCAGAGAAGGAAACAAAGTGTTGAAGGGTCTGGAGCACAGGTCCTGTGAGGAGCAGCTGAAGGAGCTGGGGGTGTTCAGCCTGGAGAAAAGGAGGCTCAGAGGGATCTCATTGCTCTCTAAAACTGCCTGGAAGGAGGGTGTAGCCAGGTGAGGGTTGGTCTCTTCTCCCAAATTGCAAGTGGTAGAAGAGGAAATGGCCTCAGGTTCAGTTGGGGAAGGGATTTCGATTGGATTTTAGGAAAAATTTCTTCACTGAAAGGGTTGTCAGTTACTGGAGTGGGCTACTTAGGGAAGTGGTATAATTAGTCTACTCAAAAAATGAGTTGATGTGACATTCAGGAACACAGTCTAGTGGTGGACTTGGCAGTGCTGGACTATTGGTTGGACTCAATCTTAAATTTCTTTTCCAAACTGAAGGATTCTATGATTCTATATACTTTCAGCTGGATTCTGCCACTGGCTACACTGGTGTAACCCTTCACCCAAAGCCATGTCTGCTGTCTCTGGGAAAAAATGTTCCTGGACTAAGTGGCTCCTTAATTATGGAATTTCTCAAAGAAGCACATTTAGGGTTGTGATTTTTAACACAGCAAGTAGAGGGCAAGGGAGAGCGTGTGACTAATGTTCAATTAGAAGAGCTAAGAAATTAAACAATTGTTTGTTTAATGGCTGATAGATGCTGTGCAATATTAAAGACTATAATTAGGTGTGTGGGATTCTCCTGCCTTGTTTCCCAGCCCCCAGGCACATGGTGTTGGGTTGGCAAACTATCTTATGCAAAGGTACAAACTATCTTATGCAAAGGTACAAGGCATGCTTTTTGCAACAGGTTTTTCCGTAGGAACCAAAACCACTCCTGATGGCTGACACCTTCCACAGTGGTCCATTCAGCACAGTATTTTGAGGAATTTAAATACTAACAACAATGTTTAACAGCAGTTTAGTTTATGTTCATTTTCGTTCTCTTCAACCAAGAGGCCACAACATCATATGTAGGAAGGAGCAAAATACTGGGAGTACTTACTCAAAGAAGGAACATGGGTTCAGCCTTTTCCTGAGCTCTTAAAAAAACCAATTCAAATCTGGTTTCTAATTTTTTTTTTTTTTTAAATGCATAAGCTGTCTCCAGGGTGCCTGCCAAGAGAAATTTATTTTTGGCATATGTTGCAGAATGCTAGCTTCCATTTTAGTCATCAACAAAGACACTAGTGTGATCATGCCAGCACATAGGTATTCAGGAATGTGGACACTGATGAGTGGGTGTCATGGAAATCACTACTGAGGGACCTCTTTAAATTGGTAGAGGTGGTTTATTTGTACATGGCAAAAATCCACAACAGCTCGATTTTCCTAAGAGAGAAAGAAAAAAGCTAAGCAGCTCTCAACTAAATTTCTGTGTGCTGGCAAAGAGTGGGTAACAGGGTAAAGCTGCATGAAATTTTCCTGCTGAAACCTGAAATAATGCTAGATCAAATCCAAACCAGCCTCCAGGAGTCAGTGAAGCTCTGGAATACTTTCAAGCAAGGAGATTTCTCCTAGATTTTGACTCTGTTTAAGGGCAGATAGGACAGTGTGCCTCTTCTCCCATACCCTGTGGCCAGACACCTGATCAAGGGCCTCTGTGACTGCAAGGTCCAAGCAATCAGCTTTACTCTAAATCTGCTACCATTGGTTCAGTGACAGAAAGCTCTCAAAAAAATCGAGCCCAGAGGATCTGCTTTTATTTGCACAAACCAAAGAAAAATCTAGATCTTTCCACAGCTGAAAAGAATAGGATTTGCTAAACACAAGTCAGCACGAGCGGTCAGAAAACATGGAAAGGTCTGTGGCACCAAAAATCACTTTTTAACAGACATCATTTCAGAGAAGTTCTGGAGGTTACTGCTTAAAGGGTTAGCATCTCCAGCAGCCTAACTGGCCCATTAGTGCTTACTGTCTCAGGAGCAGCAGCAGAAAAGAAAATCTTTTCACAGTTTATTCAGATAATTTTACTTGCCATGGTGATGTGGATGGGACTGCATTATTATACCAGACTGAGTCAGCTGGAGCACAGGTACTTGTTACCTCCTGGTTTTGCCTTCAGAGGACATGGGAAAAGGTCTGGGGAGACAGGAATAGCAAAGTCAGAAACCACCCAGTGAGATTCATCACAGAATGTCAGAGGTGCTTCTATTCTGTCACAGGCAATTCTGACTGTTCCTGAAGAAAGAAGGAAGGCTGTAATTTTTCATGTGTTCAAGGTACCAAAAACCCTTGTACTAGCCATGCCACAATAGAAGGCAGATCTATTTGGATAGGAAGACTTGATTTTAGCTCTGAAAATATGTTTTTGCCAGCAGGATGTTGGCACAAAATATTTTCCAAAACATAATTAATTTTTAAAAAAATCCAGTGGTAATCTGTAAAACATTAATAATGTGCAAGCCTTTTGATGCTCTTTTATTTTTTTCATGAACTAGTAAAAGAAAAGGAAAAAAAGTCTCTTTTTAAAATTATTATTGATTTTTCTTGTCCATATCACTTCAACTTTGACCCATGAGATTTCTCTCTTCTGTAAGATCAATACAAAGCATTGGACCTTATAGGATATAATTTTTCACATCTTCTAGATGACGTGCTATAGATTCATATTTTGGTCAGAATTTCCCCATCAGACATTGATGATTTTGAAAGCACTCATATTAATTTACAAAAACATAATTAAGACTAGTAAATGAATGATAATTGCATTTCTTATTGACTGGGAAAGAAGAGAAGGTATTACAATTCTCTGTTCTGTGTAAATTTGACAGTTTACATACTACTGTAAGATTTCTGACAGAAAGAAGCTCCCCCCAACCCAGAAAGTACAAGTCTTCAACAAAGCCATCTACAAAGCAGCTGAGGAAACAACGTAGGACATCATCCAAACATCAAAGCTTCACACAACACTCCACATGTTTGCAGTCTATCCCTCATCCAGTCCCTGAACTTTGAAACACTTCTTGATGCCAGTTTTCTGTCACATTCTCAGAACAGAGATGTTTTCTCTCTCACCTTTACAGTAAGTACAGTAAGAGTCACCAGTTCATAGTTAAAAATCAAAGTTAGAAGTGGGAGAAACCAGTAGATCACAGATCCTTCCCTACAGCCCAGAATAACCTTCCAGCACGGAGAAGCCTCCAGGCAGCACAATTCTTCTATTTGTGAATTCTGTGCTCATTCTGAGAATTTGTTGACAAACAACACTGAAGTGATGACAGGGTGTTTTTAAACTTCTTGCCCCTCAAAGAGTAACCAGTCAAAAAACTCTCCCTCACAAACAAATTATTTTCTTCTAAGAGTGATTGCACAAGAATTTTAGTCTGAATTATATAAGGAATCGTGTGGTTTTTTACTTTCCAAATAATCAATAAAAGTTGTGGGAAGCATAACTTGGGACTGCATATTAATCTTGCATTCAGCCTTCCTTGCTAGTTTTCAACAGCACCTATTCATCTTGCTGACTCTGTAGGAGTGATTTGTTTCATCTGTACACTCCATGCACCACTAAATATAAAACCAACTTCTGTTTAACAAAGTGGATAGCAGCATGAGGCTTTTCCTGAGAGCCTGAGCCCTGGCAAAGAGCATTGCAAATGGTGAGATGTTGTCAGCCTGGGAAAGCAGCTGCTTTGTGGCACAAGGCACACACTGACCAGATCCATTTTGAAAAGAAAAACGCTGTTGGTTTCTCCTCTAAGTAACTCCACAGATACCCTGTGGACCTTCTGGGGTGTGACATATTTGTAGGAAAGCACAAAAACACAGGAGCCTGAGCAGCTGGGTTGGATCAGACCACGGGTCTGTTTAGCCCTGTGTCCAGTGTCTGAGAGTGGCCAAAAGCAGAGGCAAGAAGCAAGAAAAGCTGTATACTTTGGTACTTTCCCAAACTGCTCTCCCAGCTTTTAACTGGGAGATTAATTTATTAATTAATTCAACAGAGGTCTGTGTCTGCCATAATCACCACACTTTTTATCTGCAAGTTACCCAGTTATTGAACCCATGCTAACACCAGATTCCAATCACCCTGTAACAGGCACTTTCAGTGCATTGTTGTGTCCTTTGTAAACACATTTTTTTTTCCTGAAATGGTTAGCCTGGTACCTCCTAACTTTTCCACAAGCTAGGCAGATCTGTATTGACCCACATCTCTCCCCTCTCCATGCTGGGCTGAAGCACCCTGGCTTACCTCAGCATTCCTTGGGCAGAAGTGGCTCCATTCCCTTGGAGGCATCCCCTTGCTGCTTTTAAACATCAGCAGAGAAGCAGCACATGATGCCAAGAAACCAGTTCTGTAGAAGCACTGAGCTGCAGGAGGAGGACAGCTTCAGTGTCTCAGTCAGAGTTTCTGAGAGGACAAGCTGCCAATGCACTCCTGTGCTTTTCCCTTGGTGCTGTTTGGCTGTGACCCTGGGCATCAGCAAGGAGCAGCAGAGATAAGCCAGCAGTTCCAGCCCCCACACACTTCTCACCCCTTGTGTGAAAGGCTTAAGAGCATTGCAATATCTGCATGCACTGTGACTCTTCCTGGTCAGCAGTGCTGTGAAAGGTTTGGACATTTTTCTCACTGGAGATTTCAGCAGTGACTATCCCAGAGCAACTCCGAGTTTCCTGGTGGTCTCAGTGCACTGCTGTGCCACAGTCATCACCAGGGCTTTCATCAGTAAAACCAGCCACAGGAGAAATTTTGATGGCCACAGAGATTTCCACATGGAAGTTTCATTTCTGGGGACTCAGCAGTTTTGTTGCTCAGTCAGGCACACGGTTCAAACAGAAATGCAGAAAACATTGGTGGCAAAAGGTGCAGGTATCAGTGGACTTGAGTGAAGTTCAAGAGAGGTGAGAAGTTCAAAAGGTCCAGCTTGATTTTTCCATTTGGTGCCCAGAAACTGCTGCAAGGAGAGAAGAACCTGACATGGTACCAGCCCTCCACAGGTGAAAGAAAAGCTGCATTTTCTGCAGTGCAATATTTTTTTGAGAATCAAATCAAGCAGCTTTTTTGATCTGTGGTCACTTCAAGAGAAGTAGGGAAGATATCTGCATTATTTTTTTATATAAATTTGCCTATATAGTCTTGCTAAAGTCTGATGTTTTGAAACAAAATTTAAATTAGTCTTAATACTAGGGGTAGAATTGCAGATCAGAGAAAAGAAACGGGCATATATTTAGATTCAACAAGACACAAAAAAACATGAACATGGAAAGAGAAAACCTGAGAAAATAAAATCCTCTTTTTAATAAAGTTCTAAGATAAATTACCTAAATTTGGGGGCAATCAGAGAACAGGAAATTTAATTCCTTACTTTTTTCTTCTGACTTCAAAGGAAAGACCTGATTTCTTACACATAACATTAAAGGAAAATTTTATCAAAGAATAGCTATATGTATCCCATAGAACAGAGAAATTTAAAAGCCTTTTTTCCCATAAGTTTTAGCCATACAAAATATTCTCCACAGGTTCTTCTAAATACTAAACAGAACTATAATTGACCATCCAAAATTTTCTGGTTTCTACAGTTTTCTAACTCAGCAAAGAGGAAAGAATTTGTCTCTGTGGTCTCTATAATTAGCACTCAGATTCTCAGGGTGTTTCCAGGCCTCCTTAGGAAGTTGGAAAACCTAGTAATATTCACTTCATATATCATCAAGAATCACTGATGCATAATAATATGGAGCAATACAGAAGTCTGACTGTAGACCACAGTAATATTGACTATCAGCCCTATACTGCTATAAAAATTGCAAAAGTAATTAGCATGTCATCTTCTTTTCTGACAGCCAACTAATCAAATAACAGAAGAAGAACATAAGAAAAATATAAAGAGAGTAATGCAAATAGTTGCAAATAGCTTTTTCTACCTCTTGGTAAAACTTGTACACTGATATTTTTCTTCATAATCATTGATGAAAAACAGTAGAATAAGAAAATTCAGGATCCTAAACAAGAGGCTTTATTTTCACACCTGCCACGTAGTCTGAGTCAGCTACCAACAGAGAGGTCTGTTCCAGGTGGAACATGTTTGCAACTTAAAATCATGACAGTAGCTGCAAGGGCTTCTCAGAAAGGTGCCACTCATATTAGGATAAGGAACCACACTTCCTGAGATTAAAAAAGCAGTCATTTTGTACAGAAAACCTTTTGTAGGGTCCTGAGCCTTTTGAGCAAATTCTCCCAGTGCTTACTGGTGCATGAGACAATGCAGAGGAGCCAGTGGCAAAGCTTTTCTTTGCACCAACAAAACACCACCCTCTTTATTTGCAGACAAAACCCCAAGGTGCTCCTATCATTTCTGTGTACTGAGTGCTTGGGAAATGACTGGCCTTGTTTTTGGGGAGCAGAGCTGAAGGCAGGTGAGCCATTCCCACCCAAGGCCACAGCTCTGATTCTCAGCCCCAGCAGATGCCCCCTAGACTGAAGAAGAGGAGTTTGACAGATTAAATAAGCAGTGATTTGATGTGGGCTACTCCTGCACTGTGAGGGGACTCTCCCAGCTCCTTCCTGGAGATGGCTGCTGAGCTGCCATGGACACTGGAGAAGCTGGCTCTGCTTCTCTGAGCAGCTGCCACAGGACTTGGCGGGGGGACTTCCAGATGCGCAGTCCCCGTGCAGCCTCAGTAACATAATTAGACCTGGGATTTATTTAGCACTATTCAACATGTTTTCAGCAGGGCTGATTATGTGCCATTCCCTTAGGAGCCCTGTTATAATTTGGAGCTTCCTCAGAGCTGCAGGGATTTGAAGCAGGGGGGGGACTTAAACAGCATTACATTTGTACTGCCGAGGTATTCCCTTTCGGGCCAGAGGTAGCTTAGCTTCCTACCATGCCCACAAGATTTTCTTTCTGTCAGCACATCTACAGTTGATAATTTGAAGCGTTTTCCAGGGAGCTGGATGGAGTTATGTCTCCCAACAGTTGTTATTCAAACACGTTACGGATATTTGGGCATTTTGGCAGAGAGAGGTTTGATGTAATTAGGATCAGTTTCTGGTTATGGCCATGCCAGGCCAGAGGCAGAGGGCACTTCTCAGAGTGGGAAGAGGAAAAGCCAAAGGCAACGATTAAAACAGATTATTATACACTTTTGAGCTAACATGTGGAATCAATAGCAAAACATTAGCAGCTGTGCTCAACTGTAGAAAAGCCTGCAGTCTTACTGTAACCAATAAAAATAAATTATGGACTGAAAGGAAGGAATGGAAAAAGTGGTGGGGAAAGCAGAGAAACATTCAAAGAAAAAATGTAATACAAACATTGAAAATAATTTCTGACCTGAAACAGTGGGTTTGTATGGTTTGTCTTCAGTTTGTTTGCTTTCAAATTATAGTAACAAGTTGAATGCATGTTTTAATTAGCAGGATCCATGATAACCAAGGCAATAATGGCAACATCCCACTCTCTACCAAGCTCTGAAGGTAAAAACAGAGAAAGTGATAATCAAATTGGCAAATATTAGATTTTGCACTCTGTTTTCCTAATAAAGTGGAATGAGACCTTATCCTGACTCTTAGCTTGGCAGAAATACGAGGAAGGAAAACTGCAGACCTGAGAAGTTTGCTTGTTGTAAAGGCACTGCCCAGTAAGTGAGCAGATAAATACAAGGTACCTGCTGGTCACACAGGAAGAAGGTCAGGATCCACCTTGCTGGTTACAAGCAAAAACCAAGGATATCACCTTTTTCTCTTAAGGTGCAGCACAAGTTTGACTCAGGGTAAAGGACCAAGTGCAAGCTTTAGTTCCAAAACTCAAAAAATGTTCTAGAACTATCCTAAGTGCTAATGTACATGATTTGTGCAAACAATTAACTTTGGTCAGGGTAGTATATTAACCACTAAGGTTAAGAAGTTCTTGGGAAACAATCTATTCATATATACTCTAAGATATAAAAGGTGAGACTCTTCTCTGATACTAAATTTCTGTCTTATATTTAAACATGTTACTGGACCAAAGTAAAAAAAGATTACAGATTTAAGATCTGAAGAAAAAAAAATAAATCATCAAAACAGTACAGATTTTAGTAAAAATGAGAAAGATAATCCTGCATCTTAATTTCCACTTAAATAAACTTGTGGCTTTCAGTGATAATTTCAGCGTGACTGGTCAGAAGTGAAGCTAACAAAAGTAACAAGTGTTAATTGACCCATATTTAATTTTAATCTAATCTGACGGTCAAGAGTGACTAATTAACTTTACAGAACAAATGAAGACTTTGTTAAATATCTAATTTCTTCATCCCTTCGGTTTTGATGTTAGAAGCCATGAGAAATCATCTCAGACATTGCCAAAGCATCTCAAAACAAACCAGAGAAGACCTGAATGCATATTCATAGATTTCATGAGAAGAAAGGAAAAGGAAGAAAAGATAGAACAAAGAATTTAAGCAAACAAGAAAAAAGATTAAGTGATGATTACATTTAACACTGCTCTGGATTCAAAACAGTCAACAATTTTTATACAAATAGGGTCCATACAGATAAGATAGGAGAACAGTACCAGCTCTTTCTTAGAAAAAGATTGATACAGCCAAAGATGATATGCTGAACCTCCCAAAAATCTGAGACAAAACCAGGGACCATATCCTCAGCAAAGCCAGATCTTACATGTTTTTCCCATACCACAGAAAGTTTTGAGTCTTCAAAGTTATTCCATCCTTTTTTTGAATTTCAAGTTTTTCAAGTCTACAACAAATTTATGCAATACAGATGAGAAATTACCCTCATTGCCTCATAATAGCTACTAACCCCAAAGACAGAAGTCACAAATTCCCTGACTTTTCCTGCTTGATTCAGTAAACAGATACAAACCTCATCCCATCCTGCATATTTTCAACTGTAGTTTTAAACTACAGTTTACAGTACCTGAATGCATGAGTAGTCATTCTGAGATCATTACATTATAATTAACTCATTTGTGATACCTGAAAATCTGTTCTCCACCTGTTCAATACAAAACTATTTTTTTGGTTTATCAGTTTTTAATCATCCATGTTTGTACCTCTCCATCTTCACCCACCCCCATGTTGGTTGAACTGAAACCAATATGGAGAATAAACTCCCACCTTCCTCTAACTGTAGAAGCAGAGTGATGTCTTTCATGCATTTAACTGCATCCAAAACAGTATGCAAATTTTGTGTTGCACTGTAATATATTTGTGACTTAGTAAGAACAGGCATTCTTTGTGTGAACATGATTATCACCTTTATGTGTCCTTCCTGCCATTCCCTATTGATTCCTTAACTGCTACACTCTCTCATTAATTAATACCAAATACCTCTCATTCAGTCTCACCCATCACTAAATTATTTTCAGTATTTTATCTGGACCTTCTGATGAAAACTGCAATGTAATCAGTGTAATTGATGACCCAAAACATACTGATATGCTGGCACACAGAAACTGGCAATGCAATGAAAACCACTTTACTTAACATGCTATAATCAGAGGCAGTTTAGCCACTGCCATGTGAGCAGTTGGATAATCCCTACAACTAGAATAAAAACTTCTGGAAAAGTAAAACCTACAGCCCATCAGAAGCAATGTGACTTAGCATCCTGGACACGTGCTGGAAAATGAGAGGAAAGTCTCTTCTATTTGTTAAGCTATTGTTTAACAGTTTCACAAACCCCTCATTTTTCGGTGGCAGTGGAAAAAATGTTTTGTTTTAACCACAGTCCTAAATATGTAAAAATGCACAGAAAAGCTAATTGCATACTTATGATTAAGAGCATGATTTTCTTGATAAGAATTACAAGACATACAGATTATATGATTTTGATCTCCTCCCTTTTTCAGCCTATCAGTTTCTCAGGCTTAGAGAGTGGAATAACTTCAAATGATTTTAAAAGAAAAAAATGAGAAATCCTGTGTATTTATATATCCAAATCCTTTTACCTGAGACAATATGCAACTTGAAAAGCATCAAAATCCAGAACAGAGAGGTTATCAATATCTTTGTAGTCTTGGTTGTTCTCAAAATAATGTGAGAAACAGAGTGCTGTTATCTTTGCCACGTTATCTATGCGAGTAACTCCATTAAAGACCAGGCTAGCCTCTCAGAAACTTCTTTTACTCAATCAATGACCTCGTTTCCATGGCAGGCTAACACAAGGTGCCATTGATGATGACTTGATTTCCTTTCGCATCTGAAGTGGAAAAGGAGAAGACAGACTAAATGAAATCCCATCCATCTTAATGAAATACAATTATATTCTCCTTATTAATCATTTAAAAATCAATATGTCTCTTCTTGGCAAACCCCGCCAGAATTTGTCATTCTGTACCAGGCCTCAATACATCTTGTCCTGTAGTGATTTTTATAAGTTCAGTCACCTGTTTCCCAGGGTAAATAACAGTGTTTCTTTGTGCTGTGATGAGAGCACAAAGAATGACACTGGCAGGGAGGCTAAAAAGCCTACACATTTTAATCAGCAAAAACAAGCATTTCTTTCCTGTGGACATTTTTAAACAAGTAGTGTTCATTATGAAAAAAAAAAAAAAAGGATTAGATAAAAAACCCCAAAAACCTACAGGTCAATTGATATGTACAGTTTCATACAAAGCATTATTTATCTTGTCAGAAATAGTTTCTGCCATAAATAATCTTACTTATTGCATGGGATGGTAATAATTGTATGAACTTGCTTGCAAATCTCAAGATCTGAAAGAACAGTGTGAGTTGGAATTCTTCCTATACCAATTTCTGCTGATTTACAGAATTCTAGATATAATAACTCCCCCTGTATCTAAATATTTCCATTTTCTCTACTTGAGATGCAATAAAAACTAGAAATCTTCAGCAACTGCAGCATGCTTTATACAGAAATAAAATGGAAGTACTAATTGAAAAATGCTTGTGAGAGGCTGTTCCAGTCTTTTAATAACATTACCAATAATAGTAGGCAATCTCAGAAAGATATTTGTATCATATAGAACACTAGGGTACATATTAAAACTTGTGCAAGGAGGAGTGATGTTTCAAATCTTTTTCCCTTTAAGAAATCCCCAAGAGTCATGGATAAAGTTTTAAGAAAAACAATCATCAAGAAATCATATCATTTTGAAAAGAGCTATCTTAGGGATGCTGTTTCTGCCAACCATTCCCACGTATAATCATTGATGTTCCCGTGAGCATGTCATTAATGTGACTCCAGTGGGTGAAAAAGACAACTCACTGCAGCACCAGGATAAATCCTTTATTTCCTTGGCTCCAGCCATGGTGCTGGGCAGCTGCAGCCCTTGACACCTCTTACAATCCCATTCCTCCCTGTTCCTCATATCAGAGTGGTTTGTGGGAAACCCTGCAGAGTGCCTCAGCTTCCCAGTGACATTGTAATTGGCCATGAAAAGTTGCAACCACTGGGATTTCATCTGGTGTGTAACTGATAAAAAAAATATATATAAAGAGGCTGAATTGGTGGACTTTTTCCCAAAAAGAAAAGAAACATAGCTGAAATAGCTGGCAGGGGAAAGGAACTCACAAGGAGGTCTGACAAGATTACAATAGCACCCTCCCAGCTCCTGTTCACCTCTTTGAGGCTGGTGATGTTGTGAAGTTTGCTCTGTACAGCTATGCAAAACATGCACCACTTGCAAAGTCAGAAGGGGATATACAGTAATGTGTGTTACCATTTACTGCTGGTGTTGATTTCTTCTCTTTGTTCCATTAACCTCCTCTGCTTTATGTTCCAGAATGGAGTCAAATACCTTTCATGACAATTCAATATTTACCTGCCCAAAGTAAATAAGAGATCCCTGAAGACCTGCATTCGATATGTATTGAGTTTCTAATAAATCGTGTTTGCACATGGAAATACAAGACTTGCCAGGATGGATGATATTTCAAACCCATTTAGTCCAATATTCTGCCTCAGTAAATGGCACCAAGGTGCTTCAGAGAAAGGTAAAAGAAATCCAGCAATAAACAGATATATAGATTTATATAATTCGGTGTATAAGGGACTTCTGGAGGGCATCTGACCCAAAGTCCACTCAAAGCAATGCCCTTTTTCAGGTCAGATCTGTTGTTTGTACAGACAACATGCAGGTAGGGCCTGAGATGTGCTCAGGGGACAAGTTGTTGCATGCCACCAGGCATACCAGAACAAGAGTTGTGGGCAGGCCTGTGAACATTCACGCTCCTCATACACACAGGGAGGGGTGAACTATGCAGGTGAGCATTCACATGGCATTTGCAACCACTTCTGAGACTGCTCTTAAGAGTTCTCAAGCACTTTTCTATCTTCCTTATAGTAAATAAAATGAAATGTCCAATCAAAGTAGTGTTGCCACCTGGGCAGGGAATGTAGTGGGAAGCAGCAAAGTACTAACACAGACACAGTAGTCCTCTGGCACACGCTGCCACAAATAGCCATGCAGAATTCAGAAACATCCTCTGCTACCTGGTTTGCATCCCCTGTAAATATGTACTAGCTAGTGAAAATTCATTATAATTTTAACAATTTGTAATAAACACAATAGAATAAAAGAATGGGAAATTAAAGGGGTTTTTTTCCTCCTACAGACTGCTTGAAAGGTTTTGTTCTTGTCTCTTTCTTCACATTATATAATTTGAATACCATAGCTTTAATAGACAATGCTTACTTTACAGAAAATCAGCATAAACTTTGCAAATAAATGTACTAAGTGTAGAACATTTGTTTTCTAAGTCCTGTGGCTCTTCTGTTCCCATAAGCATAGTCTGATGAGTCTGATATAGTCCATTTGGGTTTAAAAGAGGAAAACACTATGCAGTAGTTCCTAATTCTTATTCTCAAAAAGGATTTTCACCTGTAGTACATATGAGATTTTTGTGGGATTTTCTTGTTTAAACCTTAACAGAGACATCACCAAAATAGAGACCTAACAATAGAAAGCTCTTTTTCATAAAATCTGTTTTTTTGCAGCACTTCTTTTATCAGTGAGAACTTTTTCTCAACTCCATAGGCTTTAGGGTTGAAATTCTACATCTGTATTTCATGCAGAACCTCCTGCAGCTGGAATAACTGTAGTGATCAGCAATTAGGAGAACGTTAATGAATCTGCTGATAACACAGTGCAGAGGAAGGGGCTGTCACAGAAGAGGTGGTCACACAAAAATGATGGTCTGGTACTAGTGACCAGTATGAATGTGATACTATCCCAAAGTGTGCACCTTCTCAGCATTTGCCCCACCTTACTGACAGGCATCTCAAAGTTTATCTCCTCAGCCAACACAGAAGGGAGTGCAATGGGCATCTCCAGAACCAAGTCATCCCATACTAAGAGAGGGATCCCACCAGCCTGGGCCTGTTGCTTCAATGCTAAACTTAAAACAGAAAATACAAGCTTTCTCTCCTTCAGGAAATACTGATGAGGATTCTTCCCATAAACTGTGGGGTCCTCAGGTGGAGGAGATAAAGGAGCAGAAACACTTGCAGTAAACAGCATGACTACTGGTCAGCAGTGTGTCCTTGAAATCTGTGTTATCCCAAGCTGCATCAGCTTCAGTATTTCCAGAAGTGGAAAAGCAGCCCCTGTTTAAGGATTTGTGCAGGGGGACTCCTTCGGACCTCGAAGCCCCATTGTGGTCAAACACGTTTAAGATCGATTTGTTTAAAGAGCAGATACTGAACAGAAACAACTGAAGGAAAGGAACACCTATTTTATTAGAGGAGCCCAACAGTGCACTGCATGTTTAACAGAGCAGAACAAAGGCTAAGAGGTGCTATGATTGCTGTCTATAAATGTATCAGGGGGTAAGCAGCAGGGAGGAAGAAAGCTATTCGCGTTGAAGGACAGCTCTGACACAAAACAAATAGGTAGAAACCAGCCACAATTACCCTGGAAATTACAAGAGGATTTCTAACCATCAGAGCAGTGAAATATTTCCTAACAGGAATAGAGGGGAGCAAACCACAATGATTTTAACTTTGGACCATGACGTGTTTATGAATGGGATTAGAGATGATGTGATTATTCTCCATACTCAAGGACTACTTTAATGATTAAGGAAGTTGCCTCCCTTCATTCATCCCAGGTATTTAGCATCTTACTGCCTAAATACAATAGACTCATGGTCATTTGCATTTAGCCCATTGTTGAAATCAGTAATCTACACAAGTTTCATCTCTACATTTAATATTTACTGACTAATAAACTATAGTTACATATTTATATAAGAAAAAAAAACCCATAGTGCCTATTATTTCCTCTTTTTCACACTGTACTCCCACAGTTTTCTCATACACTTGTTCACATTAAATACTTTAGTTCCTACAGAAACACTAATATTTGTACAAGTAGAAACCACATGGAAATGTCACTACTTCCGTCTCTGTAAACTTTTCTGTATAATCTTTTTTTTCTTAAATGATAGGGCTAACTTCCTTTCAAGAAAAAAGAAGTTTAATTTATTCAGACCAGTGCACTATCTTCTCTTTTTTGTCTCCTTATCTCGTTTTTCAATTCACATTAAATCCCCTAGTTTGTTTCTATTACTTGTCCACTCTTGTCCAAATTCAAAATTGGTGAAAAGAAAGCTAAATTGTTTAGGGTCAAGAATAAACTCATTTTTCAAATGCCAAGGAAAGGGAGGGATTAATGCACTTTGATGTTAATACCCTGTCTTTTGTAGTTTTCCTGTTTGTTTGTTTTCATCTTTCCCTATTGTCAACAATGCACAGCATTTTATAGGCAGCCTAACACAGAGCAGATGCTGATTAAAGGAAATGTGGTTTTCACTGTGACATTTAAAAAAATATCACTTGCTCCAGTCTAAATGCTATATTCCTAATGAGTTTTATTTTATTAACTGTTGTGTGAAAATGCAATGAGCTTATATTTAATTGAAACAGAAGTTTTTACAGCTAACTTGATGGACTGTGACTAGGCAGTTAAGATTGACCAGAATCCTCCTGCTGTCTACCCTGAGGGGTGAAATACAAGGTGCAGGCACACACGGCTGTTCACTGCCATGCATCCCTGTGGCTGGACTAGAGTGACTGCTTCTCTCCCCACGGCATGTGCTGACACTCTCCTGCTTCTGCTCCCTTCTTCTCTGAATCTTGTCACCTTCCTTCCCTTCTGGATTCATCAATTCCAGCTCAACAGGGCAGAGCCTGGCTATTCTTAACTTAAATGAACCCTAATTCATCACCTCAGCAGGCATTTGTAGATACCCATGTACCCATGGTATGCCTGTAGATAATGGCATGCCTTTTATATCTATAGAAGACATAAATTGTCTCAAATGCTGGTAGCCTAAAGAGACATTGCAAATGGAAGTCAGAGAGCAGGGAAAAAACTCACACATGAGATAAAACTTAGTAGCAGTGAAAAAAAAAGTTATCACATGATGATTGTTATGAAATCTGAACTATGTCTGCTCACTTTGGCTTAAAATAAAAATTAATTTTATCTGAGATGCAGGTCAAAAATATAAGGGTATGTTTCATTATGCTTTAATTTTTGAAATAAGGTCCCATAATAGAACAGTGTTAGATGGGCTGTTCATTGTCACAGGTTTCAAAGGAACTGGAGGAACAGCTCACTTCAGGAACAATCCTGGAACAACATAACTCAGTAAAACTACTGAATTTAGGATGACCATGATCTGATTCTCCCACCTGAAAAGGAGTGGCGCTCCTCCCAACCTTTCTGTATGAAACCTGATATGCTTTTCCCTCTACATCACATTTGTGCTGTGAACTGCAGGCAGTGACAAAGGATTCTTTTCTTATTCCTGTATCTTTGACAGCATCAGCACACATAAAGCAATGAGCAAACACAGATGAAGTAACCCAGAGGTTAAATTACTGAATATCTAAGTATACCTGTTGCTTTTATAGGAAAACCAGGGAGCACAGCCCCAACTTTGCATATTATTTCTATCTCTATTCAAGAGTATTTGCAATACTGCACATGGAATGAAAAGACATTCAGAAACCTTTGACCTGTAAAATCCAAATCTCAATTAACCTGACTTCCAAGTTAGTTCCATCTTTTCATTTCACAATGATAGCAGCTCATACTTGCTTTTCATCATTGCCCACCAGATCAAGATGTAGCAGACAGCTGACCTGGGGAGACTGATCAATGAGGAAGAGGAGTAGGGCATGGCACAGATGCTCAAAATATGAAATTTCCAGACACATTTTCCTGTTACCAAAATAATGTTATACCTCACTCTTGGCATACTGCTCATTTTGAAGCTAGGCCAGCTTGACATTCACGGCTCTGTTGTCATTTCTAGAGCATGGCTGGATTTTAGCATGTCCCATGCACTAAAGCCTGCCCCAGACTTGCAGCTGTATGTCAAAGGGAAAACAAATTAAGGCTTGCTCTCTTTAAATTATTATCCAAGCATCACCATACAACGAGCCATGGCAAGTTGTAATTCATATGGCTTTGGCCAAAGCTGGCAGTCTGTGGTTATCACAAGGTTTGGTCTCAATGTGTTCCATCTCCCTACAGAAAGCAGATATGGCTTATATGAAATAAATTCCTTTGCCTGACACCTTCTCTGTCTCCAAGTCCAAAATATAATTACTATTAGCTTCTTCACTATCCTTTGGCTCCTTGGGATCTCACCTTCTCAACACTGTTATCAGAATTCTCCTTCTAATTGAAACCCTCAATAGGCATTTTAGCAGCTAATGTATGTGATTTCAGCCACTCCAGCTGCTGTCAGTTCTACAATTATAGGAAATCTAATTTTTCTTTGTCTTAGATTTCCATTACTGAAGTTCTCTGAAGTTCTCGTTCAGAAGTGGATGAACACCACCAAAAAAATATCCAAAACCACACAGCACTTTAACAAGAGATAATGACAGTTTGGACAACAAATCCTGCAGCCTAGTTCATGGAAAGACTGATCCCATGTAGTTTAGATGATCATATAAGGAAGCCAAAAGACTCTACCCACAAAAAGTCAGCAGAAGACAGAAGAACAAATACCCCAGGAGTCTCTCTAGATTTTCAGGATGTCTTTTCATAGCTTCTGACAGCAACAGCAGAGGGATAAGAGTTTATTTGACTGTGATTTCTTCTTGTCAGACATCTTCCATCTTGTCAGAGAGGAAGGTGCTATGGATAGGCACATAAGACATCTAGGAAGCTGCTTTTGGCAAAGAAAAGATTAGGCAGTGTTCAACTATGCTGAAAAGTCATGTTTCTTACAATCCAGGTGAACAAATCTTCTGTATTCTAGTATGTAAGGAAGGATTTCTAAATGTATATCCTACACAAGGGCTATTAAAATATCAGATTCAGCCATGACCTGGGTTGTAAACATGGTCTGCCCAGACTATGACTAAGTTCCAGATGTGTGATGATCCCTGCATTCCTCTTTCATGTATTCCATCTCCCTCTAGGCTTTGAGGGACCAAACACAGTACAAGGTCAGGCTGCAGGGGTGGTACCTGGGACAACCTGCAGACCACATGCTGGCAAAATACCTCAAAAAACCTCGGTAAAACCAAATTCAGCAACTTTATTTATCATACTCAAAGGGAGACTATTTGGAGAAAAATAATTGTATTATCAGGGCCAATAATTTAGTTCAAGACAAGTCCTCTGGCCTGGATACTTCCTTGCAAGTAGGCTGTCATTTCCTAGACTCATGCTGATCCCACAGACATGTCCTTAGTTTATGTAAATAATTGCAGCACTGCTAATGTAGGCAAAGCTGTGTCAACTTAGACCAGCTGAGGTGAAGCTCTTATGACATAAGTAGAGACAGACAGGAGAGGATGAAGGAAGGAAACACCCTTAACCACAAAATAATAAAAATAGTGCAAATCATTACAGTTCATAACTAAGCCTGTAGACAAAAAAAAAAAAAAAAAAAAAAAAGCATCATACTGGATTTGTGACATGAATTTGCAGGGATCATCATTTTATTCCAGCTTTGTGCCCATAGTTTCTAACATGGTAACACTGGGGAAAAGAAAGCAAGTCTCTGCCGTGTCTGGTTCTAGCTGTGCAAACACAATACATTCTTTTAGAGTGGGGAAATGATGTATATCTAATTCTTCTTGTGTGTGTGTGAGTCTCTAAGACTTTGAATACTGCAAACTAATTCCAAACTAAATCTGTCAGAAAAAGACCAAAAAAGTGTCTTGACTAGAGATAACATCATTAGCAACCTCACTGTTAGCTACCAGAGAGTCCACACAGGACCTAACCACAGATTTCACAAGCTCTTTGCTCATAGAAAAATTTCCTAGTCTTTTTATTTTTCCTCACTTATCTTCCATGGATATCTTTTCCTCACCTGCTTCAAAGAAATTTGTAATATTTCAAAATTTTGGTAGCAGAGAGAAAAGAGGACTTCAAAGGCCAGCTCGTGTTCAAACTCATACTTTGCAGACAGACATTATCTTTCTAACACACCATCCCCAGACTGGTGGATGTGAAAAACATCAAACTTTTAATTGTTTACAATCTAGATACAGTGGTACAGACTGAGGATTTTGGCAGTCACAAAGCCAAACAGGTAAAAAGTTCCTTAGCTTTGGCTATTGTGAAAATGGCAAAACTCAGCACTTGCTGAAACAAAAAGAAAAATAATTGTGTTGTATTTTAGGACCATGGGCCTGGTTTTCAGCTGCATCTGAAATAGGACTAAGATAAAACACTTTCACATAAAGTTTTGGGAAAGGAGTGGAGATTTTCTCATTCATTTGTGCTCTGTTTCATGTGTGCATAACACTTCACAATATGGGACCCTGGTGTTTTTGCGTGGGTTGGGACATTTTCATGTTACAGACATTCAATTCTTGTTTTCTTATTGAAGGTTAATAACAAGGAAATGCAAAGTAAAATTTGCTGGTTGGAAACACAGTAAAGACCCTTGAAATCCACTATAAAAGCAAAAGGCAAAGCTATGCCACACGAACAAAACCAAGTCCAAAACTCTTCTCCAGAACCAGACACCTTTCACAGAGTGACGTGTCACACAGCACTACACCTCAGTGATACAGACTTAAATTGAAGCAAGACTGAGAAGTAACATTTATATTTCTTTAACACCAGAAGAGCACCAAAAGCAGCACCAAAGAGTCCATAACTGAAAGCAGTGCTAAGAATACAGTTTGCTTTTCTCAGAACTGATCTTCTATTGTTTCCTTAGTCCAGCTGTGGTGTAACATGTAAGACCTTATGTGAATTTCTTCCTCGGTCATAGGTTATCACTATCACAGTGATTCAAAAGCTCTAACACAAGTGAGTTTATTGTTTTCAATATTTTCACTTAAGCGTTTTAATCAATATCTGCCAAGGCAATTAAAGGGCTCAAATAGTTTCCAAGAGGAATTTTCTCTTTGAATTGATTTTTTAAATTTTTTTTTATTCCCCTATTTAATTTCTTTTTAACACTAACAAAAAAAAAAGTTAACACCATTTCCCCAAATTCATCCACTATTCTTATTCTTGTTTTATAAAGGAAATGAAATTTGTCACGCTGCTATACATCATTTACACTGCAGTAGAATGTCCCATCTGTGTGTCAAGAACAAAACAAAAGCATTTTGTGAAAAATTGCTAAAGTAGTAATGATTTTTGTCCTCAACTCTTTGTTTTGCCTTTCAATAAAGAAGGCGACATGTGCCACAAATGATATATTGTTCTTTAAGTACAAGCCCAGTAACACAGTGCATAACCAAAACCATGTTTCACAGCAGAGAAACTATAGTTTACTGCCCCTATGGCTCTGATGAGAATATAATGTTCTACAGTTTATAAATGCTTTGAGGTCAACACATGATTTACTTCAGCTTGTTCATCCAATGAGCAGGAGGTCCAAAAATATATCAAGCTATTAGACAGCCCACTGGAAGCTTGGCGGAGGCTCCCAGTGATGGAAAGCATGCCATGGAAGCCTCTCTGTCAACTGGAGATGAGATAATTAGATCCAGGTAATACATTGGAGCTCCATCAGGGAACAGGACAGCAAACATGTCATCTTTACGATTTTTTTCTCATCCTCCCCAGCACCACTGGCCTGAGATAGTAAAAAGTGTGAAGGATTCATCAGTTCCTGGCAAGAGCACAGCAGCGGGATAATCAAGCTATCATCTCTCCATCATCATTATCCAGAGACCTGGTGCTCTGAATAAACAGCAAAACAACATCAACTGTAGACTGAGGAGCCCTGCTAGTTAGCTCCAGCCTTTGTTTTATGGGCCAGGGTAATGCCACACAACACTGCTGGGCTGGAATCTTGTAATGCCAAGCAGAGCTTGAGAGCCTACACTTAAATTACAAAAAACATTTTGTTCAAAAATGTCTTTCTAATAATTAGTGACCTGAGTTCAACCCTTCAACTAAATATTCCCAAATGGAATATTCTGGTGGATCAGACCATGTATGACTGCTGGGTTAAAGTAGTTTTATACAACTAAACCATAACACCCTGGCCTTTTCTCTCATGCACATCACTATGTACACATTTTTTTTTGGAGGACCCACTAGCTAAGACTTGAAAGTGGAGAGTCACTACAAGGAGGATCACAGTGCATTAGAGTAGCAATTCCTTTGCATAAGAAAGGTCATTGGAAAACACCCATCCATCCATGTGTTAGCACAAAAAAAATGTGTTTCAGACTCAAATCAACAACTCAGAAAATGCTTATGCTTTCCTTAGACACTCATGCACCCTTGAAAACTAGGTGAAAAAATAATTTTGAGAAATTGTGGTCAGAAATCAAAATAACTTTGAATACAGTGTACTCTAAATACATAGTTGTTGCCATTTTCCAAGCTTTTTATATTCACAGAAAATGCAAAAGGAGTTTCAATCATGACTGATCTGAGGTTAAAAAATCACTGTCTTATATGTGCTCATCAATTATTGCTAACAATTTTTTAATATAGTTATAGAAATACATACACACACATTGTACACAGTAGAATTCCTTTCCTAAAACCATATAGATGAGTCATGTTTCATTTTCTTTCCTGGTAGCTGACATTTAGAAAAGTCTTTCTTCTCCCTTCTTCTTTCTTTCACTCACACTTTGCACATAGTCCCTCACTGGAGAAACTGATGGACTAACATCATGGGCTTTATCCACATTTGCACTATCATATTTTACTTTTCCTGAATATATATATTCTGTGAACACACCAGGAGAAGAAAACAAGAGGTGGCTCTTGCATATGGGGAATTATTTACTTCCATTTCATACTTCAGTCTTAAACAATCTTAAAACCTGAAGCTGTGAAAATCCACAACCATCATTGTCGAGTGTACAGCTTAGTCATGTAGAAGTTTAAATGAAATTTCTAAGTAACCTTTTAAATAAATACATCCATGCCTCAGAAAACATTTACTGCCATGGCACATACCCAACATTGCTTTTAGTTCTTTTTTTAGAAAATATTAAAAGAAAAAAAAAAACTTAAAGGAAAGAAATTAATAATTTTGCAAGCATGAAGTGAATTCTAAAGAGAACCACAAAACTCAGAACTCAGACAACACTACCTCTAGAAAAGCAGGCTGAATAAAACATCCTGAAAGTAGAATGCAGGACAAAAATGTATTTTTTCCAATTGCCACCTAAGTAAAATTTATTTTTCTATTCTTCCCCTTCATAAGTATGACAGTGAGTATCTTCATGGAGCTCCAGGAACCTAAGAGACCAGTTGTGGCAACCATCATTGATGTGACCAAAGGTGAGTAAATTTAAGCTACTGAAAACACTAAAAGAGGAAAAATTCATGTCTAGCAGAGAAAGTACTAAGATTAAAAATGAAAAAGCAGGGGTAGGCTAGATAAAATCAATATAACTTTTCCCAGGGTGTTCTTTTATAAACATTGCTTTGGTTCTTCCTAGACCACAATATTTATACAGAAAATAAAATGGCATTTTTATGACTCATAATCCCAATCTTTACCTTCATGAAGTTGTTCACAAAGACTCAGAAGCTGAATAGATTTAAGACTGGAACTATAATGGCAAATCATACCCTTTTGCATCACGCAGTTAGGGAGACACATAGCATTTAGGATTCACATCTATAAAAAGGAGAAGCTAACAGCAAAGCCACAAAATACTGCCACAGTTACAGGATCCAAATTTAAATTCTGCACTAGTAGTCATGAAGAAAGCTTAGCAGTATAGCTCTCAGCTACATGGGACACTGGGAAAATTATAGAAAATGCATGTTTAAGACCTTCTTATGCACGAAGAAAATGTAGAAATTGTGTATGTGCTAAGAATATTCAAGAAATTGCAGGCTGGACAGCAAAAGCCTTAAGATTGGGCACCATTTAGATTTGATAATAGGAAAGGAATATAAATACCCTTTTATCCCCCCTTTTTCTTACTTATTTGCTACTATATTTACAATGTCTATCTCAAGTAGCCTAGAATTAGGAAAAATAAATAATCCCTGCAAACCAACCAGATTTGCAGGCAAGACATAAGAAAAAACTCAGAACAACTTATGAGCAACAGCCACACAGGAAAACAAGACATAAACAGTAGAAGCTGACTGATCTTATGACTTAAATTAGAGAAAGATATCTAAGAATTTACTAGCAATGAGTTCTGGAATACCTGCCAAATTTTACAGATACAGAACAATAACAGAGAAAAAAAAAAGGTGAACTGAACTGAAGCTGAAATACTGTAACAAAGCAGAATTAAGACTTGAGTCAACTGCATAGCAAAAAAGCGACTAGTTTGAGACAAGAGGAGTAAAATGAATCCAGAAGGTCTAGGAAAAAATACACAAATTAACACAGGAAAAAAGGGATTTTAAAAACAGGGAGAGATCCAGCGTGTTAATGAGGGGCGGGATGAGTGGATGTTAGAAGCAAAAAAAGGTACAACTGGAGGAAATCTGGATATCCAGAGATAAAACCACAGAGAAAAAGAAACATACTCATAGTTGTCATGACACACCATAAAAATCCCATATTTAAAATTTTTTTATGATTCCAAGGTGAAAAAAAAATTCAAAAACCAATTTGATTCAGTCTCCAGATTTTTTGTAATGATTTCTAATAACTAATTACTTGGAATTTCCATCTGAACACTTTGCAACACTTTTATTTTCCAGTATGACTGAGGAGACAGGCGCAGCCCATGCTGTTGGACCATGACCCTACACGGGACTTGCTGTCTTCAACCTCAGCAAAAACAGGACTGGTGAAATACTGCAAATTGTCCAAGGAGTCTTTGAACTAAACTTTCCATTTGCTTCAGTGAGCAGAGCCACTACAGATGCAGCATTTTATCCATTGGAAGTAAGCTCTTCAGACAGTGGGAGCATTCTCTGCAAGACTTGTTTTCACTCTGGAGGTCTCTCATAAAAGTTCAATATTTAATTTCCTCACAACAGTTTGTTGCCTACCAGAGCACCATGTGCTTTTTGTAGTACTTAAAATTATTTCTTTTTTTAAAAGACTACAGGAAACTCACCTAGAAACTTTCATCATAACCTCATTTTAGAACTTTTCAAGAAACTTCTGATCAAGTTTCACCACCACCCACAAAACAAAAAGAAAATAAAAAAAGCCCCCGAACCTACCCAAAAGAACATACAAACAAAAAAACCATTTTTGATATGGTGCTCTTTGAAAGCATCTCAACTAAATGTGAAAAACTGCCTATGCCACAAGTAGTCCAGGAGAAAAAAAAAGGTAAAATATGAGGAGATTATATCCTGTAAGTGGCAGGGATTGTGTTGTCAGTAGTCTTGCAAAGATCTGTATGGGGGAAAAGTAATTTAGATGAAAAATGAGCACTTAGAAATTAGGATGCTGTCAGGTAAGATATCTGGAATCAGGTTGCAAAAAATTAGGTGGATGAGTTGTACTGTCAGTCACCAGTGATGTACAATATCATTATTGAAATCCATACCAAAGTTATTTACTTCATGCAGAACCAATAATGTCATGAATGACCATTAATCTGCTAAACAATAGGAAAAATTCCCTCAAAATAACAGATTTCATTTTTGAAAGAATAATGATAATAGAAGAAATCAAAGAAATAAGTGGATCATATTTATCTTATGCAATAATATTCTTTTAATGATAAAAACTGAATCTTACAGTGTACTCTATATATAAATTTCATACAAGTTACCTTCAAGCACTCAGTATATCAATTTAATTAAACCATAATTTCTCAAAACCGTAGAATAAATTTCATTCTGTGCCATTACTGCAGATTAATACAGATGCATTTTTGAAGTGAAGTATACAGACTGTAGAGTAGATCTTCCTATAAATGTAGAGACAACTCAGCCAAAAATATTAATTTATTACCTTTGTCCTTGTTGGTGCAATAAAGTGTAATAGTAAGTATACTTTTACACTGACATCTAGCAATGAGAGGGTCAAATCAGTGTAATAAAGCTGGCAGAGTAGCACAAGTGTTTCTGCTTGTGTTATAAATATTACATAGCAGATATTTCCTGAATGAGAACGTGAAGGAATGTTCCAGAAAAGGAATGCAAATTTACCATGAATATCAGAAAATTGAAACAGCCATGAGTTCAAATACCCATAAATGTAAAAAAGTAGAACCTAAATTAGGGATGTGTCAACACTTTGACATTGCTGTCTCAATGCAGTTCAGAGTACAGCCAGGAAACAAGTATACATGCATATAAAAAGTGCCTTAAAACATATATTTTTATCAAAACCTGTGAAGATTATTACAAGACAGTTATTATATTTGTCAACTATTTTTAAGCTCTCACATAAAATGCAGATTAGACACTTGATTAGTTTGCCACATTTCCTTGAACTTTTTCCAATGCCATAAGAATATTTTGTATGTGGCACACACCTTATGACACATCTGAAAGGAGATTATAAATAATATGGCAAGATGGAAAACATTATAAAGTAAAACTAATTCTTTGGATTGTGTCTTTTTCCTTGTTGTTCTTTTTCCCTGTTGTTTCCTTGTTGCTTGCTTAACAACATGCCACTGGATCAGAGTTCTTATGCCCCTGAACCATCTGGTACTATCCCTTAGTGAATAGGTTACCAAGTTAATGGTCAGAATATATAACAAGAAAATCTCCAAACCAGATCTCATCTTCTAACCTCCAGCCTAAAGAGATATTGCCACTTCTTTTTCCTAGCAGAAACTGGGTTTTGGCTGGACTAGCAGAGACTTAGGTGACTGCTGTCTTTGTCATGGAACTTCATTGAACATGAATATTCTTCAAACCCAATATTTGTCAATACTCTATAATGACTGCACCTATAGACACTCTACATTCAAAATCCTTTACATGCTATGTAGCCCTGCTAACACTTCCCAACACAGCTGTAATTTGGCACGTGGCAAAAGAGAAGGTAATGCATTTGTTTATGGTCAGATAGCTGAAGTCTAGACCAGAAATAATGCACAAGTTTCCCCTTTTGAGTGATGTCAGATTTTTGCTCACATTTAATACTTTGGTAGATCACGTGTTAGAGTGCATTCCAGATGCAGTGCACTGCTGAATACAAATCTTTGGCAGCAGCTCGTGGCAAACTTTGCAGACATCTACAGCAGAAAGGAGCAGATGTGTGCATGCTTTCTGGCTGCCAAGATCAGATACCCAGGTAATGCTCAGCACCAAGTGCCAGTACCAAACAGTTCCCTTTGCTGACACAGGATGACACCAGCATGCAAAGGAACTGCCTCCTCATCCCTTCTCACACTGTGGTCATCTCTTGATCCACCAAAGAGCTGTGAACAGAACTGTGCCAGAAACAGCACCATGGTGTTGCTGTAACTCTGTTAATTCCCTATGCTCAGTTTAATTATATGAACTGCTCTGGATACTAATCAACATATCACATTATGATGATGCAGTTATAAATGTAATTATGAAAGCAACATGAATAATTTCATTAACTACCTTTCAAGCTGTCTCCTTCTCTCCACTCCCTTTGTTGGCAACATACTGTGAGCCTGCTCAGATCCTCTGGGAATTAGGCCACGAACCTATGACATGTTTGTACTGCAAAGCACAATCCTGCAGACCTGAATCAGGGAAAAAGTTACTTAGATGTCTGTTGGGAGTTTTGCCAGAATTATGACTGCAGTATTCAGGCCACTGTGTGCCAAGGACTCTGAAAATAAATGCTTCCTTACCGAAAACAAGGTTTGATTTTAAAATCCAATTCCAGTACCCAAGTGGCAGGAAGCAAGCCTCCAGTGGCCCTATAAACCCAGTGTCAATGACTGTCCATTCTTCTTTCTGCTGCTCCTGCTCCCTCTTTGTAATCCAGCAGTACTTGGCAGGCTACAACAGGGAGAATGGCCACGCTTGCTGTGTGCTCTAGAAATAAAGGAAAGAGAAAGCACCAGTCTCAGACAACACATAACTTAGGACTATGAAAGTAAAAGACAGAAGGTGAAGAGTTAAAAGGACAAACTGCTCCTCCACTAAA
>VXAC01000247.1:736573-806368 GCA_013399225.1 Rhipidura dahli | reverse complement strand
AAAAAAAAAAATTACACAAAGAAAATGTGCCATGGATGGTTTCAACAGTGCTGGTGGATCAGCTTTTAAAAAATGCCTCCCTGCTGCCTCCCGTCCTGGTACTCAAACCAGCTTTTCCTTCTCCCTTCTTCCCACCTGTAAGCCCAGTCCTTTTCTCAGGCTGAGACCAAGAAGTTTCCACAGCCTCTTGCAAGGAAAACTGATCCAGATGCCCACCCTCCAAGACTTCTGCTGTGCTTACAAGCTAAACCTTCATCACCTTGAATCCTGTTTTAGAGTAGATGGCACAAGTGGAGGCAAGCAGAACTCCACCAGAGCAAGTGGCCTCAAATTACAGCTGAAGTGTGGTGAGCAACCTCAGCCTGACCACTGACATTTTGCCAGGCGATGTACACAGTCCTCAGGCTGCCACCTGTGCACATCACACAGCACACTGAGCACCCAGGCCTGCCCCATTTCCCAGGCTCTTAACTGCTCTAAAGCTCAGCTTACACCCAGTGCCAAATCTGTCCCCACGTGTCCAGAATGCAGAGGGTCTGGAGTGTGATCAGCCGTGTAGACACAGCCATGTAGACACAGGACAGCAGGGACAGACACTTAGCACCTGACTGATTCAAGTCCTGAGTAGCCCTATCGTGGACCTGTTGGGGTGGTTTCCAATCCTGCAAAGACTACAGTTAACCAATAAAATCTGAAAATGTTCCCACAGAAATGATGCTTCTATTTGCAACTGATGGAGTTCTGCCGAGCTAAAAGATAGGGATAAGTTTCTTTATTGGCTTCATACATGGGACTGTAACGTGCACATGTTATAGGAACTATTAATTAAGAAGCTAAAATAAATATGGTTTTGAGATGAACAAAGACAACCCATGAGAAAAGAGAAGGAATAGTTGACTCAGGCTATTGTTCTGAGTTGTAGAAGGACATGAACAAAAAATTTTATCCAGAGATCCCACATGGGAAGTATACAGAAGCTGACTTCTGAAATAAGAAAACCTGTACTAAGCTGATGAACATTTTAAAATCCCTCTTGCATTTATATCCAATATAATGACAATTTTCTGTACTAGGAATGACCTTAAAACAGGAAGCCTGAATTACACATACAGCTGGGGGATACGATTCAGATGGATCCTACAGAAGCATAAACTTACAACTAAATTAAAACAAACACATCATTAAAAGTATGTAAACAGTCTCATTCATTGAAGTACTCCTTTTCTTGAAGGCAGCTTCAGTTTGGAGGACACAGACCATGAGATTATCTTCCTGTGCATTGCCAAGTTGAAGAAAAAAAAAAGGAGAAAACATTTATAACTGTATTTTCTAATGAAATATATTATTTCAGAATCATGTAGGGAATTCAGACTGTATAACTCTGATTCTCACTTCTTACAGATACGCTTATGTGGTTTTTAGCTTTTACATTACAAATCTTACTTTTATGATTTCTAACTAGGCATAAAATCACACAGCATGACCAAAGGGCTCAGTTTAAGGTCTCATCTGGAAGTACACTACTATTTGTTTCCTCTGTAAAATTTAAAATGCTTTTATAGAAAATTAGGCACTGTGATTAAGTTAAAGGGAAGCAACAATTAAAAATCTGTCAGTCCCAAGTATCTTCTGTTCATGTGTAATGAATAAAGAACTTATGGGTCTAATTCTCCACCTCATTTTAGTGAAACTGAAATACTTTCAGTGGAGTTACTTTGAATGACAACTGCAGGGAAAAGAAGAATTAGGACATTTTGCTCTAATATACAGTCCCACTGGATTCACCTTTAAAGAAAAATAACAGAAAAGAGAAAAAGAAAAATAAAGGAAAAAAAAATCAAGCAAAGTGAACAGCCATGAGAAGTCTGCAAAAATTTAGGAGACAAATATCACTCTTAAATTCTGCATTTCCTTGATGTTTCAGAGGAACTGTTCTGAAGAAAAAGAGCATGTTCTCTAGAAAAAGAGCATGTGGTATCCTGGAAACACAAAGGCAGCAGAGAAGTCAAACTTAGCAAATCTTGGAAGATTCTATGCAGAAAGAACATAGAACTGTCTCATGTTTAAATGGTAGAAGCAAGCAGATTCTGTTAGAACTTATATCAGTTCCCTTAACGTTTCTGAAGTGTCGTGCTTAATAAGGACTTTTCTAGTAAGCTCTACCATAACCTGAAGGAAAAAGTGAAATTGCTGAAAAGTTCATGTGTAGAATTTCTGTTTTATATTGGTCTGTTGATTTTGGTTTTGTTTTTAATGTGACAAATATGAAAACATCAACTTGTTTCACTCGCTTATGTTCTGATCAAAGTCAGGCATGATTTCTGCATGTTAAATTCATAAAGACAGTTTAAATTGACTACAAACTAGCAGGGACCGTGTTAGGTTTTGAAAACCCTATTCCTCTTCTTAATTTCACTCTCATATATGTGACAGCTGGGGAAGAGCTCAAGTAATTTCAAGAGGACATCATTTTCTCTGGAAGAAATACAGAACCAGTGATGTGTACAGAGCAGCCTCATTTTTTATCTGACTACAAAGACCAGGATATAAGGGCTCTCAAAATGCATTATTTTAAATTTGGAAAAATCACACTGACAATGCAGACCATTTCAGTCATAACTAAAAAACTGCCTATTAGAAGAGCTCTAATAAATCAGTGACATTTTAAACCAAACCAATTTGTATTTCAGATATATCTAAAACTAAAGCCCTCTACTGAGAACTGGAAACTGAATGGCCCAAAAAATGTTGAGCTCACACAGTCTGCTTTTTAGGTGGAGGTGTCAGCTAGTGACATGTCAAGCCGTTGATGGGTCTCCCCTGAAAACTTTGACACAAACACATAATTTCCTTGAAACCTTCAGAAACAGAAAATCTGAATTCAAGCAGAGTCAGCTCATTCCCAGGAATTGGAACTAACAATGACGCACTTGAATAAATTGTTTTTTGGGATATAAATTGAAATTGAAATGTCAAAAATTTCTCTGGCTGAACATAATGTCCCTGTTACACATGGGCCTTTTTTCCTCTCCAAGTTGTGGTTGGTTTCATGCTCTCACTGAGAGCAGGTGGTCAGCATAAATATGTAGAATGCTTTGTTGTTGAACGCAGAAAATATTGAGCACTAAAAATAATACATACACTGTTTAGATTCTCCAGAGGAGCTCCCCAGGTTTCATTGCAGCTTTTGAAACTCAAGTCCACAGTGTGGAAATAGTGACGTTTAATATGCTTTTATAGAAGCTCCTTGTCACCTTCTGATGAACAAATACTGGAAAACAACAATCTCAAACATTTCCCCAGTGTCAAAATAAATAAATAACAAATGCAAATTTGCTTCAAAGACAAGCACAGCCCTTTGAATAAGTTTTACCACCTATACTTTGGTATGCATGATACATCCCTCAGAGAATACTTAGACAGTTGAAGGACTTTGGCAAATATATGCAAATATGTTCACACAAAAATTTGCCCAAGGGATGACTGTCCTAAAACCTCTTCACAAAAGTCTCTTTGTCAACTTGGGGTAGTAACAGTGCCCTGTAAGGAAAGTGATCTGTCACAAACTGCAAACAAATAAGTAGATCAAAACACACACAAAACAGTTTGCAAAACAATCACAGGCTTTAAAATATGTTTCTATAAGGGTTTCCTGACCAATTTCAAACTAAAATTCATTTCAAACTTCTCCTTCCCCTTCCAAAAAAAGAGGGGTGAATTCACCAGATGCATTATTTACCATATCTATCACTTTGCTGCCAACTCCTAACACTTTTTTCCCCACTGCTAACAAAAAGTTCAAAAGGGGAAGATCATCTGATTTTTCTTGACAATCCCTTTCCTGTTTCCCAATCTGCAAGCATATATATTTGACATATTTAGCTCTGGCTGGTTTGTTTCAGGTTTTATACTTTTCAGAAGCGTACTGTATGTGTGTTACCATATATGTCTCAATATGTATTTAAAAAAAAAAAGGAAAGAAAGGGGAAAAAAATCATTCTGTTTCAAATAATGAGCATGTGCACCTTTTTGCCTCAGGCCTTCATACACAATTTAGCCAGAAAGCCAGGGCAGATCATGATTTAGCATTTGACATCTCTTGCCTTCAGGCCAGGGGAGACTAATACAGATTTCTGACTCTGAGCACACCATGGAAAAAAAAAAAGTGAGAGAGAGAGGCCTTTTATTGACTAAATGATAAAGAGGTTTGTAATGATAAATAACAGTCATTTTATTGTGGAATTCCCCAGAAAAGATGCATTCTGCAGTGTCTGAAGAAGCCTAAAAGCCGAAGCTGGTTCCCTGTGGATCCAAACCTGTTAAGCTCCAATCTTTCCAGGCAGAAATAGAGGTCGCAAATTGCATAGGACCTGCACTATTAAAACTGTATAAGCACGATACATAATCACTGCTGCATCCAGGACAGTTAGCACTAAGAGGATTAGCTGAAGGCTGCTTCTGGCTTTCTCTCCCTCAGCCTGCATCTAAAACAAGCCTAGTACACACCCAGACTGCCTGAGAATTTTCTGCCAGCTTTGATCGATAGTTTAATTGTAAACTTTGGGAGCAATAATGGATAATTCAGCTTGAACCGTCCATTATATGCACTGTTGCAGAGGATGGAGCTTTCAAAATTAAACAAGAGTTGTGTAATATTATTACATTTGTACTGCTCACCTACAGTTAAATTCCATTTACAAATACTGTCTTGACAATGTATGGAGTTCAATAAACATAGGCCCAGGTGGGTTGAGTGGGGAAAGGAAAGAGGAAAGAAGCTGAAACCAATTATTTGCCATCTATTCCAGCAAGATTTTTATTTTAACCTCACATACGAAAACACAGAGAAATGGAAACAGGAAGACAAGAGATAGAGACTCAGTTCAAGCGCTGAACATAGTTGTGGCTATTGTTTTGACTGCAGAACTGTGATGGAAACATGCCTACATGTCTGTGGAGGTATTGTGGTACAGCAAAACCAGCAGAAAAATATCCCAGGGAAGTGGTAAGCACACATTGCTCACCAGGTAGTCTATGTTGGCATAATCAATTTTTTAATAGCACTTGCACCAGTTGGTTGAGCTGGACTGGAGAGAGTCATGCTATCTTATGGGTCATTTTCTAAAACACGAGAAGACACAGCAGCGTTCTGTGGTGAGAAATCATCCTGTCTTGGAAGATGAATAGTCAGAAGGGCCAGGAATTCAGCTATCGAGCTTTCTGGCCAACACACTCTACTGTACTACACATGCAAACACTTCCATACAATTCTAAAATGAGAAGTGAGGAAGAGAAGCTTGTGAGAACATGGATTTTGAAATAAAAGCAGCAGTTGTGCGGGCACAAACTAAATTCTGTTTACAGAATCAAGCATTTTTCTAGTTTTAGTAATAAATTAGTTGCATGAACAAAATTCACTGAAAAATTACAGCGTGAGGTTAGAAATGTAGCTCATGGTACCAGCTTTCCAAAGAATTTAGGAAATAAAGTCAAATTTACTCCACAAACCATTCCACAGTTAATTTGAATTAAATGAATTCACTTATCATAAAAACACCTGCAAGTTAGAAAAGAGTGTCAAGGTCACAAAGAGCTTTTCCCGCTCCTCATAAAAGCCACTGACATTCATCAGATGCACAAATCCATCTCAGTTTTCACAGCCAAACTCTCACATTTTGTGCTAATGACTGGGACTCAACAGCCAGAAATATTTTGCCTTGGCTTCCCTTGTTTTTGAGAAGGTGACACCCATATTTAACTGTGTACTACATTAAAAAGTCGGCTAAAGCTCTTCCTACATGCTCTCTCATGCCTGACTAGCATGCAATTAAATGCATACTATTCCTACTGCCTTTCTTGTCACTCATCTAGGACACCTCGACAGAAAAATGCCCAGCATGAAGAAAAGGAGCAAAAAAAGAAAAGGGTTTTTTTGGTTGCTCACAATCCCAAAGCTCCACTTGAAAAATTAGGCAAGTAGAAAGCAAACTGGACTATTAAACCAGTGCAACTTGCAAACCAGGTACTGAAGGACTTGGCAGATGCAGCCAGGTAGCACCAATCTCTGCAGCACAACAGCACCTGTGTGTAAGCCATTCCCATAGAAATGCTCATGGCTCAGTTATCTTCAAAGAAATCTTCATCTCATTCCACTCACATTTTTCCATTTGCAATAAGTTCTCTGTAAAATGATGCAGATGTTGGCATCATAAAGCATTTTTAGCCTTTAACTGTGGTTTTTCCTCTTGGGAAATGAGGCAAATAAAAGTTTTCTTTGCTGATCATTGGTTTATAATGCCACCATATTGCTGCCAGCTCCAACAAAGAACTCCTTGCACCAACAAGGCTGTAGAAAAAGACCAGAGTTTGCAAATGCACTCTGCATTCCAGGGAGTCAGGGAATTACCTATGGCTCTAACGCTGTATGCTTGGAGAGAATCAAGCTGCCATCCACCATCAGAAATAGTGTGGCCAGCAGGGCCAGGGCAGTGGTTTTCTCTCTGGACTTGACACTGGTGAGGCTGCATTTCAAATCCTGTGTTCAGCCTTGGGCTCCTCTCTACAAGAAGGACACTGAGGTGCTGGAGCAGCTCCAGAGAAGGATAACAAGGCTGGTGAAGGGTGTGGGGACCAATGAGGAGTGACTGAAGGAGCTGGGAATGTTTAGCCTGAAGAAAAGGAGGCTTGGGGGAACCTTTTGCCCTCTACAACCACCTGAAAGGAGGGAGTAGCCAGGTGGGGGTCAGTCTCTTCTCTCAAGTTACAAGTGGTAGGATGGGAGGAAATGGCCTGAAGTTGAATCAGAGGAAATGGCCGGAAGTTTAGACTGGATATTAGGAAAAATTTCTTCACTGAAAGGGTTGTCAGGCATTGGGACAGACTGCAGAGGGAACTGGTGGAATCACCATCCCTGGAAGTGTTCAAAAAAACACTTAGATACAGCACACATTTTTGCCAAATCTTTAATCTGATCAGGCAAATATTAGGAGAATGTTACAGGAACAGTTATCAACTACAAGCACAAGGCAGCTTATGACTAATTCTGCTTGGTAAAGGAAGTTTCAGTTTTAAAAAATGTGAACGGACTGAAGCCATTGACATAGAACTGTTTTTTCAGGATACTGAGGCTAAAACTGAAATACTAGGAAAATCAACAGAGTCCTGCATGTCTTCCAGTTATTGTGAGTCCTTCACATAAAAAGAAATTAAGGCAAAGCTCTGCGTGTGAATACGTGGTGGAATTTGTTGTGATTGACAGATTTTATTCTATCAAGTTGTGTGCTGTGGTCACAAGCCACCAACCTGTGCTCAGCAATCACAGGTTCAGGGATAAGTAGTCAGTGTCTCTCAGAGTTGAGACAATGTTATCCCAAGTACAGGCTTAATAAAAGCTGCCTATTTCCTCCTCCTTTCCTGAGAAACAGGTTAAAAACAATGTATTTGTTCTAAGGGAGGAAAATAAGCTAAAATGTAAGCTATGTACATAAAGCTAAGTCCTTTTGGTTGGGTAATTTACAATAGAGTTTGGCCTTTACTAATCATTTGCTTTGCTCAAAATGAAAAGACCAAAAATCACATAACCCAACTGAAACATCACAATTCCCTTTAATGTCTCTCCCTTCCTTTTCTGTTTCCCAGGGTCACCCACCAGTCTCAAGACTGTCTGTCCCATTCCCCCCATTTTTTAATTCTTGAGCACCAAAGTCTTGAAATTTATTTCTATCCAAAAGCTCAGCTGAGGTGTAACAAAAAGATATGCAAAACCAAACCACTGCAGATAGGTTATTCACCTAATTATTGAGTACACATGAGCTCGTTCTGTCAAGGGGCAGTGCTATTGTTGCCCAAAGCTCTGGGTTAGTTTATGCAGAATGAGCTCTCATCCTTCAGATCCTTTGTCTCTCTCTTGCACTTGACATGCAGTGAATGTCCACAGCCCTCTCTCACTCAGAGCTGGATATTGGAACAGCTATGAAAACATTAAAGAGACACAAGAGTTCTGTTCTTCCTCAGCAGACTCATGTGAAAAGAACTATATTAGTATTTCCAATTTCTTTTGGCTCTCAATAACATTTTTTCTCAAGACTAATTTCATCCTGGTATATCTGATAAGAGATTTTTTAAAAGACACATTTTTGGTGAAGATATAGTATTCGTGTGGGCATCCAGCCATTTCTTCCAGAAAGACAAGAGTACTTTTATATGCAAGCTCTTTAGTTTTCTATTTGTAGAAAAACTTCTTGGCAGATGCTGGTTAATTGATATGCACATTTCCAAGGTCACTTTTTACAGCAAAATAAATATTTCTCTGTGTTCCCTTTCTAAAAGCCTGCATTTTCCTCATGCTGATATCTATGACAACAGGACTGTGTGTGTTTGAAGCATGGGGTCACACTCAATTTTTCACAAGCATACACTTTTCCTTGAAAGAGGTTTTTGCCATCTACCCAGCAGTGCACTCTGATGGCACGTGTGGCAGCTTGGGAAGAAAGAGTGGCAGAAACATCGTGCAAAGAACTCCAGTTGGGGAAGGGCTTCACTTGTTGGCAACAAGGTTCACAACCACAAGAAAACCAGCACTAAGAAATACTGGTCTTCTAATACACTGCTTAGTAGGATCCTGTTCTATAGTCCCCAGCTCTGGCTAAGCTCTACTGCCATTATAAACCCACGATAAAACTCCTCTTGATTTTAACAGGATGAGTTATGCCAGTTATATTGCTCACTTTTAAGCCCCCTGACACAGTGTCCTTGTACCCAGATCACACAATCAGCTGGGTTTATTTAATTACTTACTGTCCTCGAAGGTTTTGCAGTTTATGGTGGCCTGTGATTAACTAGGAGAGGTTCAGCTCCATTGTCTCCATCACCTCTGAGCAGCTCCTGCTTCCAATCACTTGGTGGTGCTGCAGGAGAACCAGAAGGGGCATCTCCCGTAGGGAACACATTGTTCCCTCTTTTCTGGAAATGATTAATGAAAAGAGTAGTCTGGAAATATGTTTTAGCCAGTCAGGGAGACAGCTGACCAAACACTTATATCCCAGTGCTCCATACTAGCTCCATGGTTTTTAGCACCTGCTGGAAAACAAGAGAATAACTCCAGCCATGAAGTGCTGGTATCCATACTCAGCACAATCAAAACAACCCAGATGCATTTTAAAGTTAAATAGGCACTTTCTTTGGAACTAAAACATCATTTACTGCCACCTGTGCTGTAGTAATAAGATCAACCTGATTGTGATGACACACATTAAACAAGAGGCAATCCATGCCAAAACAATCTTACAGTTTCAAGACAAAAGAAGGGGGCCAGTAGAAGAAACAAATATCATTATACAAAATATTTGTTTTCAACATGAACTGCAAGAAGGGAGGTCACTACCACGGTTCTGATGGACCTTTCTGAGGAATTCAAAAAAGGCTCTTTAGCAGAGACAACAATGACAAATTGCTTTGGATTTGTGTGGCCAGGTCTTGGTGGCAGTGGAGCTCCAGGGGTGGCTTCTGTGAGAAGCTACCAGAAGCTTCCCCAGTGTCCAATGGAGCCTTTGCCAGCCAGATCCAAGACAGACCTATCACTGACCAAGGCTGAGCCCATCAGCAACAGTGGGTGTAATTCTGGGATAATGCATTTAAGAAGGAGAGAAACTTGCCATACATGAACAATTGCAGCTGGAGAGAGGCATGAGAATATTGAGAGAAACAGCCCTGTAGACACCAAGCCTGGTGAAGAAGGAGAGGGAAGGAGGTGCTCCAGGTGCCAGAGCAGAGATTCCCCTGCTGCTGCCCCAGGAGGTTCACAGTGGGGCAGAGATCCACCTGCAGCCCATGGAGGATCAGGTGGATGCCCAAAGGAGGCTGGAACCCGTGGGAGGCACACACTGGAGCAGGCTCCTGGCAGGACCTGTAGCCCCCTGCAGAGAGGGGCCCACCCTGGANCCTGCAGAGAGGAGCCCACCCTGGAGCAGGTTTGCTGGCAGGACTTGTGACCTCGTGGGAGACCCACGCTGGAGCAGGCTGCTCCTGAAGGACTGCGCCCCATGGAAGGGACCCACGGTGGGGCAGTTCATAAAGAGCTGCATCCTGTGGGAAGGATTCACCTTGCAGAAATCCATGGAGGAAGAAAAGAATTTTTGAGTGAAGCTGAACCTGGAAAGCAGGGAAGGGTGAGATTTAGTGTTTAATTCTCATTATCCTACTCTGACTGGTTTGGCAATAAATTAAACTAATTTTCCCCTTGATTGGCAATAAATAAAACTAATTTTCCCTAGATTGAGTCTGTTTTGCCTGTGATGGTAATTGGTGAGTGCTCTCTCTCTGCCCTTATCTCGACCCAGGAGCCTTTTGTTATATTTTCTCTCCCCTGTCCAGCTGAGGAGAGCAGTAATAGAGCAGCTCTGGTAGGCACCTGGGTCAGCCCACCACATGTAAGCTAACATAATTTAAAAGTAAGTACAATTATGATTCAGGGTACACCAAATTTCCACCAGCTCCTCTCTATCACTTAAAGAAAAGTCCTAGGGAAATACAGATAAAGAGAACACTTATAAATGTTTTGTAAAATTCTGTAGAGATGAAAATGCAGTTGCATACCCTGCAGTATAAAGGAATACTATAGGAGGATAAAAAACCCCATATATATAGGCTATCCTCTATTAATTTGTGTGAGTGTTGGTAGATTTCTTCTAAAATGTGGGTGCTTAATTTCTAAGATATTAGTTTTGGTACTAAGGTGATGTTCAAGGTGATGATCAAGTCTTGGCTAATTACAGTGGGAGAAAAATCCTCACCTCATCCTGAAAAATTAAGCAGATTCTTGACATCTTCTATCTAAAAATAGTGAGGTCACTGCTCTCAGGAAAGCTGACCAGACAGCTCTGCTAGTGGCTTCCATGCATGTGGGAGTCAGGATTCCAGTTTTAATACTGAGACATTCAATATGTTCTCATCCCCACTAAGGCAAATTTTCCTTGCATGATGCTTTTAGGAAGATCAGCAACTTAAGGAAACAAACATTGCTCTAAGCTTTGGCAATGGCTTGTCCAAAACCCTTCAGCAAAGAACCAGTCACAAAAAAACAACACAGTAATTCCCTTGTGCTGACATCCACTTGCAGTCCTTGCTGTAGCAGCAATTCACCTTTGCAGTGTTAAACATTTCCATCTGTAGGCTGCCAAAAACCAGCATTTACTTTCAGCACAAACGAACGGACTTTCGAGCACAACAGAACTTATTTTTTTTCCTTCTCTGTGTGGGTGTTTCTTTACTTGAAAGAAAGCTGTATGAAAGACAAAGAAGGTGTCTTTGATGTGTATGTGCCATTTTAAAATAAAGGCTCCCTCTCATATACTCAGAATTTTACCAAGAAGTAGCAATTACAGGATTATCTGTGACTTCAAACATGAATTCTTTGGATGCTGTTCTTGCCTTGCTTTGTTACATTAATAATTATGTTTTAAGCAGTCTGGGATTTTTTTCATATTTACAAACTATAGTTTGTTAATAAATGTGCAATCACAGGATTGCTCACCAAAAGGGAAGTTTGCTTTCTGTCTTATAACAAGTTTCAACAGGTAGATAATTAACATTAAAAAACTCTTTTTTCAGTCCCTTTAAAGGAAGAAAGAAGGTAGACAAGCTATGAATTTCTGAATGAGGTTTTGGGGTTTGGCTTTCTTAAGACCTCATGAAGAAAGCGTGCTTATTCCTCCATAAAAATTTGCATTTGAAATTAGGAAAAGCTGTCTTCAAGGCATCCAGAAAATCATGCAAGCACTAAGAAATTCTTATCAGGCAATTCAGCTGTTATCAGCACTCATGCCTTGCTCAAGAAGATGGGAATTTTCATTCAAATAGCTACAGTCTGACCACAACTCCAGCCAAGGCATTTAGTAGAGCTGGTGGCACAGACACTGCTGGGGAATGGGGCTGTGCCAGGTGGTGACCTGCACCAAGGGACAGAACAGGCAGTCTCTGCAAAGCCACAGTCAAACAATACAGAAAAGGGATCATCAGTTGCCTTCTGAGGTGCCCTGAACACATCAGGATAATAACATTCACCAAGGTCAAGACTAAAAAAATGCTTCAGAACTGGAATTTAACACGGAAAAAATTTTGTCACTCCTGTGATTCCTTGGGAAGCCCCAGGAGAGGAGACACACAAATACAAATATCTATAAATCAGACTGGATCCAAAGGCTGATAAGGTTATTTAAAGTCATCTCTTTCTTTTATGCACCTTGGTCTGTAAGTTCATCTTTCAAAGAATTTTACTGTTACAATAAACCCACACAGAGTTTGGCTGAAAAAAAATATGGGGGCTGGAACAGGAAGTAATTGAACATGTCAAAGAGTAGCTGGGTTTTTTTTCTGACAGAGCTATTTCAGAAATGCTAAGGGTTTCACATTCCTGATATGTAAAAACCATTCTGATTCAATATTTTCTAAAGAAAATTTGTTTTCCCAGAAGGACAGTTTGCATTCAAAAATTCACCTATGATTTCAAACAACTAAATATTTAAAACCAAATAAAGATAAAATCAAAAACCCCACATGTATAGAGCATGATGGAACAATTCAATATATGCTGGCCAAAGTACAGTGACTGATTGGAAACATTCTTCCTTTTGGTTTTTTTTTTTTTTTTGGAGACAACCGAAAACATTCTGTGCTGGTTCAACCCATGAAAAACAAAATATCCTTTATTCACAGCAACAGTCATAACACCTGTGCAAGCCACAGAAATAGTATTGTTCTCCTCTTGAGGAAGCTGAGCACACAATAGTCCAGTGACTTACCCATGGTCACATAAGAAGTCAATATTATTGCAGAGAATTATTCCCTTCCCCTTTCCTTGTTAGTGAAAAGTATTAACAGGGCCCTCAGAAAAAGTGTCATCTCATCCTGCCAGTCTCTGCAAACAAAAAACTGAAGTGAAACAGGAGTTGGAGGTAGATCCTATCAGAGCCATCTTGCATCTACCATACGGAGAATTTTAATTCTGAGAGTGGGGTTTTTGTGTGGCTTTTGATTTCTAAAACCTGTGAAAGCATTGAGCATATCATAACATTCAGCAACACTTCACATCAGATGGAAGCCTCCCATGCTTTGGTTTTTTCCTTTAGAGATTTCCAAAGCCATACTCTGCCTAAAACACTTTCCACCTCGAGTGGAAACCGAGTTTACTCTCGGTTCCTTGACATGCAAACCACCAGCAGCAGACAGAATTACTCTGCTCTTCAATGGCAGCTTCCAGGTGATCCTGTAAAAACAGCTCTCAGGAGGAAAGGAAGAGCAGGGTATTGAGGGCTCCTTGGGATTGCACGTGTGCACAGAGAGGGTTTCAGCACACTGATGACACACAGCTCTGTCTCTCTGCTCTAGTTCACCCTGCATGTTAAATCTCTGTGCTGCAGGAATGCCAGGAAGATATTTAGAAAGGGAGGCCTCTGAACTGTTTAATCCACTATCTAGGGGAAAATGGAAGCCCTGCTACTGTGTGAAACAGTGCTTATACAGTTGATTTGCCATGATTGCTGCTTTTGCTGCTAAACAGCACAGCTTTGCTGTTACCCCGTGAGCAGCAGGTTTGGAGGGACCCGGTACAGACAAACCCCAACTTAATTCCAGACTGTGCATCTTCTGACACCCTGAGACTTCAGTTCCTTCCTGGACTCCTGCATTCCACTACTATTCCCTCAAGAAGGAAGAACAAAGACTACCTTATCTAATCAGATTGAAGGACATCTTTTATTCTCCATGAAAAAGCATGACCATGGTGCCTCAGAAGTAGTTTGAGTCTTTTATATTTATGTTTTCAGTTTGAGCAAGCGGAAAATAATAGGTTTAGCTTTTGTAATTCCCTACATACCTCCCAACAACACTCCAGTTCTATTGTGACCACAGAAGTCCTTGCTTTCCAAATACAGGCATGTGTTAGATAAGCCTGGAGAGAAACAGGACTAAAAGGAGACCACAGCATTCTTTTTTATCTTTGACTCTTGGCACTGAAATGTGGGTCTAGAGAGATGCCACAAAGCCATTTTGAAAATAGTTTCCAGAGGACAAAGCTAAAATCTGGGTTTAATTGCACTTTGTCTTGCAGATAAAGATTTGTCCTAAAATGTTTACAGATTGTAGAGGAAGCAGACATGCATTTTGCCTAAATATGCATGAAAAGATGATGGCAGACTGAGGAGCTGATCCTGTTTTTCCAGTGTGCCATACAGATTAACACAGAACCCTTTGTGCATTTTTACTTGCATAAATATTTTGCCTGTCCTGTTGAGGTGACCCAAAGTAAGCAAAGGCCACAAAATGTGCTTTTTTTAGTGGGAGAGCATCTCATGAGAAAATAACAATGTTGGCACTGCCAAAGATTAGGATAAAATAGAACTGAAACAAAAAGACTCCCACACAACTCTGGTACTGCTGGTATTCCTCTATAACAAGAATTCTCTTGTGCAGAAATAGGAGACTGTCCTTTCACACATCCCAGGAACTGTGCACAATTCCTGTCTAGTTTCACATCCCAAAGACAACCACATGTAAAGAAGATGATATTGCACATCCCTGAATACTGTGAAGGACTGTGGTGAAGACCAAGACCCAAATTACTGTTAACAAAGCTGCTTCAATGGTCAGAGAGAAGCTTAGCACTGACCTTGCCAGCACCTCTGCACAGAGCTGCACCAGGTGTAAAACATTGCAGGGGAAATGCCTGAGGTGAGTAGAGCTGCTCAAAATACTTTGCAAAGTGCAAAGCCTTATCATGGCCAGAACTTCTGGCAAAGCCACACTTCTGTTTTCTATTCACCAGATCTGGGCTCAGCTGCTCTACTCTAAACCAGACAAGTGAACACAAGAAGGCTTTAAACAATTTACTTTTTGTAATGAAAAAAAGTCTAAGCCTAAAAATAACTATGAAACAATTTTTTGTTTTAGCTCCATCCCAATTATTGCCTGCTCACTTGTTATCTGACTCTGTGCAGCAAAGAGTATGTAATGCAAGACATATTTGATACATGCTTTTAAAATGTTGAAAAATGATGTTCACATGTATCAAAATCAGTTTTTAAAGGCAGCATCCTGCACTCTTTCCTGAGACCTGCTATGGTTCATCCATTGTCTGTCAGACCTCCTGTCACACTCAAATGAATTGACAAAAAATCCCATTACAAAATGCAGAAAAGAAGTGCAGTTTCTTCCTGCAATCATATTTTGTAAGTATTAAATCCAGACCACACAAAGCAAATTGTCAGCAATAAATTCAATAGAGAAACTTAATGGTTGTAACAGACTGCATTTGTGTTACAACAGAATAATATTTTCCTAATTAATTCATAATTGTGTACCACAGCTTCCCTTTTGCACTTTTCAATGTTAAACAGTAGCCCCATCTATTCCTGCCCATTGAATATTAGTGAAAGAAACATAAAAACTGCATACTGAATCATATTTAGACTTTGAAAAGATATGAAATATTGTCCGAAACACACATCTCAGGACCCAGAAACACCGCCAGGCCTAAAGGCTGAGATTTAGCCATAAATACTGAGCATAAGATAACACAAGAAAGCAAGAGGACACCTTGCTAACACAGCCTATCTGTTCCAATATTTAATAGGAGTATTTTTTTGATTTGAGACTGCAAGAACCTTCTATTACTACAAACAAGCTTTTTCCAGTGAACATCTTAGTGGAAAGAAAAGAAAAATCCTATAACTTCACATGGGAGCCAAAGAACACTGCAAGCCTTACAGACACAGTCTTAATAAAATTCCCAACAGAGGCCTGCAGACTCAGGAAAAACATTTAATGATGGACACCACAGGAACCAGGGACTAAATAGATGTATTAGACTACAAGAGCCAAGTCCCCCACAGACATGTCACAAGAAAGTGGGTGATCCACAATTTATGGAAGAGTTGTCAAAGATTATGTCACAACAGGAAACAATGGTGGGGGGAGGGGGCAAATCATTTAAAACATAAGTCAGAAACAGCCAACATTGAACCAAAAGTTGAGAGAGAGATTCCCACTTCAGCATTGGGTGGTTTCAAGATGTCCACACACCCAGCTCTAAATCAAAGCAAAGGCTCTTAAGTGACTTACAATTGTCCAAGTTACTAACAAAAACGTGGTAGAGGATACTAATACCTCAGTAAAGATTTAAAAACACTTAGCAGGTAGCATAGTAAAAATAAGCAACAATAATAGCCAATAAGTAGGAAATCATGTGAATGTACTCACATGGTAACAAGCTATGATTATACATGGTGTATAGAACAGTATTGACCTGTTCAATAATTAATTAGTCCTTACTGGGCAATGGGTAACTTATACTAATCATTTTATCAATTTTTTTTATATGAAATGTGAATGAAAAAATGCTGGTGGCAATCCTGGATATGAGAATAACTCAGTTAACAAAAATCTGACACAAAAATCCAAGGAAGATCTATAAAACAGGCTGTTGAGCATAAATTCCATGATGTAAGCCCGTGAGTTTTCAATGCATTAGGATTGGTCAGTAGGGTCAAATTTAATTTTTTTTAAATTTAAAAAAATATTTGAAGCATCACAACTAAAGAAAAAGTTGCAGCAAAACTCAAGATGTAAACAAAGCAATAAATTACAGGAACATCTTCCTGTGAATTAGTGACTGGTTTCCTGTTTCCAGCTTAGGAAGAAAGAGAACGAGGGTCCAACAAACTAAACAAAGAAAATACATGACAGAAGAAAGTAAGGTAACAGAGAGTGGGAAAACGTGCTAAATTATGTGATCTAGCCAAAGGTAAAGAGGATTAGTAGGAGATTTAAAAGGACCCAAAAACTCTAGGGCACTCTGTATTTGAAATTCAACACAGAGAAGGAAAATTAACTTCCTCTGAAAGGAAAAAAATTCTTTGTTTCACACATGTAAAAGTAGCTACTGCATTGAAAAATAAAAGACAACCTAGAACACTGCAACAATAAAAGGAAAACAATTTTCACAGCCGTGTGAAGACATCTTACTCTTGACCACCTGCCCACATGAAAACTTACTACAGTTTGGAATATCAACAGTGAAAGAGCAACTTTGGAAAATTATGATGTTTCTTTACTTCTAACAGGAACTGCATTAGGATAAACTCCAGAAAGGGCACAGAACTTAGTAGTGGTGCCGAAAAACTTCCCCAGGAGTAGAAATAAGGAAGTTTAACACTATTCCACTGAAAGAAACCCTGACAAGAGTTAATGAAATGGGAAAAAGGATGGGTACAAAGAAGCAGTTGACAGTGTAGCTACTGGCTTACAGTAACTGCGACTCCCTTTCCACTGGGTTTAGGGAAATGCAGTCTTCACTCCCAGTTTGTTCCCATACAGGTGCTGGGGTCTGTCCTGCAGACACAAGCATGTGCAGCTGCAGCGAGAGAAGTTTTATTCTTCCCTCTCAGCCACCAACACTTGCCAGCACTTGGTGTTCACTGATGTGAAGTATGACTGCTGACAATCCTGAATGCATAATTTTGCATCTTTATCATTGCATTTTTGGGCCAGTGTTTTATGAACAAACAGGCTTCTTTCATGTATACCACCTTCTGAAATACCTCAGCACACAGGGATTGACAGAAAAGATGTGGATCTCTGTTAATGTAACTATTTTTTATCTATTTCATAAACAGCATAGCTGTTATTAAGAAAATATTTATTGGCTATTTTTCACAAAATACTATCTTTTATTCTTCAACAATTATTTGAAACAATTCCCAAACTCATTAAGGTATCCTTATCCACAAAAACATTGACGATTCTGAAATTCGGGAATTTCTGAATTTGATTGATGTAAGGACCACAAGACCTGGGTCACAAACAAAGTCTTTTACTTCCAAAGAAAGCTACTCTTACTGTGGGCACTGATTCAAACCTTGCCTTAACAGGCAAGAAATGATGAGTTAACAGCAAAGAATTGCCATGCTGAAAGACAAGGGGAACTGTTCAGTGCAGGTGCAAAATTCTGGGGGCTCGAGGCACATAATGTCAATTCTCACAAGCAATCATCTTCCAACACTGCTTATTATTTCAGGTGCTCCTCACTCTTTACATGGAAAACAGTTGTCATTATTTCGTCATCTGGCTACTTCGAAGAACTCCGTAGGATTTAGATAATGCTTTTAAAAAATTGCATGGATTATTGAATTAAACCAAATTGATTTCTTGGCTTGAGGAAGGGGTGAGAAAAAGAGCCTTATTGCCATTAGTCAGTAAGTTTCTTACAGATTGTTCACTAAACAAAAATTAAAGGCTTTGTTTGCATGCTGTGTGACAAACTTGAAGCTACAAGTGTTTACATGTGCTGCACGCATACACTTTGGGGTTTTAATAGCTGGTTGACAAGAGATTAAAGGCAGAAATATGGCATTTTATTAAAGCAAACATATCAGTATGCCTACCATGATAAAATGATCTAGTTTTCTTCAGACACAAAAGTTTCTGTTGAGTGATACCTTTGAAATTCCTTGAGGGCACCCTATTATTCACTTTCCTCAGCAGAGAGCAGCTGCAAATGGTCTCCAATTTTCAAAGAGTATTGCCTGGTCATTCTTTACTGTCAAAATGAAGAAGAGCATAAAAGTTAAGTCAATAAAGTAATATGAAATGCTTAATATAAAAATTCAAGAATGAATGATTAACCATTAAAAACTTACAGTAGCTATTTCAGCCAGGAAAAAAAATTAACATTTCCCTTGAAACCTATTAACACTCCTTGTAAACAATATTCTTTCTTGAAATGTATGACCTTTCCTAATGCTCTCCATACACACAGCATTTTTCTTACATCCACTTTACCTTCACTGATATGCGGCTGAATTCCTCGGGAGAGGGTGTTTAGAGCCCCTTCCTCTGATGCACTGAAAAAAAATGTATCCTTTGATTGCATTCCCCTTCACAAATACACCTAACCTTCAGCTTTAGATCTTAAAATCCTTTCCTCACCTGAGAGTCCCATGGCCTGTTGTGGTTGTCGACATGCCACCACCATTCCAGCCACAGCCAAGTGCCGAGCATAAAATCCATCTCACCCATTTGAGCCACCTGTGTGCACAGCAGATGAAATGGCACATCCCTGCTGCAGGTAGCTGAACAGTACATCTTGAAATCAAACTATTCTCTCAGTTTCTGAGCCTTGGGTGACTGCTTACACTGAGCACGGCCCGTACACCTCCTGCACAGGAAATATGATCCAATTTTTAGGAAAGCAGCAATTCTGTCATTTCTGGGCTTTCTTAGCCACCAACTTTTCCCTAAAAGTGCTGAATGTGTGAAGTATGTATTGTGCAGGTGACCCTGGGGGAAAAAGGTCATGGAAAGGGCCCGTAATTTGCATCTGAGAGTGACAGATGTATTGGTCTTAAACTGCCAAAAGATGACTTTAGGAGGACACACAGGGTTAGAACCTGAGAGCCCACAGGTTCCACAACCACAGTGGAAGCCAAAACAATGTTAAGGAAATTGGTAGCTTGCTGGAAGCAACTACATTATTAGAAAGTGTTTGTGACAAAAGTGATTCAAACAGTGATGGAATAGGCAGGTGCACAGCAAAGGTGAGCATCCATGATGTGTGAAGTCCCAGTATTAAGTTCCCACTTGAAAAAGATGTCAAGGGAATGGCTGGCTTCCTATGGCTCACTCACAGCACATAGGTAACTGCCATGGGGCTATGACTTCTTCATTTTCTCCTTCTTACTGGGATTTGTGGGAACAGGCCAAAAGGTCAATGTCCTGTGCAAGGTAGCACATCACAGTGACAGTGACTACAGCAGAGTTCTGAATTTCGTGACTACTGGACTTTGCAAGTAGTGTCTGACACAGCCTTGCAGATCGCTTCAGTTGGATCATCACCAGCTTTGCACAGGAGGCAACATCAGAGAAACATTGATTAGGAAAGTCAAGGTAACCATGGCTTGGAAAAATGAAACCAAAAATAATAAATAATACCTCCAAGTAAATTAAAATCCTTCCACTCTTTAAAAAGCACAGCAGATCTCACCTCAGATAATGCAGATGACACAGAGATCCACTTGTCAAAGCAGCAATTCTAGAAGGACAAGTAATACAGGTTATGGGGAATCAATTGTATGCATCATTAAAGAGGATAACTTCATTATGACTTTAGACACAGGTCTCTAAATACACATAAAAAGACACACAGACATATCCTAATAATATTTCAGGGCCCTTCAAGGCAGGCTGAACAGGATTTTGAGCAACTGGGTGTAGTAGAAGGTCATGGCAGGGGAGATGTAACTAGATGATCTTTAAGGTCCCTTCCAACCCAAAACACTCTGTGATTCTATGATTCTAAGTTTTCTGGTTATCTGGACAAAAGGAATTCCTTCTTCATTAGCTGCCTGTGAAACAGACACAGAATCCGTGAGAAAAAAAAAAAATACATAAACCGGGGATCATAAGTCACACATCAAAATGTATTATTTGGAAAATTGCACTAAAACATGGGACTCTGCCATTACTGCATAGACTGAAGCCACACCAAAATAATCCCAAGTCTAATTTACATATATCCATAAAGAACTTGAACAACTTCCCTGAAGTGTTGCTGAAATGTATCTCTGAATAAAGGGAAGATGCATCAGCATCCTTCACTGTACAGGTAAAGGTGGTCAAAGGAATATCATCTCACACCAGGTCTACAGAGGTCAGTGAACTGAAGTGAACCCCACATTAACAGGCTAAAGCAAGGCCTTCTTTCTGTGTTACAGACCTTGGTGTGAACTTTTAGTAATTAGATGTTAAGTAGATCTTTCAAGATTGCAACTTAGAAAACAGAAAGCCACAAACATCAGTGCTGGATATTGCACTTGAAGCCACATTTAAAACAAGGATGGTAAAATCTGCATTGTGACTGGTGAATCCTTTGATCTAGTGCTGCAGTGTTACTGCATTTACTCTAATAATCTTGGAAACACACACTTTACATATAGTCTGATTTCTAACACAAATAGTAGGATCACTGGATATTAAAAGCCTCAAAAGACTTTTCCACAAGGCTAGGAAAAAATTCAGTGGGGTGCTGAATTTAATATGAACATTTTAATTAAAGTAGTTTTAATTCAAAGAAACAAAAGTGAGGATTGCTCAGACAGGCTTACACAAGCCTATTGAAAATCTTGTATCTATGTTTAAACTAACATACTTTGTTAAGTTCCACTGAAATTTTTAGCTCTTAGATTAAAAAAATAAGTTTTAGTTTCTTTATTTTCCTGACAGGAATCTCAGTTTTCACGGTCTGACATCATTAAAGAGTGCCAATCCCTCCAAAGAATGATTAAGAACACATTTTTTTAGACCCTTATTGCTGGTTGCCCTGATAAAGTTCTTTATCAGCTGGCCTTAGTGAGAACCACCATGACTGGTCCAATCATTCCAGACTTCTTCTTGCAGTAAGAAATTAAACTCACCTGTGAAGTAGACACTCAGAATAAGTGGGATTGCATCATATATGTAGTAAAAGAGTAAGCAGCTCAGACACATTTATTGCTTAAACTTCACAAAAATTTAATAAATCTTTAAAGTGTGAGGTCATTGAAACCACTGCACACAGATGGGCACTTGTAAGAGAGGAAGCCCCAAAAGACACAGGATGTGGCAGGCAGGAAATAGACAAAACACTGTAATAAAAAGCAAGACAGGTTTAGAAGTGATGTGATAATAATAAATTATGTATAGTCTTGAAATGGAACAGAATAAGTATTAGAAACTTGCTAATGAAGTCCTATGAAAGTTTAAAGGCAAACCAGAGATTGAGGATCAGATACATCTGAATAAAAAGAGATGTGGATGATGTAGACCTGTACATTTGAGCTCAGTGTTCAAGGACCCTCTTATATAGACAGTGGTCATCTAGCCATGAAATAGCAGCACAATTCCAGAAAAACACATCTTGTCATGGTTCTTACTGTAATTTTTTCTCCTTATACAGTATAGTGGAAAAGAAGTGCCAGCACACTGTTATGACAAAATAAGTGTGCTCAGAAGTTGCTTTCATACCTTTACTTATCTTCTTGAAGATGTGCTAAACAACATCTGCACTGAATAAAATGTATGACTGGAAGTTGATATTAATCAACCTTTTCTGGAAACTTCTAATTCAGACTTCCTTCTCCCAGAAGAAATATATTCATCAGGCATGAGTACCCAGGATCATTTTATTTGGTTTAAATGCATGGGTTTTTTCTAGATGAAGTTTCTGTGAGTTCTAGCTAAAAACTAAGTTACATCCCTTAAAACTTATTGTTGGCATATAATTTGTGCTCATGAATTAAATTCCTATAGGTCATTTTTCTTATAAAGGAACATTACAGAAATAGAAGAAAAACTGTTTAAGGTCTGCTGTGGCATATTTTATATGATTTTCTGTGATAAGCAGCAGAAACCTTCTATACTTGAATCATTTTCCACTGACAATCAGGCCACGTCCATCAGTGAAAACAGCAGCACTAATTTGATTGATGTCTAAACAAAAATGGAGCTGTCACAGAACACTTCTGAGCATTTATTATTATTGGGCATTTGCTGTAAGAAAACACACTCCCCAGTTCACTCTCTGTGTAGTTACTGTTGTTTGGCAGTTGGCCACCATCAAGACTGGTGAGAGTATGAACAGCTCCAGCACATTTGAGCATTCTACTTTATTCTTTTTAATGACCCACCTTTATATTGCTTAGCCTCATAGACATGTACTGTTGGGTGTAATTCTAAAAAGCCCCAAATCTCAGAGCACTGAGTGAACCTTTCTCAATTTTAAACCAGTCTCATGGGTTTAGAGGATATGGTCTGACACGTGAATTCAGCAGGTGTAGCACCAGTAGGGACATTGCACTGCAGCAGATGCTGCAGATGTCAAGGCAGTCCTGCATAACTAATAGCAGAAGCCCCATAAGATTTTTTTAGGATGCTACAGAAATTTTCCTAAAACATTTTTGAAGCTGAGACAGTACAGCTCAACCTTGATGAGTGCCATTTTAGCTTGTCTTCCTCTATGCATTCATTTATGATTCATATTCTTTGCCTCTGCAATGAATTTTGGGACCCAATTCAGGAAAAACAGGATTGCACTCAACAGAACAACACAGTTCTAACACACATTTGAGATGAGAAGCAAATCTCTAAGACACAGAAGACACCAGATCCTGAACCACACTAACCTTAAGCACTGCCTATTGCATTCCATTTTTATGGTACCTCCACGCCACAGCAAAAGCACTCACAATGTGAGAGAGCTTCTACTGAATAAAATGATCTCAGGAGGAGGCACAATTCCACTTGGTGACATTTTATTCTAAGCTTTCTTCAATCAGCCTCATAAAGCATAGGATAAACTCCTTCCTTTCCATGAATATTCCATTCACAGCATTTTGTAGAAAATCATTGAGAGCCATCCTGATAGAGGGTGACATTTTGATCTCACATTGACACATTACATTGCATCCCATCTCCTTGAATCATAAATGAAAAGACTGGCTGCATTCCACAGTCTCTGAATCCTTTCAAGACAGCTCAGAAATCTACGAGTGAAAGGTAGGATAAATTATTACAGGAGACTTCTCAGCATGGCTGTTCTAAATCAAATGCTGTCAAATAATTTTTAACTTTCTTTGATCTGCACTCAATCTCTGTGTTCTTTGCTGACCTATTGCACAGACTCTCCTTGACTTCGACTCTTTTCTTTTTCAGTCTCTCTGCTCATAAACTTTTATTTTCCCTTTTTTATCATGTACATGTAGAAATATATAAAAAATACCCCTAGATCCAATGGCTTGGTGACTTTTATTTTATACTTGCTTGAAAAAAACCCACCAACCTAGTAAGTGTGCTAGGGACCTAAAAAGAAATGAGAAAAAGACAGGAAGTTAAATAATCTTGCAAGAAGGAAAAATATGATATTTTGGGCTGAGAAAGTATGCTCCCTAAGGTGTTTCATGGTTATAAGAGGCACATCACACAAACTCTGTATCTGCTGGCTCCTACAGTATATTTTATAAGAGTAACAACTATAACTTAAAAAGCTAGACAGAGAGGAGATTTGGGCAGGCAGGAAAATAAAATAATAAAAAAAAAAGGAATAGGAATATTAATGAAGAAAAATAAATGAGAGCAAAAGGGGAAACAACATAGAGACAAAATGAAAAGGAAATGACGTGGATTAAGAAATAGCATAATAAAATTAAACACATGAATCCACAGTAACTGCTGACAGCATTGATTGTGATTGCTTCTGGAATGGTGCCTCTGCATTGAATTGTATGAACAAACTCCAGACATGAAAGACACACAGCTGTCTTGCCAGGGTGTAATAGATGAGTGTGTGGACAGAGAGAAAGAGAGAGGACACAAGGTAGCAATAGGTCAAGACACCATCAGTCTGAAATGTCACACTCTTCTGTTTATTTTGAGGAGAAATATGGAGCCTCATCCACATGCCCTGAACAGAACTAGTGTTCAGCTTTGCACTCTTTATACCTGAGCAGCTTCACATGTACTCCGAGATCTGGGAAAAGCAAACTTATTTAATTCCCTTACCAGCTCCTAAACACCTCTTTTGCAACACCTGGGTCTTCAAGTGCCTCATCTGTGGTAGCAGATCATAGTCACTGCTGTGCACTGACTCTTGACTAACTGAAGCTATGAAAATTTATTGGTTTGGGACATGCTCTCTTGTCCAATTCTCAGAAAGTGCAATGCAAAATACCAGAACTAGAATAGTTCTTTGTTTTGCACTAGAGCAGGTAGAACATACAAGCAAGGATTTGTCCAACTTCCTTAAAAGTTGCCACTGGCAAAGACTGCATAACCTGCCATTCCAGGGATTAACTTAGTCACAGCTAGAAAGTCCCTCCAAATGTCAGTCATTTTTGTTGATAAAGGAGCAAACTGTTTCCTGTCATGACTTTGCTGAACCTGGAGATGTGTCCTTGGTACATCAGAAAACTGCTTTGTGTCTCTGCAAATTTCTTTTTTTCTGGAAAACAAGAGAAACTTCATTTTTTAAAAAGGTTTTCCATGGTGAGTTCCACATCACAATCCTTTTCTTTTTTTCTTTGTGCACTACCTGTTAGACTTCTCTTGAATGCTCCAAAGCCTGTCCATATTTATCCCTAAAATACAATTCCCAGAACTGAGCAAAAACTATTGCAATTGAATGGCAAAGATGATACAGGTATCTGACCTTACATTCAGTCATAATAAGCATATTATAGAAATTCATGTTTGACACTAAACACAGGCATGAATTATCCCAATTAAATTCTGTTTAAATTTCAACCTGACCACAGAGCATCCTCAACAACACCTCATCCTGCTACTGAAACCATCTTCCAAACTCTCATTGCTCACTGCTCCTAATACCAATTTAATTCCATCATGAAGATACAGGGAATTTGCAGGACAGGCATTTGGCAACTCTAATTCCTTTTTAACAAGCAATCATACAGAAGAGCCATGGCAAAGGAGGAGTAGCTGCTGTTTTACCTTAAAGAGAGTGGCTGGATGCAAATACACCATAATAGCTTGACTGAAAAGTTACTAAAAAGGACAGAATTTGGCAGTTGGGTTGTTTTCAGTGGCCAGTGCATAACAGAGCCTCAAAGAGAACTGGACTACATCAGCAATGAGAACACACTGTGAACTGTACCTCTAAGAATTGCTCATACCCTTCTGTTATATGAACAAGCATCTTGAGACTCCAGTCAGCAAAGAACACAGAAATCTGTAGGAAGTGTTTTCACAGTCCAGACTTACTTCCTTCCACAGTTTTAATCTCTTCCAACTTGCCCCAGGAAAGTTACAGCTACTGTTAAAGCAATGAAGACATCATTGTTCAGCTTTGCACTGTTTAAACCTGAGCAGCTACTGGAGTTCGTATTTTGTTTTCCATATTTCTCCTCTTATGCATTCAAATTCAAATTGACAAATGCCTTTGTATATAATTTTAAACCCTCCCCATCTCTAATGCATCAGTATCTTGTTACATTGCCTTTGATTTCATTGTTTGCAATGCTACTATCAGCAGCATGGAATTGCCAAGGCACTAAGCAGCCCAATTTTTCTTTAATTTCTCAGAAAATTGACAGCTTTATGAACTCTCTCTTTACCTATGCCCCATAAACATGTCAGGCTGTGGAAAACCATTCTAATTAAATCCCGAGGGATTGCAATGGAAGATTATAGCATCTTGACAGGTTATTAAAAAACAGTTGTTCATATATACACAAATATCTGTACTAGAAGCTAGCATTTGACAGAACAGCCAAGGAATTAACCCCACTGGCAACTCCAAATAACACTCACCAAAAAAGCCCAAAACAACAACAACAAAAACCACCACCACCAAAAAAAGGGCAACAAACCACTGAAAACCAACACTAGCCCATAAACCACAAGCAAAAGGACCCAAGCCAAACCAAAAAAGCCAAGGAATAACAACCAAGTTAATTAAAATGGAAGCGGGCAGAGACAAAGTGGGGAGGTGCCTTTGCATTTGATTCTTTTCCAAAAGCTACTAATTCAAATTGTCATCTGGAATCATCACCTTTCATCCTTGATTACGAACACCTGATATAAAATAAAGCAGAAAAATGCTTTTAAGGTCCATAAATATGGCCCTGCTAACTACACAGCCTTGAAGAAAGTATATTAGGGCAGATGGATAACACAAATCATTCAATTCAGCATAATATTCCATGATCATCCAAGAGAACACATAATAACACATAATAACTTCTGATGGCAAAAATGTTTGTTAGAGGTCAGTGTGTGTCCTTCCCAACAACTTCCTCAAACAACGACGCCTTTGAGAGTAACACTTGCTGCCCCTGCTCTTGCACCTGAAAGAGGTTGTCCAGCTTCTCATCTCAGCTACAGATATTTGGGATTTAAATACTGAGGAAATTCTGGGAGGCTGTACAGAAATTTGATTTTGTAACCTGTGTCTGACTTTTCACAAATGAACAGTTTACATTGTGAAAGCAACTTCCAAAATGCTATTTAGTTGAGAGCCTCTTGAGCCGCAGTTACAACAGGCAACTCTCGGCTCTCCCCTAGGGCCTGCCATCTTCAATGAGAGCAGCCTAGTTACCTGAGAGGAGGAAGGGAAAGGGAACAAATTAAATGTTTTTGCACCAAAGATAGCTATGAAGAAACAAGTACAGCATCACCGAGACAGCTGTGTAATGGGTTTTGCATCTAACTGGACTTCTGAGGAGTAATAAATTATTTTAGTATTTTTTTTTTTTTTTGAAACATGTTCTGGTGTCACCAAATGTAATCTGCCATACAAATGTTTAGTACATCACTACTTAGATTTGCTGGTGTTCCACATTTATGTGAATAGAATTTCAATCAACATCAAGTATGAGGAATATCCAAGACTTAAAAGACTGACACACAAAGATGCACTGATTTCATGGTCTCTGAGATGACAGAGAATCACACTCCAAGTTTTTATCTGAAGAAAACTATATTAGTTGCACTTTACATAAAAGGACCTTTTAAAGAAATACCTGCTACTCTGACAATACACGAGTGAAACACCAAAAAAATCTGTGTATCAAGCTGCAAGGAAAATGAATAAAGAACTTACAACACCAGACTGACTCAAGCCAACAAATTCAGAATTAAATATATCTGGTATCATCTTTTTGTTGATGGAAATCTCATTTTTAACAATGACAGTGAAGAATCAAGCAAAGAATGAAAAGTTAAATTTTAGAAGTATGCCAGACCTGACAGATTACTTTTCCCCCCTGCCAACTACTAGATCTATTTATTCATATAAAATATATAAGTTATACCACACCTTGTCTATTATTTGGCTAGGAAATTGTTTCATAATTTAAAAAAATACACAAAACCTTCTCCAATGCTCACAAAGTACATTAAAGTTACAGGATAGCTACTGGCTACATTCCTGCCTTATGTGACATCAGGGCTTTATTGTTCTTCCTCTATAAGGAAATACATTAGTGGATAATGACAAGTAGAATAAACATTGGAATTTGAACCCTAATAAGGGATTGGGTTTTTTTTTGGATAGGTAAATTTATATTCTAAATCACTTAATGGCTTTCAACAAAGTACTAGTCTTCCTGTTATTGGTTTAATTTAAAAAGGGGATTACTTTCTTATTCTTATTGGAAAAATGTGACAGAGTATCTGTTTGACTGTGAACAAGGACAGTTTCAGTGTGATAGGGACATTTTCCTCCACAAATTAATACATTTAATTTTGAAAGCTATTCTGTTGGCCTTTAGTTTTTATTCATGGTTTGGCTTGTGTCATGCTCAGAAACTTCATGATAAAAATGCAGTAATCAAACTATTTGAAGAGAGAAAACCCAAGACAGAAACCACTCTTGTTCTTCATTGAAAAAGAAAAAAAAAAAAAAAAAGCTAATCTGGCTTTCTACTGACACGAGTCCATTTTACTCAAGATGAAATGGAGTTTGCACAAGTTTAGATAAATCATTTCATTTTTAGGCTACTCACAGTTATGTGGTAAAAGTCAATAGCTACCATAGTAAAATGGTGAAAGTCTATAGCTGAAGAAGAAAACTGAGAGGTGGGCAAGTGCTAGAAAAGGATCATGGTTTCATTAAGTCACACAGTGGGGGCATGGCAGGACGAAAACCCAAGAGAGGAAGTACCACTTACAAAGGTAAGTCCTCACCCCTACCTACCTGAAACAATGCCAGAATCAGACACCTGAACCTCCTTTATCCTTGTGTGGCATCTCAGGTCTTCCTCTGAGCAAATCAGCTACCAGTTCACAGTATAGAATATGATTTTACTTGGAAGGCACCTAATTTATACTACCAAAGAAGAAGACTGCAGTCTTCTGTGAAAAAAAATGGGAAACAGTAAAACAAAAAAAATCCAGTGTTACCCACTCACTTTCTTATTTTATATTTACAAATTGGAAATTACAAATTTTATATTTACAAATTTGACTTTGGAGTCACTGCATAGAACAACTACCAGAAAAGGCATTGACTCTATCTACTGCAGAATCCCTTCTTTGTCAGGGGAGAAAAAAAATCTTCAAAAATAATAAAGCCACGCATATCTGGGTTCTATAAAAATATGCATCTTTCTGCAAAACTTAGTGTTAGCTGAGAGAAATCTGGCTTCCCTGCTTTCTGATAGCTAGGGTTTTTTTACTGCAAAGGTGTGGGTGGGGCAAAGTGATTTTGATTTATGTTCCTGCAATCACAGGATGGAGAAAAAAATTCTTGAACCACAATCCCCAGTTCTCAAAATCATTTGCTGGTTACAGTTGAGTGGAGACTGATTTACCACAGTCTAAAAAAAAAAGAGATTGCTTTTCAAAAAAATGTTTACCAAAAATGCATGTTAAACTCATTTTCTTGCTCTCCACTACAGTAGAGGAAAGAAAGCAAAAATGGGGAAGACATGGGGAAGATTGAAATAATTCACCATTCTGCCATGTGTATATCCAACCATTGACCAATCCCAGTGAAAGCTTAATGTTTAAGAGTTAAGTCAGGACCTTTATGAGGACACCAAGGCAATAGAGTGGCATGAGACCCTGAGCAGCATACTGAGCTAATTTGTAAAAAAATAGAGACTTCTTGCAAAATAAGGTGTACCTGTCACAACAATATTAACAGGAAAGGAAAGTATAATTTAAGAAGGAGAAAAAGTTTTTGAAGCACAGAAGTGATCCTTAGTTTTACCAAAGGTGAATACACAACTAAAGTTAGAATTACTTTAGACTTTTTTTGGCAGTAACACACATTTCTAATTAGTACTACTATTAATTAATAATTGTGACTGGTCCTCTGAAAGCTCTAAAAACAGGTTCAATCCTTCCTAAAGAGCAGTGGTGGCTGAACCTCTCCATGTTCAATGAAGAAGGCTAAGGAAGTTAAGTTAGCCTTTGCCAGAGGCTAGCAGTGTGAACATGAACAGTTCTTTTCCCTCTTTAATATTCATTTATACAAGTCAAATTCTGATCCCATTTATAAAAACATAAATCTAGAATGACTCCCTTGCAGTCACTGGAGTGAGTTTAGATTTACTGCAGACTCTGTAAATAAGAACAGAATTTAGCCCATACACATTTAATTATCTTGTCCAACAGATTATATCTCTTGATGAAAGGGAAAAAAAAAAAAAACAACCAAACTGCCTCAGACTTGGGAATGAGCAATAAAAAAGGTAGCACTGAGCAGCTCCTGCACCAGCAGGAAGGTTCCCAGGAAAGCAGGTAAGTACAACCTAAGGGACAAACCTCTTTCTTTATGTTTTTCTGGAGATCTTAAATTCTGTCAAAAGTATATTCAGCTCTGATAAATCGTAAATATACTGAAGACTTGCTCCATTTCCTAGGTGTGTTGCTGATTGTTAGTAATTTACACTCAAGATATAGCAACGATTTGCCATTGGCTTGGGGGAAATTGTTTTGCTGCCTATGATTTATAGCTATGATTTGCCTAAGAGTTTTATGAGGCAGTTTTTCCTGAATATGCCCTCAGTGAAGGGCCCCCAAACAGAGGAAGCTTACAGAGACCCTCAGACAGTATCTCATTTCTCCTTCACCCAAATAACAGGAGACTGTTCAAATTTTGTGTTACTTTCACCCTTCTTTATCTTACTCAAAAAAAACCAAAAAAACAAAAGCACATACTATATTGACAGAATGCTAGGTTTTCATGGATTTCATGATATGTAGCACATGCCTGTCTCAGCATGATACATCAGAGCACTTTCAGTGACAGTGACGTATCAGTTAATCTGGGCAAGGTATAATACTTGATACCTCTGTGGTACAAGTGATATCTGGCTACGTCTGCATCTCATGGGAAGGCATGTAGACCTTACAAAGCAGGAGGGTCTGATGATGGGGGAAAAGTGCCAAAATCTCATTTCTGAGTACTTGAAGCAACTGTTAAGAAGAGTCCATTTACTTTGTCAAAAATATGCCCAAGAGGATGTTCTGTGGCCTGTTACTGCTGAGTACCTGACATGGGAATACCATATCTCATCAGTCATGTTTTGAACCTAACTCATCAGAGGGCTCAGAACAGCTCTCAGCATTATGACCTTTTTCTGTAAACTACTTCCCTCCCTTTTTTTCTTTGTCACATATTTTCTCCAGCAGTTCTAATCAGTTTTTGAAAATACATATGGCCAAATAATTATCTGGATATTCTCAGATGTTCTGTACTTTATTTAATTAGCAGATTCCCTTATGTTATTGATTACTTTTTATTGCTTTTGCATTAGAAGTTCTGAAATAATGGGATCCCATTATTGTGCTGGAACTTGGAAAACACAGAACAGACTAATTTATTACAGCTTAGATGTAGGTGCATGTTAAACTTCCCAAGGGCAACACCAGAAATGCTGAAACCAACCCAGCAGTTGCTTATTCTATTTCAACACTTAAGTGGATTTAGAGGTAACAAGTAATTTGTCCCAAAATTATTTGTCCAGATCCCTGTCCCACACATATGCTCTCAAAACATTCCATAGTGACTAGTGACACTCAGTGGCTCATTAAAATCCTTTCCAGTGACCCAAATAATTGTGTTATAAAGGCCAGATGATGTCTAAGTGTGTCACACTGGAGTGCCAAAACCTAAAGTACTTAAAACCAGCTCTGTAAGCAAGAGGCTCACTACACACTGAATGTTTCTCTTGTTTTGTTAGGGCATTAGCTAGACATATACACCAACCAGACTGCAGATAAAATACCATGCAAGTTTTCTGGCCGAAACAAGGAATCTTAAGGACATTACTTGTTAAGCAGTATCTCACATGTTTGGCATCCCACATTTCTCAACACTGCCATTCTGTTTTGTAACCTGAGGTGTGTCACTCATCCTCCAGACCCACTTAGTCTTATCTTGCCAGCATACAGGCAGCAGCATGGACCTGAAACATCCAGCAGAGAAGGATGCATTTGTCTAATTCAGAGAGCTTCAAGAGAGAAGTTTGCAAGCTGGACCATGCACCACCCTACATGAACTATTCAGCACCTTCTCAGAGTTTTGCTTTCATTTCTGCTTGTAGTTCAGATTTCATGTTTAAAAAGAAGGAATGTTGATTTACCTATTAAACACAAAGTTCTATAACTTCAACGCTACGCAGTCTTTGACCACATATCATTCCCTTAAACTTCTAAATATAAAAACTTTGCCAGCTGAAAATAACAACTGTTCTTTTGTTTCTGAGATAACAGAGGCATTGGGAATTGTGGCTAAAGCCCATCTTTCCACTTTGATCTTAGTAGCTCAGCATCATGGCTCTGATGGTTGGCAGAGGTTCATGGGAGCACAATGTTCCAAAGACCACTAGACACTCGTTTTGTTGATATGAAATAAAATTACTTGCTTTTATTAACTTATTGCCATGAAGTCTAAGGGAAAGTAGATATCTAACATTTTTTAGTAATGCAATTTCTACTGTGCAAAACAAAACAAAAAGGCACAAAAATCTCTTCTTGTGACCACAGAAGAAATAGGGGAAAACAGGAAGATGGAGCATTCTGCAGTGGTCCCCCAGCACATGAACAAGGGCCATAGCTCAAGTCCACATTGCAAATGTTGACTTTTCTTCTCACAGCTTTGGCAAGTTACACCACAGCAAGTTGCTGCAGTTGCTCAGCTGAGGATGGGCAGACAGTAAAAAAGGTAATGTGGTATCTGCCAGAAGAATCTTAGGGTGTAGATTGAAAAGAATCAAAGCAGGTTAGGTTTAGGAATACCTGCGAATACTAATGTTGTCTGCTACTGCAGATGAATGCAAGGGAGGGATGAACTTAGGCTGAGACTACATATAGGTTCAGAAATTTGGCTTTATATATATGCATCATTTGCTTGAGTAAGTCCTATTTACATTAACTGTTTAAGGAGCTACCCTTTTCCTTAGAGGAAATACTATGTTACTAGAGAGTAAGAACTTTTCATTGTGCCATCTCAATAGTACAAAATGTGTACTCCCAATTATAACTTAACACTGTTTCTAAAAATATTTGCATAAATAGTAGCTTGACAGATCAAGTGTAAATGAAGAGTTGTTGGGCACATCAAGATACACAGTGCCACATGCCTGGGTTAATCCACATGCTTACAGCCACAAGAAAAAACAGAGATGAGAGTATGTTCCAATAAATATTGATGCTATCAGCTCTGAATATCAATTATATATATTTCCCTTTAAATAATTTACAATCAGTGGTAAACCACAAGTCACCTCCAGCTACCACCCATAAAGTATAGCTCTCCACACTCGGTATGCAACAAATTCATTTTGAAGCATGTCTGAACTTTTTTGTCATGAGCATCAGACTGAATGCCTGTAATAAAAATGACAGGTAAATAAGAATAAATGGTTTACCGTTAGCAAGAAATAGGGCTCTGCTGTTTCACCTCTGATGACAGAAACACAAGTTTAGCTCTCCCCTGAAGTTAAATGCAATGTTCTCCCACATCAAACCTTTAACGCCTCCTCTTTTTTTCCAAGACTGCAGCAGCCCAAATGTAATTTGAGCGAATTCACGAAACGCACTTCGTAAACAGATATTTATTGCCTGCAAGATAAATAGTCAAAATACATCAGATTTATTGATGCCTTGGGAATATGGTATTACAGCAGTTTAAAAAGGAACAGGGAGCAAAATCACTGCAGGAACTGACTGTGGATCGGTCTGCATGGAGAGCGGGAAAAGCAACAACACAGGAAATATACAGGAGTCACAATGTTCAGGATAACGTGACTAAACCAAATGCAGCTTTTGTAGCAAACGTGTTCAACAGGAACATGTACAGCAAGTGCCTAGAATTTTTTTTTTTAAAAAAAGTATTTTATACATTAAGGGAGAAAGAAAGACTTTTGCAAAGAGGAGGGGAATAATCCGTTCTACTTGTGCACCTTGGCAGGGTAAGTAAGACACATATATCAGCAAGTGCTGAAATACAAGTAAGACACTTATATTTCAGCAAGTGAGATTTAGACACCAGTGAAAACTTCCTAATAATAGGAACATTTAAGCTTTAAAATAGACTGCCTAGAATGTGGGGACTCTCCAGCTGGAGGTTTTCATTGGGATATTAGAGAAATATCTGTCAAAACCAATACAGATAAACTTGATTCTGCTTCTTGATACTTCTTCTCAGCCTTATTTTCCATTATTCTATGAAACATTTGCAAACTGCCTTTTTAAAATCATCATTAGAATTTTATTACACATTTAAAATAACACATGAAAATTCTAATGCTGCAGAATGAAAACAACTTGGATTTATTTTATATATTTTAACTACTTCTAAAACCACACAAGAAGTACCCTTACTGATTATACCACATAACACTGAAGTGCAGAAGGCTCCAACCTGTGAGTCATGGGGAACCTATGGTGTCCTAATACAACTGATAAAATGGCCAAGAATTTTTGATATTAAGAGGTCTGGGTCACTCCTAGCAATGAAGGAGTGATAAGCTGCTGCTGTGTGAGTTTAATCTTGTCATTGATAAAAGAATTTAGAAAAGCATGTGAGCTGTATTTTGCTCATATGTATGTATATATATAAACACACACACATTGTACACATGTGCAGAAAGCACACTGTAACAACACTGTAGAAATTCCTATCCTCTCACCTCACTTACAACATAGCTAACATCAGGAAATGTCCTCTCCTGTCCAGTCCATATAAAATCTGGCCTCAGATTTCCTTGATTCTTCCAATCCACCATACTACATTCATCATGTAAGTATACACCTACATTCATTTAATTTGTCCACTATTTTAATTTTAAAATATTATTTAAACATTGTCCATATAAGATAATATCCTTAAGAACAATATGTACAAATGTTCATTTCAAACTAGATATCATTTCTTTATTGCCAGGTTGCAAAGACCTCTTGTTTTAACAAGCACCCCAATAAACATTTATCTAGGTCCCATGGGTGTTTATTACAGGTTGCCAGTGCTTCTGAAAATGCCTGAGGTTTTTCAATAACTATTTACAATATTCCCTGACCCATTTTAATTTTTTTTCCTGAGTTTCCTAGAGTATGGTGTCTCCTTTTGTAAATTTTAGAGGGATTAGGTACATTTCGTATCTTATGGAGCATGAACTAAACCTCAGTGCCTAACAAAAAATCCTTACCAGTTATATTCAACCCCCCTTCATGTGGGCCAACAAATACAATGTGGAAGAAGCATCTTAACAGCACAATTGCTACAGTGAACTCAAGCTGGTTGGTATCCATATTGTAAAAGTTGTTCCTACCTTGCTCACCACTAAGCTATGTCTTCTTATCAATTATTCCTTTATTTGGAATTTTTACACGACAGTAAGAGCCGGAAAACTCTCATGTTGCATTTTGGAGGTACACTCTACACAGAAAAGAGATTTGTGATAAAGAGAAGAGTCAATTCAGTACAAATAATACTGAACTGCTGTTTACTGCACACAACAGGGGGACATGAGGGGAACATGCACAGCCTAACTTTGGGCAGCACAGTCAGCCAGGCCACTTGTCAGCAGAAAGAAATCAGTCACCTCATGGGACTACAAAGCAGGCTCCTGCCCAAGATGCTTTGAATTGTCCTCTGGGGCAGTTTCTTGTTCTACCAGTTAGAGAGGAACCCAGGGATAACTAACTAACTAACAGTTTACTACTGCAGTATACCATAAAATGGGTCTAATTTTCATTCAGATATTTACAATAGGTTAGGGATGAAAAGTTACCAACAGCCACGGCTTCCTAGAAGACATTTCCTTCTCTTTCTTCTGCTTGACTCTGAAAATCATTTCCACTCTTGTAACACCTGATGTGTGCAGGCTCCCCAGGACAGACAAATCCATGTGTAAGCAGACTGTTTGTTTTGAATTAGAGAAAAACTTCCTTGAGTCATTTGTCATAAACCAAACAGATGGCATTAAAGGAAACAGTGGATAATCTCCTTTGGCTTAAAAAGGGTAATGAACAAGTGCCAAATAGATTTTCACTGATAATACAAACTGATTTGAAATGGGCTGGCTGCACTCTGGCCTGCAGTGGTAGACTGGTTGGTATTCACTGCTGTATACTTAATTTATGGACCATCTCCGAATGCCTAGAAACCGCTCTTCAGGGGAAAAATATCTATGGCTACTTTATATCTGTATATACCTAAGAATCCTTTAATGAGAAGCAATTCAGAAAGGCTTATATCCACAGGGGTGGTTTAGAGAACTCCTCCAAAGCTTTCTGCAGCTCAGGATTTCTGACCTGCCCTGTCAGATGCTCATCCTGCTTAGGTAATCTCTGCAGCCCTCCAGTATTGCCTCACCAACAGTCCTTCCTGTGCACCTGGAAGGTGCTTTCCACCTGTGAACAAAACCTGATTTACATCAGCCAGCTTTCCACAGCCAGCCTGACAAGCTCCCCAAACTAGCTCAGAGCTGGAGCTCAGAGAATCAGAGCAGCAGCACAACTTTTGAGTAATCAAGCCAAAAACCAGGCAGTGTAAAGATACCCCTACAGTCCTACAATGTCCCCCAGCTTAGATGATCCAACTCATCAGGAAACTGGGATTTATAAGTGATTTTTTTTTTTTTCAGAGTTTTTATTTCAGCTTAAAATGAGCAAACAAATTAAGAGTCTGCAAATCCACTGGGATAAAACAATAATCTTGCCACATAGCCATCCAACTTGAAACTCACCTCTCATCATTGTTTGGGTTCAGGTTTTTGGTTTTTTTTTTTAAAGATTCAAGACTCAACCCTTGACCTCCCCCACCCAGTAACTTTAAAGATAAAGACAACAGTTAAGACAGAACAGAGTAAAATTTGGAATGTAAACGGAAAAATAGATTAATAAATAAAGAGAGTAAAACCATGTTCCATCTACTCCTCAAGTCCTGATCTGTCTAGCCCATCCCCTGGCCAGCCAAAGCAACTGCCCAGGTATTCCAATACAGGGAAAAATCCTGTTCTGCATAAGGAACCCCTTCACAGACAAAATTTTGAAGATGGACTTCGCGATTTAAGGGAAGTGGAGATAGAAATTTAATTTCTTAATTATTTCTAGTTTCTCTCTTCACAATGTCGCTTTAAGACCCTTTCATTTGCTTCAGAATCACCTTGAGGTGGAACCAGAACAGGAAGCTGAAATGCCAAATGACTGGAAGAAAAACTGTGCTTGTGGTACTCCTGACCACACCAAATGCAAAGAGCACAAAGAGCTCATTTTCTTCATTCTCCGAAACCCATTTCCACCCCAAAGAGCCTCAGAAAAGCCTCAGATAAACATCCAGATCTTTGATTGTTTATGCAAACTGAACACTTCACAGGTTTTTGGAGACTAGCCCATCACTAAAAGGAATAAGAAAAGCTTTCCATACCCGGAATCCAAGAGCTTTTGTCTCCTTCACGGCCATGATCAAATACCTTTTTTTTTTTCCTCTGTTATTTTCAGATTTCCTCCAGCAGACAGAATAACAGACAAGCCCACTCTACGATTCAGGTAAGTTGGTTTTTTTTAGAATTTACAGATTAATATAAACAAATCCAAATTATAGGTGCAGCCAAACAAGTCACACAAGGAGCCCAAAGCTACAGGTCAAATTCCATTCCTGCAACAATTTTACCCAAAACAGATGTATAGATAACTTTACAAAAACATGTGAGTCCCTATTTTAGCTGCTGGTTAAGAACCTCCTGTGCAGTCTATTCCTGTTAAGGGCAGATATTCCAGACAAAAACCAGTGACCCTCAGAAGCATAAATGCAAAACTTATTAACTGCCTCTAATTCTCTAAGTACACAGGGACACTGAACATTATTGATTAGGGATATTCAGCATTTAAAATAATTGGATTTCCTCCACCACAGTTCTCCATCCCCACTAGCCTTCAGTGGAGAATGATGCAAAGATTCAACCCCAGGATTATTTTTCCACAATGCACTAGATTTTCTAGACGACTCTCAAATACCCCCAGATCATGCATGTGACTCGGAATACAGCAAAAGACATTTTAAAATTCGGATTTCTGCAAAAGTTACTCAGTGAAAACCTGACATTTCAAAAACTATGAACTAGGAAGAACTGTAATAGATAAAACTAAAAAAAAAAAAAAACCCCAACAACAAACAAGTGAAAAAGAGTTCATTATGGGCTTGTCTGTAAATCATCACAGGATATCTTCTATCCCAACCTACCCTCACATCACCAGTTCAGTAAGAGGTGAGTTTCACTGACAGGCTTCACAAAAAAACCCAAATCCACAACACAGGCATGGCAGAGAGAATCCTCCCCCAAGGGGCAAATTCCTTCCTCTGGGCAGGGGCTGATAATAGCATTAAGAGGCCCAAGAAAGTTCTGTGCTGTGAGTGTTTTGGGTGTATGGTCCCATGCTGGTCCAGAGGAAAGGTCTAGAGTATCTCTGAAGCTCTGTTAATGTTTTTATACCTCCACACTTTCCCCATGGAAACTGAAGACAGCCATTGATAGGAGGTAGAGGGAGTGCAAAGTATCACAAGGATGCCTGTTAGTAAAGATCCCAGGTCTTGTCTCTCTCAGAAATATTTAAGAAAATCTTTCATCACAGCTAAGACTTCTGTTTTATCTCAATATCAGATAACCTGGAGTTAAGGGCTAATGTGTCTTTTAGGCAAAACAGGTTGAAAGGCAGTTGTCCCAGCTCAGTATGTATTGAACTGGAGAATAAAGACCATTGAAGCATGAAAGGTATAGCATAAGAGTAGCTATGAACCTAATTACTTGAGTAACTGAATGAGAATATACCCCACCCTAATTATAAGCAATAACATTTTTAAAGTAAACTAACTCTAAGATGTCAATATATGATAATCAAAATATGCAGCATAGCTCTTGGATTTTGTGGAATCAACACATCTCCTTCTAGTGGCATTCGGAATTGCTTCTTTTGCATGGATCGCTTTATCATCATTTAACAACGTGCATCTAGTTGCACTAAAGAAAAAAGAAATGTGACTGGTGTTCATGATGGACTCTGTCAGAGCAGCACTTGGCACCCTCCTGTCTCCCAAGGTGTGGATCTCGCTGCAAATCCAAGGGTACACAGGAGGCCCATGAGACAGGGTTCTTAGCCTCTCCTGGTGGGGTCCTGTCCTCTTCCTTCAGGATGGAAGACCTTGCATCCCTACTGTTACTGCTGACAGTGGAATTTCTGATAAAGACAAGCTTTTGTTTGTTAAAAACAAAATTTTCAAAAAAAGCCATATCCTGTTTCTCCTGCACTTTGTTCAAGGCCTGTTACACACACACAGCCTCTTTACAGCCTTACAGCAGAAGCACACAGCTGAGACAAACCCTTCTCCAGAGCCTGGTCTGTCAGCTCAGACTTCTTTCCATCTTTACCTCCTCAGGGTTTTGTGGAGCCCTCCTTATTAAAAAACCCAAACTATGCTAAACCATATGTTTACTTTATTTGTGAGTGCAAGAAAGAACAAGTAAGGGGAGGGTTTAGCTTGGATTGGTCTGAATCTGCAAGGGTCAGAGGTTTCAGATCTTCTCCTCATCGATCTGTGCGTGCCGAGTTCCATAAGGGACAAATGTTTTATGCTTTCTCTGAGCGGCGCAAAAGCACAAGCCTGGTTCTCTCGAGTAACAAAGATTGTTTCTGAGCAGCTTTTCCCGAGGCACCGAGTGATGTAAAGGATGATTGGCAGAGTGCGTGGCTCTGAATAAATGAATAGCACACATATGTACTTTTTTTCCTCTCTCTTTTCCCTTTCTCCCCCTGTCCTCTGAGAGGATTTCCATCCCCGTTTCGGAGCGTGCACTGGCAGAGCAGCACCTGCGTTTTGCTGGCTTCTTTCGGGAGACCTGGCGGGCTGACAATCCCACGGCGAAGGGCTCGCTTAATAAATGTTTCTGAGGCAAAAAGCCATTTTTTTGGGGCTCGTTTCCAGCGCGGGGGTCGGCGGGCGCCATCCGCACGCCCACACTGCCACCTGCCGGCACCGGCCGAGCACATCCCGCTTCCGCCGGCACCGGCCGAGCAAAGAAAAAAGAAATAAAAAAGGGAGAATGAAGTTACCCGTGTTGCTTTGATAGGTGGAAAGCTTTGTAGTGGCATCCCGAAAAAGAGGCAACTATCCCTGCACAGCTGGGCGGGAGCTGTTTTTCGCTGAAAAGTGTTAATGACCCAACTTGCTGGCTGCATCCAGCAGAGACAGCCCAGCACTCTGCCCTGTGTCCAGCCCCAAGGAGCTCCGACGCTTCTTCACACGGGGTTTAGCAAATAGATGTCTGCCAAAGAATCATTTCCAGTCACTGTCAAACGTGGTTGGAGACCGTATTTACTTTTTAAAGCCAATTATTGATCTGCAGTTGCACAGTGGCCATCCATCTCATTTATTCCCCACGCCACTAAGAACCGCGTCACAAGTTCCCAGTTGAATGGAATGAGATCATTTGGGCCATTGCCAGTTCCACATGAGTTACTCTAACTCTTCTCCTCCTTCCCATGCCATGAATTTGTGCCTTAGCTCCTGATCTTGGAACAACAACGCAGGAATCAAACCATGAGGCAAAACCAAAAAAAAAAAATAATTTAAATCCAAATCAAAACAAAGATCAGAAGATGTCTCACCATCTCATTGCCACAGTCACATTCAAGACTTGTGCACAGAGTTGAAAAACCATAATTTAAACAGAGCACTTGAATTATCACTGAAAAAAATGGCCATGGTTTGAAAAAATAATTTTATTTTAAACACATTAATTGATCTTGCTTTTCTGTGAACATTTCTGTGAGGAAAGTTTCCTCCATGAAAGTGTTTACAGTAAACAAATTTGAGGCCCAGTACTCTAGTTGGCTGATGAAAAAACAGAATGGTATTGTAGGGACCCAGACAGCTCCAGTGGCTGCTCCAGCCCGTGCAATCAGATGGCTGGATGATTCTGAGATGGAGGATAGTACAGAGATGGAGTTAGAAAAAGAACTGACTTATAAGACTTGTTGGTATGATCTGTGTTCCCCCTAAAGGAGAAATGGTTCGCTCCTGGGAGGATTTTTAATGCTATTCCACGCCTTTAGGGGAGGGTTAAGGCTGTCTATCAAGACGAGCTTCTAGAAGGTTCTCCCCTAGGCGTCGAATGATTGGTTTCTGTTTGATTGACTTGTTCTCCCCTCCTCTCAATTGTTATATGATTGGTTCCCGATGTAGTAATGTTCAAATGTATTGGTTCCCCAGGTTAGTTCCTCCCTAACCCTGCTTGAGTATAAAGGATGTTGTGTGCCTTCGGCAAGCGAGAGATCCCCCCCCACCTGTTCCGGGAATAAACCTTGTTGCTTACCTTCCTCGGTCTCCCTCTCTCTCTCTTATCACTCCGCTCTCCCTCAGAGGCCACGAGCTGCCTGCTTGTGCTCGGCACCACTGACGGTGTCGACACCCAGCTGAAGGGTGCTTCCCTGGGACTCAGTGGACTCGAGGAGCGAGGTCCTCTGATAGGATCCGTTCCTCAGACACGGAACCTGTTTCGCCCCTGACAGCGGTCACAGGGTCCGAACTCTGGAAGCTGCGTCCACCCTCTGCCTGGAGGCTTTACACCTTTGGATTATAAACTGTGCGTGGCTAGGGGACGCGGCATGGTATTCCACAGTGAATTAAATTCTTTTTGTAGGGAAAAGGAAAATACTGCCTTCCTTTTGGGATGAATACCATAGAATAATACTATGTTTCTGTCCAAAAAGTCTTAACAAAGAAACAGCTGAAAAAACATCAAATTATTCTGACAGGTTCCGTAGACCTTCAAGGCTTACAGAATACACAAATCATTACATTTAAGTTGTCAGATACCAAAATAACATCAATACCACGTAATTCAGGTGACCAATCATGCAACCAAAGTATCTTAGCATTTCCCAGGGTGACAGCAAGGACAAATCAGATAATTATTCACAGGCTAAAATGTGTTTTATCTTTACAGTTAAGCAGCACAACAGGAAAAAAAAAATAGATAAAGCAATCCTCCACAAAAAACTCCCCAGGAAAAAAAAAAAAAATCAGGAGAAACATTCTTGAACCAGCTTTAACTATGACTTTTGTGGCTGTTCCTATGTCAGAAAGAAATGGTTCTTCAACTGATTTGTGTTCAGGTAAAACACCTCCATCTGTAGTAAAATGCTCACTGACCTCAGCCTATCAGCCCTGGTCACAGGGACATCAGAACTATCCATGCTCAAAAGAGATTGCTCTTTCTGTATCAACTCCAGGTTCTTTACACTGTACCCAGCATTCAGCACCTCCAGAACTGGACTTAAAGGATATTAAGCTGTAGGAATTTCATTCCCAACTCATTCTGAAGATCCCTGTAATTCTATTAGACTTCCTACAGCAGTCCACCTTACCTAGCTGCTCAATAACATATAATTAAAAAAAAAAAAACCACAACAACAACAAAAAAACTTATGTAGTTTTTTACTTCTCCCACTTGTAATGCAGTTATTCAAGGAGGTTCTCTCTGCACCCTCAAGCTTTGGAACTCCTGTGCAGTCACATCAAAGTAGCAGCCTTGGCCACAGCATCTCCTCTGCTCACATGTGGCTAAAGGGGTCACAACAATTACAGTAACATTTACTGCCCTCACAGACACTACAGACTCTGGAGCCAAGCAAGCAGACCAGATAAAATATCTCCTTACTGTAATCACATGAATTTATGTGCCTTCAAAGTTACCAAAAAAAAAAAAAAAAAAAAAAGGCAGCTACAAACACAACTCAAAATAAATCACTACCTTAACTGTTCCAAACTAAACTCTCACTTCAAAAATTCTCACCATGACTTCTACTGGTTAAATCCTATGGGGGTAGTCAACATTTCTTACAAGCTTTTAACATGCTACACTTTAATTTCATGAGCTAACACTCATGATTTTGAACTATTAATAGATATAACTAGGGTGGAGAAGGTAAATTATTCCATGTATTTGCAATAACAATGCTCTGGGAGTTTCACTGTCTGAAAGTGATTTAGTGTGCAAACAGAACATTAATAAATACAGAGATCTCTTGAAGATCACTGCACAATAAAGTCTGCAAAAAATGGTAGGCAAATCCCTGGCTCTCAGTCATGTACCTGCTCTGAATCTCAAACCCATTTTGGTTACACAACATCAAAAATTTTTCTTTTCTTGATCTGGCCTAACAACAACAGTAAAACTACATGGATATTTTTTTTCCATAGGAAACTTTCACAAACTGTTTGAAGCATTCCAAATTTTTTTTTCTATAAAACTGTCTCAAGTATTTGAAACTAAAAGTTTCATTTCCATGCTATATGTTTTAAATGAAGAAAAGGTTAATAATATTTTAAATTTATCAGAGCTGTTCTGTCCATTCCAAGAGCATAACATTTTAGAAAATGGACTATTTAACGACAGATCTACATTCATTCCCAATTAAAATTTAAGTGAAAATAATCAGTGAACATTTTAATGGGAAAAGAATATGGGTAATTTTTGAAATCTGGATAACAAAAATAACTTTCTCCCAAAAATAAAGGGGAAGAATGAGTTTATCAATTAAATTTACCAATTAGTTGGGTTTTCTTTTTTCAAACGTCTTCAGTAGAAGAAAAATTACACATCAGAAAATCTGAGTGCTATACTGCCAACATTTAACTGAACAACCCTATATCCTGTTAATTTCCCCAATCATCTGAAATTACCTCATATTTCAGTTGATGGAACAAAACATTTGTACTTAAGGTTCCATAAAATGTTTGGGCAATTTGCATTTCTACACTGCTCGCTGAAAATTCCACCAAATTGTTTGCACTGCACAAATCAGCAAACTAACATTTTCCAGTCTCAGAATACTTAGGCTTTACAGGGGCAGTGCTCACTCCTGCATGGGAAATGGGGGTTCTCAGAAGTAGCCATTAATATTTGTAGGCAACAGGTTCAAAATGAATGGTATAAAGGGAATATTCCATCTCAGTTACTTGTCAAGGTCAAAACCTGCCATAATTTACCTGGGCAACACCCCTGTGATACACACCCAATCAGGGCATGGCACAGCCTGTTTGGGGCAGAGCTTCTTCTCTGGCTGCTCAAGACCTTTGCAGGAAAAAGGGGGCTCATCTGAAGATTTCCCTGTTCTTCACCTTAGGTCCCCTGACTGCCAGAACTGCAGAGATGAAGGAAAAAAGAACATGTGTTCTTTTTGTTCTTCAAAATAGTGTTATAGCTCAGGATTCTGAGAAAAGGTGTCTTGCTTCTGAAGGCAAGGTGTTCACATCATTTGCACCATTATTTGTGTCTGGACTTAATTTGGCCCAGGTACTTTTTTTTTTTTGTCACTTTTGGGTTAAATTGGACCCCACATCAGAAATATTTGATTGCTCTTTGTTGATCCTCCTGTTAAAGAGGCACTGTAAAAATTAGCAGCAATTATTTTCATCTCATAACTATGGATGATTCTTTAACAAAGTCATAACAAAATTTAACACAGAAAATATTCCAAAGCACAACTCATATCAAAAGTCATCAGTAGCAAATGAGCAGACTGTCTCACTAAACCTGACTTTCCTTTGCCAAGAAACACAGCCCTGTAAACTTCCCTACAAAGTACTCCTTCTGAGGGCCTTCTAACAGAAAGGTCCACGTGAAATTATTCTCCAGAATCAAATTTAACAAGGTCTAATGTTATTCACACTGTTGTTTTTAGCAGTATCAAAAAAAAAAAAAAAATCAACCCCACAGCTTGAAGAAACACAGTTAATAGGGAAAAAAATGTTTCATGGTCTTGGAAGACAATACTTCTGCAGACATAATTACTCTACAAATTCACAGTACACAGGCATTGATAACATTCATAGCTATATAAAACTGTGGAAACCCTTGGAAATCAACAAGATTTTGGCTTGTGCACAATGTCAGACCTCTAAATATTTGTAACCAGTCTGACTTACTCATTTACACCAGTGAAAGATCTGAAATCAATAATATTATAAAATTTGGAAGCACAGATAATGTTATCTGGAGCATTACAAGTTCAGGTACTTGTTTTACATTCTTAATTCAACCCTTCTTCAACCCTGAAGTCATGAATGCATCAGACTTAATTATTTTAAGAGATAGTTAAAATATTGATAACCCCTCAGTTACAGAGGGTAGACCAAAACCATGAACTTCGAAGAGTGCCCCAAAAGCTAGAGGGAAATGAAAACAATAGATTTTAATCACAAATTTATAATTGGTGCTGTTACTTACAGGCTGTGGCTGCTGGTACAGTTGGGCTACTACACACCTAAGTGAGATGGCATCCCCTCCCTTCCTAATGAAATATGCTGCCCTGTGTCTGTGACTGAACTGCAGGTCCTCTCCCTTTTTTCACCATGGTCTAGGTCCAAAGTGGGCATCCTTAGCATACTTTAACTGGACTTTATGTGTGAGTCATCCTTGCATGGATTTCCCTTAGAAAATAGTCCAAGTGGTAGCTGAAGGCAGACCATTGCAAGCTGTAGTAAATATGCTGGCCTGCATAATCAAAATATCGATCAAGAATAAAGCCCCAAAAACAACTGTTTCTGCTGCAAAATTTAGACAACTTTTTCTGTAGGTAACTGAATAAAACTAGTGGGGTCTGGGTTCCTGTGAACTTGTATTTGCTGAATCATCTAAGGAAACCCAGAAGAACTCCATAACGCATTTGTGATGCTTTTCTCTTTTGCAGATTCCCAAGTCCAATACGTGAGCTCAGCTTCAGTCACTCTGTCAGCACAGCTGCTAGCACCAACTTCCATGCACTTCTGAAGCTCATGGACACTCAATTCCTTCAGAAATGCTACTGTTCTAACAAATTTAGCTGAAGATTTCCAAGAGTTTGGATGTCATGTGGATGGCCAGGAAGAAGGACAAACACAGGCAGAGACAGACACAATGAACACCTCAACCTCCTCCCTAGAAAACCAAGCTGGAAGAGAAAACGTGTTTGCAGAATTATGTGCTGAGCTCGTTTCTGTCAAATGGGTGGCTCTTAGTTTTAATGTAAAACACAAACTGAATTAAACCTACTTTGATTAAATACAACTAATTTTGAAATGTGTGTCGAAGCACTGCAGTGCTTCTGAGCACAGAATTTTAAAGACACTGACAAGAACATACTGAATTTTTTTTTTCCAATATATTTCAATTACACTTTCATAATGGCAGAATAATGGCAAGATTAGTCTATTTCATCATGATTAAATCTTGATTAACATATTAAATAACCATTGTACACTAATTAACTCTATTAAATGCAGTGTCCAATACATTGTTCTACTTCTGTAGACTTCCAATGAAAAAGTAGCTATCATTAGTATGGTTATTTCTTTTACAGTGTTTTTAGGATCTAACACAGAATTTCACTATGGACTAAATACCTAAAGGTATGATTTTGATAAGCTATTTGGGAAGGCTTTATTTTGAAATAAATTTGCACATAAGTTACAATTAGAATAGAGAAAAATAGGTGATTTAAGAGAGCATTTCCAGACATTCCCTATGCAATCTGAACAGTGAGGATATAAAATTTAAATCTATACTCTTGTAAGGACAGCATGAAGTTGAATTTTAGATAACTTTCTAGTTCAATTATGTGAAGTGGCATTACAGTATTTTACAAGATGCACAAATGAAAAGCCATTACCAGGGATTTGTCACTATTTCACAACTGTGAACAACTCTAGGCAAGGCTTTTAACCAGCAGTTAAAAACTCCCTTGTGTCTACATCTTGCAGTAACTTTTTATTCCACTGGAAGCACTTTAAACATCTAGTTTCCTCTGTCATGAGCACTCACAGGAACTCAGACATCTGCAGTCTGATTTCCTTGTGTTCCAAACATCCTCTCAAAATACAAAATGAGAGCAGCCGTCACTGTAAGCCAACATATTTATGCCAGGTTTTCAGCCAACTCTTAAATACAGTTTGGGGGTTTTGTGCACAAAAACATATGGAATGAACTGACATGAATAAAAAATAGATTTTTAAAATCTGCCTATCCTCTTTGTGAGATGTTTCAAACGTGCAATGGGTGATGAGGCAAAGTGCTCAAACTCAGACTTGTCTAACTTGGGGCACTGAGCTGAGGCACCTCCTCTTTCTCAAAGGTCACTGAAGGGACCCATGCACCTCCACACACCAATTTAGAGATCATGTGTAAAAACAGAGCAGCAGAAGTTCTTGCTGTGATAAAAAGGAGCAATAGTTGCATATGTTGCTTCCAATAAAAGGCACAACTGTACTTCAAGAAGCACAAATGCACAGCTGGGATTTGTCCACCCCATTACTGTGTCTTTTCCTACCTCTCTTGGTTCAAATACTACAACATAACAAAAAATACATTGTAAGACAGAAAGTAAACTTCAGCTTGGTGTGATGCAGCACCTTTCCAGATAATTGCATCCACACAAGAGAAACTTAATGACAAGCAGAAGCCAGCACCGTGTCAGGGAGCTGTAAGGTTCTGGCCCTTAGGCACCAGGAGCCAGAAGCTGGGGGTGATAACACAAATGGCAAGGTAGGGTTTCACCAGGCAGGTGGCACATGCCATTGTCCTCAAGTACAGCTAGGGCCAAGAATGGTGACCAGGTTCAAAGTGGAGATCAAGAGGCAATTTTGAGGTGATGAGGCAGGTCTGAAGACGAGCTAGTAAGTCAGATCAAGTCCTTTGGAGTAGCCAGGACTAGACAAAGCCCTGTGGTCTCTGGGAAAGTCCATGGTGACCAGTGAGGTCCAAGGTCAAACCAAGAAATCAGTCCAGTCTCAGTTCAGATCAACAGGGTCCTTGGCCAGGCACAGACATGCCTGTGGCTGAGCTGGGAAAAGACACAGCAATAGCTCAGGCAGACACTGAAGATCCAGGGATGGTTTTAAACAGAACTGCAGAGCCCACAGGTAGAGAATATGGTGTGAAAACCCAAATGACAGTGTTTCACATGTTGATAGGACAGCATTTTGTCTCTCCCCAGAAATGATGCACCAGACATTTTCTGCCCATCACCTTCTCCATCTGCCCAGAGTCCTGAGTGCAAGAGAAACAGAGGTGTCAACAGCAGGCAGGTCACCCATGCCTTATAGTAGAGGCTTGCCCTCAAGAACAGTCCTGCACCCCCAAAATTCCCAACCAGCACTAGCACAGCTCTGTTCTATCAACTGGGTGCATCCAAGGGGAGGGTCTCCCCCTTGCCACACCATCCCACAGACCTGTGCTCACCCTGGGACCAGATGCCTCCACTCCTCTCCTCCCTTCATGTAATCCTGTAAAAACTGTTGCACACGTTGGGACTCCAGGACACTGAGAGGTCTGCCCATGTGGGATGAGATTATGTTGAATATTTTCATACAGCTCAACAGAAGTGTAAATGTCAGCAACAAATATCTTTGTCAGATTTCCAAAGAATGAACAATTCTTTGTACGTACTCATTCACGGACAAAAGGGATTGTTTCTGAACATGATCTCGGCCTTCAGGCTGTAGGACGATGCCTTTTTAGTGGTCTCCATCAAACTTTGTTTGAAATTATGTTAGTAATTGGCAGAATTTTTTAATTAGACCACCAAATGACAATCTTAATGCACAGGATATAGAGTCATTGGCTTTTTTCTTTGAATTTCTTTTATTGTCTAGAGTAAAAGAATCAGCAAGAAGTGGGACTGGGTACTACAAAAGCATGATAACTACTTCAATCCCTAGCTATAAACATACAGTAATTAATCAATTAATTCAGATCACATGCATCAAGGAAAAGATAGAGTATATAGGATGAAGTCAGCATAATCCTTTTGTGAATGATCTAATCTTGTAACTCACTCAAGTTACTTCAGATTTACAGCAATATGGAAGCTGACAGTAGAATCAGAACTAAATGAAAGAGCTGGTTCATATCAATAATAATTTTTTTAAAAATAATTGTTTCTGCTGGGCTTATGAGATTTCGAATTTCATCATGAAATAAAAATGCATCATGACTTTCCACAGTCAGAGTTGAATCAGAAAAGCAAATCTATTCAGCAATAGCCCTTAAAAATTAATTGTGTATTCATACCCATGTAGCTTTAGCTCATGCTTACAATTAACCATTACCTAGAATGCATTTGGGAATAAGAAATAAAGTTTTCTGAATTTAGGAATAAGTTAAAATGGTCACAAAAACTTTTGATCTCTTAACACTCTTTTTAAAATTGAGTTTTATTGTAAAGGGCATTTTCAGGACTAATTAACTACTACTGCTAAAAGGGAAGTACTTTCACACCCTCTGATGAACCATTTCATGTATTACCATTCCTTGCCATCATTTGCATATCCAGTACCCAAGTCTTTGTTATTTTTTCATCAGAATGTTTGTGTGTATATGTAAATGTATGCACATTATATTAAAAAAATTACTGTTGTCTGCAGCTGTATAAAGTTTAAGAAAAATTAGCTCAACTCAAAAGTGGTTTTATTCTTAATTCTCTTGTTCTTTATACATACTTATTAATGTTTCAACTCATAATCTGGAAGAAAAAAGAAACCGAAAAAAGAGACAAAAAACCCCCCATATATTGAACTGAATTTTAAAAGGAAGTTATTCATGGGAATTTTGAGGGCATAAACCCCCCTTTTGATAACACCTTATGTTTTATATGAAAGTGTGTGTTTACCAGCTAAGGTTCCCTATCCACGGGCTTAAACTGCAAGTCCATGAAAATAAGTTATTTGATTCCTTGGAAACAATTCAACTGAATCAATTTCTAGTTATCTTTGGCCATGTTCTTTAAATTAAAAGAAACAAAAAATTTTATTATTCTACAACTGGCTTTTCATCTGAAGAAAGTATTATGCATTTATAATTTTGAACACTGCTTAACTTCGTATTTTCATCTGAAGACTTCCCCTGATGTTGTGTGTAGTTGTGTGGCATTGATTTCAGAATAAGCTTCTAAGTCCAGGTGTGATCAGTTATATAGACAGGCTCACTGCACTTTCTTATATCTGAAATATCCCTGGAGGCTTTACCATTTCTCAGTGTCATAGATCTTAACCTTTATGGAGTGAAATCCAAAATTACCAAACACAAAGTATCTCTCACTTCAAGTACAATACATGGTAACCACAAGAACCCCATAATCCAAAATACAACTTGCATATAGAGACTAGTCCACAGTCTACTGCAGTCAAAGTCCATCCTAAGTTATATCATTCCAAGATCATGAGTTCATCCATTTGCTATGAATCTCCTCTCAAAATTCCTTCTTGGAAGAGGAAAAAAAATATATTCCATAACAAAAACAAGACAATTAGTTCTCAAACATATTTTGTCTTAACGTGTAATATTTCTTTAGAAGTCATCATAATGAAAAATAAATTAAATCCCACATATATAATGAAGACAAATCAATGTTTTAATGTCTCTGAATGCAATCATAAGTGAAATCTTTATGCTTTTAATACCAAAAGAGTAATTAAGACCTGTTTAGGCTGGAAGAACAAATGTTGACTAAAATGTTGGTAAGAATTTTAATACGAAGCTTGTAAACTCATGCCTCCTGGACACCCATGAAAACATCCCTGTAGTTCTGTGACTCAAAGCATTTCTGCAGCAATGAGGTTAAATTACTAACCTGAACTGAGTTGCAAAACACGAGCACCTGGGCAGTTTGACCCTAATTACACTGCTTTTAGACTGGAATTAGATCTTACCCTGCTGACACCATCACAGACAACAACTGAAAAAGGTTAAAAAAATCCCAAACTGATATTAACAATAAGAAAGCTAAACTTGTTGAACTCTCCAGAGCTTGTGAGGGAGGGTGAGACACAGAGATGCAGGTCTTTCAATAAATGACAATGGATTCATATTTAAAGTCAAGTTGACAATGCTGCTAAACCACAGGATTGGTGTTCAGGTCTGGGCTTCACTGCTGCCTGTGTCATAGACACATAATGTGATTTTAGATGACCCACCACCAATCTTAGTTCTTTTAGATACAGGCATACATATTTACAAGAGATTAATTAGATGCTTATGTGAGGCAGGTGATCAAAGTACCTTCCTCACTCTGTGCAAATCTTACTACAGCATAAAATGGGAATAAAGGCATCCTGCATACACATTTTCCTCCTTGTATTTTCCACATTTCAAGGGCCCTTACCGACTCCCTTGTCCCCCATTCTCTTTGTACATCACCTAGCACAAAAACTCAAGATTATTATAAAGCCTGGAGACCTTTAAATAAAATAATATACCTACCAGTAAGTACTTAGTACACTCTCAATACAGTCTCTACCAGAACAATTCCTCACTGTTAGCAACAACCTTTTGTGAAAGACAACATGTCAGTGTACTCTCAGGGAATTTGGACAGTTTTCTAATTAATTTCTGAACATTTGTAGCACAAACCAAGCATCAGTAAATTATGCTTAGAGTATTTGGAACACTTCCAACCTCATTTTCTTCTCTTCTCCCTCTTCTTTCACTAGAAGAGGCAGATACGGTTAAAATCACACAAAAATATTTCTTTACAGAACACTCGCAGCAATTACCATTTTTATAAACCTTATTCTTTTATGTTTAGTGTTTGTCCTCAGCTGATCTTGTTTCAGGTCAAGAAGTGACCCAATAAATGCAAGAAGCAGATACTCTAGACTTCCTGCTTAAGTATAGCTCAATATAAGGCATGTTAATGGTCATGCTCGAGAGCATTTACGAGACAGAGAGAAACACTTGAAGGAATTTTTCATATACTTGCTTACCTGCTTATATAGTATTTGTAGCTTTACCCTTAAAATGAGGTGAGCACTTCACCACATGAAATCCACTGTGCCTACAACATGTTACATCCAAAGCAAACCAATGAATTAAATAATGCAGGACTGTTTCAAACTGTCTACTTGCCATTACAGTCACAATTCTACTTAGGTCTTTTAAGTTTCATTCAGGACTTAAGTGAAAGGTCTTGGTAAGAGTCTCATTGGAAGTCCATATTGCATAGTTCACAATATATTGACAAGACATCTCCTTTCATAGTGCTGCAGGAAGTAAGGCCAGGGTTGTCCTGCTGTGGGTCCCAAACACCACAGTTTTCTCAAATGATCCATTTTGTTTGCAGATTTGAGAGTTAACAGGGAGCACCAAGTACTTTCTGGAAAATCACTTTGTCAAATTGTCAGGTATTTCATTAAGAAAAATACCACTAAGACAACTCTTCTCCCATAACTGATTGTGGTGTCTTCCTTCCCAAAACTCAGAGGTCATCTGGCCTGACAGCCACAATTTTGCATAAAGTGCTGCAGGACAAAGCAAAGACTGAGGCAGTCAAATCAAACAACCAGATCCATCTGACACACCACCACTCACTTCAATTCCACATCTATATCACATCACATATCTTCCACATCATCTTTACTATGGTCTAATACTGCCTTCATACTACACCTCCTACACAGCAAGCAGCCCTTCTCACTAGCTCAGTTGCCAGGCTCGGTGTACAGACCCTGCAAAAGTCATTACGGCAATGTAATTTCTAGTACTTGCATTTTCACTATAGCAAAATCTCACAGGGATCAGACCCACTTATGGTCTTAACTAAAACTAGCCATCTGACTTAATTAACATTTAGAATTCATCAAACCTTGCAGGGCTCATACTGGGCTCTGGGGCAGCTTGGCAGTGCTCACATTGGGCTCCTGCTGGGTCTATGTCTCTGGTAGCAGCGCTTTTCCACCAGATGACACACTTGGTGTTAAAGCATAGGAAGAATGAAGCTTAAAAAAAAAAAAAAAAAACCAGTTTCACAATATCTCCACATCACACAATGCGCCACACAGCACAGGGAGAACAGGAAGCAGAAATAGTAAGAGCAGCAGGAACTAAGAGAAACTCATGTTGCCCATATGTTTTTGCTCCATAAGTTGTAGCCCAACAACAGTTGTATCTTTGTTAAATACCTTTCTGTGCAATACAAATTCTGAATGTGCTTTTGTTTCTCTCTACATATGCGCATTGATATTACAAGCAGCAAAAAGACTTGCTTCTGTGAAGGTACCACTGATGATGCTAAAAGTTTCCCATAATTAGGAGTAATGTCAATAGGGAAGCAGACTTCCATTTGGGCCATCCAAAACATCTGGATTATTCAAGACCAAAGTTCTAGGCTCAGAGCATCGAACACTGATGGACAGACAGCTGCTACTCATGGTCTTGGCTGCTTCAGGTGGGTCTGGAGCAGACCTGTGGAACTAGGTCTCTTTATAACCTCTTTTTTCTTTGTGCCCTCATAGCACACAGCCTTCACACAAGCCTACTTTGCATTTCTGCCTTCTTTGAACCCAAGTGGCAAGTCCCCAAGTAATACTTAAGTAACTACCAGAGACACAGCAATCTTTCAACAACCTTAATGTGTGATGGCTTGATTAATTAAACTTCATGAAGTGTTTTATTTTTCTGCTCTATGTGAAAATGCAGTTGAACGTAAAAAACCTGTTTGTTAAGAACTATCATGAGAATAAATACTTCCAAAATGTTTAAACACAATGATATTGAGAAAAGAATGTGTCAGCTGTATAAATATACTTTTTCAACATGCAAAGCACAATATAAAGGCAAACTTCAAATATTTAGCATGAATTTCCACTACAATTTGGGTTTTTACCTTCCTAAAGCTTCAAAAATTATTTTGTACTTTGATGTTCTCTGTTCCTCAGGGAATGTATTATTATTATTATTGTTGTTATTATTATTATTATGCAAAGCACCTTAAGTCCTATGTTTTGTCGTATTTGAAGACTTCAATATTGTTAAGACACAAAGCCTGTACATTCTTTTCACTGCATACCAGTGGCTGCAGGCACTGAGAAGGAGCAATTCAAGTGCATGAGAAAGGCAAAAATATCAAATTCCAGAACAGGTCTTTCCTAAGAAACTATTAATTTCCTACAGGACAAACAAAATATTTGGTGGCAGTGAAAATATGACAACTCTATCTATCAATCCAACCAAGTTTATCATGTTGTTTAAGCATTTCTTGACTGTCAACCTATAACAGAGAACAAGAAATAATAAACTACACTCTGAACCATCTGCCAAAAGCACACAGGGAAAAAAAAAGATACAAAAGATGACTTCCGAACCATAAATAATATTTTTGCAGTCATACTTGCATCCTTATTTCTGAAACCAATTTAGAAAACAATTGGACAGGGCACCCTGGGAATAAAGAATCATTTGCCATTAGACTTTAATGTGTGATTACTTAGTAATGTAATTGAAAGCATGACTGTAGCACATTGCCAGCTTTCTATTGCCAGGAGATTACATCGTAAATGATACAGAGCATTTCATGTCTCTTTTTCTTTTTTTTCTGTTCCATACTTTTTTGTGACAAGAAGTTTTGTTTAATACTTGAATTTGTTTTTCTTTCTCAAATACTGCAGGATCAAGGGAAGGAGCTGTGGTGAAGGAGAGGTTATAGGTCTCATTTCATCACTAACATAAGATACTAACTAATTGCCATGATTGCATTGGCAGACTTGTGTTGGAGGCCAACATCTGAATTTGAGCATATAAAACTAACACAATGATGCACCTTTAGGACTCTATTTTTGGCTCTGATTCCATGAATTGGAGTAAAATCCAAGAACTAACTGTGCAGCCTATATCTGTTGGAGCAACTTCCTAGAAATGTGTTGAGTTATACTGACTGTACCTCCTGGAGACCTGACCCAAATCATTGTACTCTACAAAGCCTCATGGTGTTTAAACACTTGATCTTCAATCAAGGCAGCCAGGCAAAGCTGGGTGGGCTTTTGGAGCAGTTGTGTCCTTTTACACCTGCAGAGACCCTAGACCTTCATTAAGAAGCTGCACTGACAGCAAGAGTCAGTGCAGAAGAGCTACAGAAATTCAGGGCTACCCTTTGCACAGAAAGCATTGACTCAGCAGTGTTTCCCTCACTTGTCTTTACAGCCTTTCCCTCCAAGCATCCTGTGACTTCAACAACTGTCACAACAAAAATTCCAAAGGCTTTACTGGTAAGGGGAGCTTGTTCCCCTAGATCATCTAACATGGCTAAGGCATCCTGACTATGTAACCCCTTCCTTTTCAGAGTCCATTTAGTTGTAAAAATTACTCTTAAGAGAAAATAGTTTAAAAATTCAAGGGTTTTGGAATGCTGGGATTTTTGCCCACATAGACTGGGGTACAAATCACACCTTGCTGGTCCTTGTACAAAGTTCCCATCCACATGATCCCCATGTCCAATGAATTTGCCCAGCCCAGCAGTCCCTCCAGGCACACACCATAAACAAACACCATCAGACAAATTCAGTAGAACCATGCTGCCACATAGCAATCATCAAATGCTATAGCATTCATTACTGACTGTTTGATGCCTTCAGATCACCTAAGATATGCATTTCACTTTCTAAGGCCAGGGGTTTCTGGGATTTAAAACCCACTCTGACAAGAGAATTCAAGAGGGAACTGTGAGCAATTGAAATCCACAGTGATTTCCTCTCCCTTGAAGCCCATTCTCACACGTTTTTCATCAACAAGCAGGGAATGGAGCTTGAGTAAGAATTCTGGCATTTGGCTCACAGGCTTTGTTTTGTCTTTATCTTATTTTGCTGAATGTCAGATGACCACAGAGGCAATACTGAACTCCAAGAAGAGCAGATGTTTCAGAATAGGAATACACATCCACAGGCAATAGTCTCTCTCCTCTGTCACACCACTAGCACTGAAACCAAGAAGGAAAGAATAAAACATTAACTGCAAGGTGGCAAGTTGGAAAGCCTTCCTTCCAGAGCCTGATTCTGGGCTAGCTTTACACCTCCAGTAGAAAATATGACTGCATCTTGAGAGGGGCCCTTCAACTGCAACATGCAATTCATTTTTCAAGAGAAACTTTTTATTACAAGAGTTCTTATAAAAGTCTTTTGCTTCCCAGCTGCTTTTACATAGTTTCTTAAACTATTTTCACAGTATTGAATGATTGGAACAAACCAGATTACTTCCCTCTGATTTGTCCTAGTGACCTACTGTATACATTAATAAAGGGGTACTTTTTTCTGCCTATAGCTGTGTTTTCACTGAAGAAAGCTATACCAGTTACATTAAAATACTTTTAACCTATTCGATTCATGACAGTGGAAGTACCAGAGCCTTCTGGGCTTTGTAATATAATAGCATCCCTTTATCACATTGAATAGTTTATTGGAACCAGCTTGTACAGATGATTTCGTTTACCATAGTGAGGCCACAACTTCAGGGCTCCAATCTCTGTTTGGGGACTCTTCTGCAATTTTTAATATTTCCAGTTTGGCCTTCAAATGGCTTTGCTTTTTGGGGTGTTTTCTGGTTGTGTTTTTTAAGGGCATTAAGGGGTTTTGTGTGGTTTCTGTGGGTTTTTTTTCCTCTTTGCTTCCTTTGAACTAATTTTTTTTCATGTAACTTCAGCTAAAATTTTGATTTTTTGCCCTCTTTGTATATATATATTCTTAAGATGAGACCTGGTTCAGATAACACGCACTTTGTGATGGCCACTCATTTTTATCAAAACAGGAATTGGTTTTGTCCAACACGAGGCAGAAGCATTTACCAGCTCTATTTTATGTAGAAATACTAATATAGGAAATACTACTATGACAAGCATCCTCACTCTGTAGAAAAGGACAACCATATCAGATATGTGAGACTGCATATGGGCTGGGTCAGCTACCAAACCTGATCACTTCATGTAGCAGCTAGCACCAGTCATGTGCAGCTAGCACGGCTCCCAGCATAAGTCTGTGAATTTTAACCTATTTTTTGCTAGGACAGACACAAATGAAATACAATGACATGCTTGTTCCAAATGATCACTTTTGGTGTGCTCAGGGTAGTAGATGGACAAATTATGCAAATAGCCTGTTGATCATCGAGGAGTACAAAAATGTCCAGAGTTGTCTGGAACAAGCAGACAATGAGCACTAACCAATAGAATGGGCATCTGTGAAAAAAATCTACTTTGCCTTTACTCTGTCATTTGGGCTTAAACCACGACAGTTTGGCAGAGAGAGCTTTCCTTCCAAGACATTTAATAGAATCCCTGCACATGATCATCTGATGCTGATCTCATTACATGATTCTGTGTCTGGGTATATGAACAACCAGATAAAGACATAAAAGATTCTTTTTCAGCCTACAGATGAGTATGCAAAAACATAACTTTCTACAGGTTTTTTGTTATTACACTTACATACAAAAGCATTTTAATTGCATTTCAAATCAAGATTTACCACGAATACATAGAAAAACATCCAAGCAGTCTCTGTGTTGCTTTGAAAATTTTTCTGAAATGGCAGACTTTAACAAACTTTAGTGTTAGGTTTGCACTGGTACCAAAGTGAGATTCTTACCTCAAAAATATGCAGCTACCTCCTCTACCTTCAGCTGTTAAGCAGTATGGATTTGACTCAGTTTCATTTGCCTTTGAAGGTTTCCTTAAAACACTTGCCTAGTGCACTTCTCCATCTCTTGTGGAATTTTGATGAGAAGGCAAAATATAAGGAATTTTGCATTCTTCATGCAAAGACATTCCATGATAAGAAAGGGGGATAGGGGTGGGGGGTGGAAGAAGGCTATTTTAAGTCTTCTATTTTTTTTTCCCCTCCAGAAGAAAATTTGACAGTAGTAAAGTCTGAGGCCAAACTCTTATAAGACTTTCTAAGCACTCCAAAGGAAAGGAGGAGTGAGGAGATGAAGGAGAAGAAACTACTTGGTGGTGATTTTCCAGAAGTGTGCTGGAGGGCAAAAGCAAAGCCCTTCAGAGAAAGGACAAAAAGCAACAGTTACAAATAGCAAAAAGGGAAATTCCAATTGTATATTTATATGAAAAAACTGCTCACAATAAGCATGGCTAAGCACTGAAACAGTTGCCCAGAGAGACAGAGAACTTTGCACCTTGAGAATTTCCAAATCCTTTTCTAAGTGCCTGAACATCCTCATCCAAAACTAAACAGGGCAAGTTGAGCAACCTTGAGCAGACAAGAATAAATGACCTCCATAAATTCCATCCAATCTAAATTTTACTATGATTCTTCTGTGCCATGTCCACATCCTCTCAGAGGAAGTCTGATAGCAGGGAATATGGTTACTGGCTCTACAGTCACTGATACAAAAGTTAGTGAGTACTGTCACTGATACACGATCTACTGTGACTGAGAAAATTGAAGAAAATCAGCCAAAGACACCAAATGACAGGCCCCCAAGAGAAAAAAATATTTCTACTGTCTGGTGTACAGTAATTATGTCCTGATGCAGAACCCAAAGAAATCTACATTGCTCTTGAAGAGGATATTGCTCTGTGTCTTAGAAAATGCAATTACAGCAGGTACAGGGATGGACCTTCACTAAATCTAGAAGATGAAAAAATAATCCATTATATGTACATTAAAAAATTTCAACAACTGTCCTTTTTTATAAGAATATTTGCCTCACATTATTGTCACACCAACAAAGCTTGCAGTGTCTACTGTACAAGTACCAGTGGTGACCATCAGACACCCAGATCAGAACTTATTCATTCTGAACTCCTGCCATTCTCTTCCTCTACTTGATTTCTCTGGATCAGAGGATGCAAACTGCCCTGGATTCCATCAAATCTGAGTAGTTTGTCTACTATGGACAAATTTCTTCTGGTGACATGCTGGTAATTGAGACCACAAAACACATTATTCTATTGAACTCCCATCACATATGAATCCAGGTTCACAGAATTAGAAGGCAAAGACGTAATTCCAGTTGACCACAGAGCCTCCAGTATGTAAATTAGATTTGGCTAGTTCTGTGCAACAGAGCTATCAAGTAAACTGGTGAAACATACCATAAGAAACCAGATACAACAGCCTGAAGTAAACTACAGTTGGTTTGTCAAACTTTATAAATACAGTTATGTTGACTGAAAAAAATTATTCCTGCCAGTTAGTCCAATTTGGGGAATTACTTGGGAATGTTAGCTCATGACTCAGAAGTTCTGCTATAGTTACAGCACCTGGAATGTATTATGTGAATACTCCAGAATTCTTGTGGGATTCATTTTTTATTATAGGTCATGACAGGATTTTTTATTTTCTCTCTTACAGTTTTTTGCCTTTTACTACCCATATCACTGTACACCAAATGTAGACTGGTCCTGGAGAAGTCTAACCCCTCTTTCTAAACTACAATACATCGAACACCACAACCTTCCCCAGTTCAACACCTATAAACCCACCAAAACCTCAGTCATGCTACTTTGTGCTGATTTATTTCTCCCACATCTGAAGAGAATCAGTACTTGGCTATCTCTGGAACACAGTCTTGCTGCGAAGAACACATCACTAATTAAGCACTGGCTGATTTCAATTATCTGGCCAGCTACAGAGAGGCAAAGTAATCTCCTACAGTACTGGCACAGATGTCATAGGCCAGTATGCTTTATCTATATCCACCTAGCCCCATTGAACTCTACAGAAACTGCTCTCACTGAAGAGATATTCCTTCATTTTTAAGATACAGTCAAGATGCCCAGAATATTTTGGATTATCAAATAGCCTTCTGGCACATTTAAAATTAGAACAGCAACATTAGCTTCATCACCATCGCTAAACGTGATAGTGGGAAATTACATCTAGGAGTTGGAACTGTATCAAAAAGAAATTCCTGTAAAGCATCACTGTATGCTCTTAAACCACTGCTAGCTTTTGCCCCAGAGACAGGATATACTTCAATGATGTGTGAAGTAATCTCTGTATACTTTGCAGTTCAGTTTACAATTCTCTTTGTCATTCCTCAGGATAAAATGGCATTAGCCAGAGGAAAGAGTACATTTCAAGAGTAGGGTGGTTTGTGTTGGTTTCTCGGGGTTTTTTGGTTGGGTTTTTTACCCAATTTACCCAAACCTCTATTTTTTGGTCCACCAGTCCAGTTGGTGGAGACTGTTATCTGGTCTTCCTTCTCTAAACAGCCTCCTAAGGAGCTGACTGCTATGGATAAATGCTCCTCATCCTGATATCTGCCAGTAGCACGTAGACAGAGGTTTTCCCCATCATCACAGAAAATTCTCTGAGTAAGGTTGGACTAGATAATGCTATTTTCCTCTCTACTGTTCTGCTCCCAAGATGTTAGAGAAGTCATCCCCCTAATTGTTAAACAATGGAATAATTTCTTAAAACTGCAGCAGCAACACTGATGGACGCTGTAGAAACAAACTAGCATAATGGTTTTTATTTTTTGAAGTTCTGTTACATGTACTGTAATAAAATATCCTAATGAGATCTCGGAGACATATATCCTATTGAGGAACATGTGCTGAACAAACCACACCAAACAGCACTCCTTCAGTATGCCAGAAAAAAAGGGAAAACCTGTTTCCTTTCTTCATTCACCTCTCCAGTTCAATGCTCGATCAACTGGCTGCTATTGGCATGTCTGCTCTGGTAAATTTTGCCTCTGCTTGTTCCTGATACCTCTTCTACACAAAAAGCCAAAGCACAAATTTAAAACAAAGTAAATATCTAGGTCTCACACCAGATTGGTCAAACACACTTACTTGGAGCACAATTATCACCTTTTATGACTTGATTTAATCTGCTCAGGAAGAGGTCTAAGGTTGGCCAAAATCCTATGAGCTACATACAAGGCACTGTGTACATTCAGAGACCAGCATTTCTATAGCTGATAAAATATTTTTATACTGCCAAAACCACCACATATCACTGAAATCATGCTTAATGTTAATCCATCTTACAGTAAACTAACAAATGATACAGATGTCTTCCTTCATCACACCAGTGTTTAGTGTGTGATTAATTCATATGAACTTTAACCTCTAAAACACTTTGGGTTAGCTCTAACTTTGAGCCAATACGTCTCTTCAGAACACAGTTGCCTATGGAACTATACAGATCCACACTCTGGGGAGGCTTTCTCTCAGTAAGCTTGGTAGCCCCTCAAAAATTATGTTCAAGACCCAATATTTGATCTGGGCTGTCCACAAAACCAGTATTAGAGGTGGCTAATTCTTGGGGACTGTCTCCCTTTGAGGTGGACGGATACAATTTTTTGGTCAGGGTATCTCTTCAGAGTCCTATTGATGGCATCAAACAATGACAAAAGTCATCAAATTGCCAATCATCCCTGGTGCTGCACTGCACAAGGTGATGAGAAGCCATGATGCAGCAGGGGTGATAAAATGCAATATCTGTCAAAGCAACATTTTTTCCAGCTCCTACTGACACTGTAATTCTCTTCTACTGACATTACTGCAACAGTGGCAACCATAAGAGAGCTAACATTTGCCTAAAAAAAAAAAAAAAAAAAATCACAAAGTTACCAGTAGACACAATGCAAAAATAATTCACAAAACATTAAATACTTCTGCCCATCAAGAACCTGTGCCCTTTTGACAAGGGCCTTATTTGAAAAATACTTGATGGTCATAATTTGAGTCCTTTTATTTGCCTTTTTTATCCTGGTTTATCTGTAAATAACATTTACTGGTAAATATCAAAAAATTTCATTTTAACCATGGTCAGAAATAGATAAAGAACTAAAGTATAAAAAATGACATCACTTTTTTTTCCTTTTTAATTGTGTATATGCATGTATCAACATCAATGCATCTGTTTCAGAAGATACAATTAGGAATCCCCCTGGAAAGCTGCCTTCAGTCGCATCTTCACAATTTATGCCTTCAATATAGATTTTAGTGACACAAACAGTAGTATTGATGTTACCATCTACAGTAGAGACGAAGTAAAATATTTTAAATTATGAAAAACTCTTGAAGATTGTTTCTTGTATGCCATAACCAGAAAATCAGCATTAAATTGAGAAACTCTTCTCACTTCAGACACTCCTGTGCAATTAAAGGGTACTGTCTCTAAATGGAAGAATGGAATCAGTCAAGAATAGCAAAGTCTCTGACAGGCTTTGGAAAGGTACAGAGTTGCTCTAATGGTTCAACTATGTATATTTTTTTTAATAAAACTAAACCACATAAACCTGATAGCACTTGCCGACAAGCTGCAGCAGATTGAGAGAATAGTTTGGACAGACTATCAATCCAAAACTGTTGCATTGTCATTAGTAGAGCAGGTAAAAACAATTTAGGAGACACTCGGATTTCACATAGAATCTGATCAGTTTTCCAGTACAATTTTTTAAAAATAAAACTGTTCTTCAAAAATGTAAATTGTCAAAACAAGCAAGCTTCTTTGAAGAGAAGGAAAGGTTAAAATGATAGTTTCTTTATTGACATTTTTTAATACCATATCCTGTGAATTTTCCTTTCAGAGTGAGGAACTGCAAGGGGTGAAACACTGGAGTGATTTGGAAATTTGATAGAAGTGCACTGCTTCAGAAGTGGAAATAAAAGACAGCTGTTCCTATCCATCCTGGCCCAGGACACTTGGACATTCTCTTCTTACTTTCCCTGCTGTCAAAAGTGCAGCGAGGGCAACAACACACTTGCATCAGCTTCAGTGTGCCAAGTCACAGGCAAAAAGAAAAGTAGGTAAGCAAGAAAACAAACAAAAAAAATCAAGAGCAGCAACTGCCTCAGGGAGGTAAGGAAAATTAGGCTATTCTTGTTATGAACTGTTCCTAAAGATACTTCAGAAATGTGCTTAAGGGTGTGGCATAAAACATTATTAGGCAAGAAAATGAATGCCATAATCCTCTGAACACTGCTTCTTGGCTACAAACATTTAAAACCAAAACATTTTTTTTTTTATCCATATCTACTTCTTACCTGGCCTAATATACCAATAGTTAACCAGAAATTAAAGATCTGTGCCTTTGGTTATTGTTGCTAATTAAAGAACAAAGTAGAATATTTTCATCACTGTCCATGATTTAAACAGTAGTTGAGCTGAAATAGGAATTATCTAAGGATTGCAGGGTTTGTCCCACTATGTTACCTATAATTACTCTTAACCTACATAAATAAGATAATAGTATCCCCAAAGTAAATGAGATGTCAGCCTTCAGCTTGTTTCAACAGCCTGTTCAACCCACTGAAGGCACCAAAACCTCCACTGACTTCAATGGACTTTGGATCAAGACCAAAGTCTTTAAAGCATTTTGGATTAAAGTGGATTTTGGCAGTTCTCCAAAGAGAAAAAGACTTAAGAGCAGCAGAGGGTTCCTGGGAATTGTCAGATGACAGGATTTCCTATAGCAACAGACTTTCTTTACAGTATAAATGTATCAAGCCTGGCATCCATTAGGGGAAAAAAAAAAAAAAAAAGTAGTCCATTATAGGAACCTATTTGTTTTAGCATAAGTATTGTGCCTATTTAAGTCACTGGGTATTTATCTTTAGGGGAGAGAAAAGCTTTATGGATAGCTAAATACACTCTTAACGTAGGTTAAAGTATCTTCTCTTTAACGTTTTTAAGGTTTAACTTTAATGTATGGCATTATTACTTTGTGGAAGAGAAATTAAACGTAATGCAGTGGAATCTAATGGCACATGATGTGTCTAATCAAAGCTTAAAAGAGAGAATAATGCTTTATGGATAAGAGCTGCCACTCAAATTACAGCATTTTGTATTCCTTTAAGTGAATAGATGTTAAGAAGATAATCACCATTTCATGACTGATATCTTAGTACTGTATTAACAGTCACACATACATGCAGGTCACAGCTTCAGGGCTTGTGTTCCCCACCTCTGCTTCCCCTGGACTGTTCCAGGTTCTGGAGAGAAAAGTGAAAAGAGCACCGTGTGATTTGTAAGCCTTGAAATAAGAAAATTTCTTTCATTTGTTTTTATCCTTCAATCTCCATAATGATTTTCAGCAGGCCAGCTTCTAGATGCTGTTCAGTGCTCACGTCTCACTGACAGCAAGTGGCAGAGATCCAGTGAATGTCAGCATTGTCGGTGATTTCACTGGAATGAGCTGTAGGAGCACTGGGTTGGATGACATTTTCCAGGCCACCAAGGCTATCCCAGGTGCTAAGTCAGACAACTGTAGCCCAGGAATTGGCATTACATTACTATTATCAATTTTTTTTCATTCTAACTTCTAAAGGAGTTAGAAGGTTTTGCATTTGTGGTATTTGTGTTAATTCTTTTCCACTCTCACTCTTTCTATCAGAGAGATGTTGCAGAACCTAAATTCTTGTATAGATCGGAAAGGTCTTTCTAATTTCTATTCTATTGAATTTATGGCTGTTTTATATCCATTTATTCTTATGCCAGTGTTGTTCATTCTTCCTTCCTGGCTTTTATTTCCTGACATATAAAGACAGGAATGATATCTCCCCCCAGAGCTTTAGGCATAAAAGGGTGATTGTGCAGTAAAGCCTATAGTTGAGCAGCAGAAGATACATCCACCACTGAGCTGTTCAACTTTCCTTAGGGTGGTGGTGTGCCAGCTTCAATTAGCCAACTTAGTTATATCCAAAAATACAAATCAGTCCTTGTCGAAAGATATTACATTTTATATTGTCTTTATTCCTTTAAAATCTACTAGCTTCACTTTCTTTTTATTTTGCAGCTTTGGGCGTTTTTAGGGGCAACAACTGACAAATTTCAAGAAGAAAATATTAGTGTCCATTTGATCACAGAACATTTAAAGATGAAACTAAAATGTAGAAGTGTCTCTATGAGAGAAGAAAGCAATGGAGAAAATTGTCATTGTTTGTTTTATTTCTTAAAAGAGATGAACAATTTCACTTTTCTACTGGTCAGTTCAGCTGTGACAGAGGAGTTCCAGCCTGGCTAATCAAGTGAACAAGGACCATTTCCATGTTTCTGAATTTCACAGGTTGTGTCACACTTACTGACAGGTAGAAATTAAGATGAAAAAGAAGAAAGTGACACAGTTCCAGCTGTGTCACTAAAAAACTAACAGAAGAAAAATCCCCAGCTGCACCCCTCTTCAGGTGAGGTTAAATGCATAAGAAACTGCAATCAAAGTTAGAGGAATTCTCATCTACTGAAAATAGTTTAATCATCCAAAGATCTAAGGCATGCATGCTCTGAAAAGCAGGGCACAAAACATGCTAAAGCCTGTTTTCTCAGAGCACACATTTTAAAGTATTACCTTTAAGGAGGCTAAAAAGTAAGTTTCTTATTCCCTGCCATTAAGAGATCCTCCTACTGGGCTGCCATCCAATTGCAACTGATGTCCCTTAAAGTTCAATACTTTGACCTTCTTGACACAAAACTCGCTTGGTAATTCTGTCTTAAGAGATGCACAGATGAAAGAGACCAGGCAAGAAAGAAGCAGGAGGGAATTGTACACGAAGCGTCAAATGTCACTTTATTGAATCTGGGAAAAGAGTGTAAAGCTTCCACTTCTTTCCTCAAGCCTACATTGCAGCTGGAATGAAAAAAAGGAGGATGTACCACTGTTTTAAGCACTCAGTACTTGCATGCTGCCTGCCAACACTGTCTGGAAAGGCAGTACTCAATCTACTGAGGTGTGCTTCCCTAAACAAACAAACAAGAAACAGAAACACTTCCACAAACAGACAAACAAATCCTCTCCTCCTTCCCTCTCACCTCCCAAAAAAACCAACCACCAAAAACCCCACCATCTATTATGGGTTTGTTCTACAATCCAGAGTTGTGCATGTATTTGTGGCTTTAAAAAGACGGTATAAAATCTTTCTGAAAATTCAGCAGATCAGTCAACCCACTGAGAAACTTGCAGAAATGCTTAAAAGGGTTATGGAAAGGCTTTATACTCACAGAAAACCGAGTAAGAAACAAAACCACAACAAAATTAATTGACTGACACACTGGCAATGCCCCACGCACTCAGGCATCAGAAGATTTTCCTCACCATTTCCTCCAGATATTTATAAAATTATGCAAGTCAAGGATTCTTATGCTCATCTAAGGAGCACCTTTCTCAATGCTTCACTCAAGTGGATGGACACATGCACAGCAGGAAACAGGCTCTCAATGGTTTTATCCCCTTTATGAATACAGTGCCAATAACTACCTAGTTTCAGAATATTAGTAACTATTATACCATCTAAACAAAGAAATTTTAACCAAGAAATAAAATTCAATAAGTAGATTTATCTTTTTAACCACTATATAAATATATACATGGATGTATGTCTAGAAACTCTTTTTTCTTATTCCAGTCCCTCAGCTCTATTTCTTATGATGCTGGATTAGTCACTGAAGTGATTAGCAATTACATTTAGGCTTTAGCATTTCCCACATGTGTATTTCAAACTGTTTAAATGTTTAACTTACAAATTCATGAATATACCCATGAACAACACTAATACACTACCAGCTTTACTAACAGGCAAAGAGACAAAGGAGGTCATTTATTTAATCCTTGATCAAGCCATATTCTTGGAAAAGCCAACAATATTTTGGTGCAATAAAGGCGTATACACAATTTATCAGATAATATTAAGCATATCTAATACCATTCACTAAGTCAGTGACTGCAAATGTCAGCAAATGTGCAGAAGTCTGGGTTTTGCCTTAGTACCCTGACCAAGTTAAACTACATAGCTCTAAGTTCTTAAATCACCTGGCAGGCCATTTGTACTTCAGAAGGGTGTGAATTATGATTCTTTGACTCCTTATGTTTTCTTCCTTACTGCAGAGCTGCTCTAATGACTTATATCTTGGGCACTACCACAAGATGGATGTTTTAGAGCATTTGCAGTGGGGAGGGAATGTAGTAGTGATTCTTAAATGACTGCAAGAAATACTTTCAGTGTTTTAAAGCATGAGGAAGAAAATACATAACATGACTCTTTAATTTTTTTTTCAGCTTTCCTATTATAAAACACAATTAATTTAGCAAAAGGACCTAAACTGGCAATAGGGAAGGTGAAAGCTACAGATATCTCAGTACTTACACAGCATGTTAATATAAATGAAGTCCTTGCTAATATTAAAAATATGCTTATGAAATATCAATTACTTTCTTTACATATAGTTGTTAGCCTTGTAAGTATTCAAATAATTGCAGAAACAATTTTCAAATAACATATTTCTTGAAATATGTACAGTAAAATTTGTAATTTGTTATTTGTATTACATCGTTTCACATGTCCTTTACTCTCTACCACAAATTTAACATTATCCATCTGTGGATTCATCTGTTTTACAGATGCAATTTGTTGTGGAGATAAGGCAGAATCAATTTCCATTGTAGAAACAGCAAGAGGGAGAGGAAGGAATGAAGAATGACTAGGAAAAAACCCTCATATCTTAGAAATTGCTGCTGGAGAGATTTGCAGCTTCCAGGAGCTAAAGTGCACTGCGAGTTTCTTTCCAAAACAACTTCCTCCAAGCATCATAAATTCAATGCAAGACAGGCTTCAGAAACCCAGGTAAAGAGAGGTTTGTGCTCTGAACTGAATGGGAGCCAGACAAGGATCATCAGTAAGGACTGTTGGCATTTGCACTGTGTGCCTAAGCTGCTCTGCACTGACAGCCCTGCAAGAAAAACTAACAGTTTACTAGGAAAACTGAGATATTTTGTCTCCTAGAAACATCCAGTCTCTACCTGCTCCAGACAGAAGCAAGGAGCATGAAATGTGAATGTGATTTCCCTTGGGACTACATAGTATTACAAAAGATAGAGGCTAGATTCTTGACAGCTTTCTAGGATCTCATAACTTCGATCTGCGTAGAAGATTTCAGACCTCCTTGCATGATGAATTATAGATTAAGAACAGTATCTCCCATTTATTTTGACCTCATTCAGATCAGACCATGACTAGCTCATATTTTCAAAACAATCAAAAGAAATCTTGAGGGGGAAAAAGAAACAAAAAAATATATTTAAAAAATAATGCAAAACAGGAGAAGATCAACTAAGCCATGAATCTGTTCACTCTAAAACAAAAGCAGTTCTTAGGATCTAAAGTCACATGCAGCCAACTAGAAGAATCACTTGTGAATACTAGAAGCAATGGTTTGGTTGCACTGAAGTCAACAAGGTTTCTGCTACTGATCTTCAGGTACTGAGGTTTCACCTCATCTTTTGTGATCTCCTGGAATTAGTGCCTTGCATCACCACACTAGTCTGTCTAAGACAACATTTCTGCATGCAGAAGAAACCCATAATTCCTGCTCATTCACAGCAACCACAATTCAGTTAATGTAATGGATGCCAGGGTTTACCTAGGTTATCATCTGAAACAGGTTTAACATAGAGCCTGTAAACAGCAGGATTCTTGGGAAAGCAAATAGCCTTGAAGGGATAATCGCTGTTTGGAAGTCAAGTTATGTAAAACATATTTCCCCCCATGTTATTGCTTCAAGTTGTTTGATTGCACCTAGTATGTGTACAGAGTGGAAATTATGGAATCTTCACCCTGAGTGGTTTAGGCTCTGTTGTTGTAATAGCTACTTTAGTTTTAAAGGGTTTTCTTGCCTTATTCTTTTGGTCTTTCTTCATGCAGGTAAAAGCTGATAGGAGCAAAGTAATGAGGCGGGATAAAGAAATTTATAGCTGAGGAAACTTTGCCAATTTTCTAAAACAGATGCCAATGCTTTTGGCACCTTCTTGTAGTTGACTGAAAACTGAGTCCAAATTTATCATCAAAGAGCTAGCCAGGCATGCAGATTGCACACATATCTTCCTCAAAGGGAAAGCTTAGAAAGTTAAAAAAACTTCACAGCACCACTCTCTCTTAAAACACAGATCAAATAACCCTCCTTCCTTCCTCCCAGCACAGACAGCACTATCCACTCCAGTGTACACAAAATTGCATTTCTTTTTACTCTATTATTATCATTTATGTATATTGTACACATAACAGACAATGAGATACACTAGAAGTAAATACAATAAATCCACACCTACCAGTGTGTAGCTACTCTTTACCCCCAAATATTCCCAATACAGAAACTGAACTAGAAAACGGGAGCATCAATGGACCAAATATCCCTGCTCCACTACAGACAAACTACTTCTTTCATGGTTTCATCCTGTCAGGAAGAATGCCAAAGCCTAAGTCCGTGACTTTCTTCAAGCAAAACATTTCCTCACATGTATTCTTCAAGCAATTACTAGAATTGCACAATGTAACTACAATACCACTACCCCTGGCTAGCCACGGTCTTCAAGGCACAAGTGCATTGTTGGATCAAACCCAATTTCCCACATGCCTAAGTTTTGTTCACAAATAACATATTTCTGCCTGTGCTTGAAGAGAGGCTAGAGAAGGAGGTATGGGTAAAAGGGTAACAGCCACTACATTTTACACTTCTATTTCTTTCGCCCTTCTGTTTTCCTGCATTCCCAGTGTCAGCCAATAGCATGGAGCAAGCAAGAAAACCTACCTTCACCTTCCAGTCTAAACACAACAGTCTCCTGCTGCATTCCTAAAGTAGGCTGACTAGGTTTTCTTATGGAAAGAGTTGAAAATCAGAAGATATTTCTTAGAAAGACCATTTTCTTGTGCATACAGGAAATGAATACCCTTTTTGGAGCCGCAAGGTTTTAATTTTCTGACCTGAGAGTGTGAATTCACCTCAGTCATGCTAGGATTACATCCCTGAAGCTTTGTATTGCATAATCATAATATGTACCAGAGTCATAATATAATATGCTTAATCATAGTATCATCAAATACATTAAAGGTACAAAAGAATGTAGAAAAACATTGCATTAACATGCTCTTTTAACAGACCACACCATACTATGAGGCAGATCCTCAGCTGTGGCAGACTGTTATAACTCAAGCCAAAACTAAGAAGTTAGCTATACTTAGCTCTCTTGAAAGACTGAGGGGGGGGGG
>VXAC01000247.1:714689-736567 GCA_013399225.1 Rhipidura dahli | reverse complement strand
GAAAAGAGTCTGGGGATTTTGTTTTAGTTTTATTTTTCTGTAACCACACCTACTTGACCACAAGAGGACAAGCATTTTGACAGTCTGAAGTGTGTGCACATTACACACACACACAGAATAGTGACTCCAGAAATGTTTCTGTACAGGTCATACACGTAGCACTTTTCCAAGGTTCTGCTTGTTCTCTTACACAGGAATGTATTTTATAGACAAGTAAAACATTATTCATTTTTCATTATAGTTATTATTTCAGGAAAGCAGAGTGTTGCCAAAGTCACTTAATTTTCACATTCATTTTACAAGATGAAGATTACACTTTAAACAGATAAAAGAATCTAAATGAAGTAGAACAGGCAAATACATTTTGTCAGTTTTGCTCGAATGTTATTAACTCAGGAGGTGAAGGTCATGCTTCATGTCCTTTAAAAAAATAGCTTTCCTTTAAAATTATATTTTTACAGTCTCATTCTGTGGAATGATTTCTGAGATGGGTTTTTAATTTTCTCTAATTTTCAGATAAATAGACATACATACACCCCAAAAGTGACCTAACCCAAGACAACTACTTTAATAAGCTGCACATTCTCAATATCATTCTTAATGCATCACACATGCAATAGTCTCCTAGGACTATGTCCTGCCCTCTGCTATACAGACAGCTTATTATTCAAAATATGCAATGAATCATTAATGATACACACCCGCAGAGGGGAGATCAGAATTAAGCCCTTAGTCGGTGTGTAATATTTGCTCTCAAACTTCATCTATCAGGAGCAATGGTACTTCACTTACCATTGCCAAAAAAACAAATTGGAAAAAAAATATTAAACATTTATAAGGTCTATATGATTTCTGTCTGTGACCTCTACACCATGTATTAGGGACAGGTGTTATAGTGTATAATAGGTGCTCTCTTATTTCTGCTTGTGCAGAGATGTAATCCAAGAGTTATATGTTGTTCATGTGCCCAACGTCCATCTTTGGGGAAGGGGCTATATTTCAAATACTCTCTCAGACAACCTCTCTGCTCACAAAAGATTAAAAAAAAAAAAAAAAACAAAGAAATAGCTTTCTAACAGTACAACTCAGAAGGCAATACTAGAATATAACAACGACTCTGAGTCAGTAGTGACTCAGACAAATGATCCATTTAGCTTCTTCTGCTGTCTTGTCAGTCATCCCTACTGCTAAGGTAGCAGCATTTTCGGCTTTGTTTACATGATGATGAAGGAGCTTAGCTCCTTTGTCTACTTCTATTTCATTACCAAACCTGAAAAGACTAGAAGGGGTGTCCTAAAAAGGAGAACCTCAAAACATATCCAGTTCCCAGATACCAAGACTCATGAGCCACAATTTTCATTTTACAACTCCTGGAATTATTTTTCTGTCACATATTTTTGTGTCTATTTTTATGGAAAATAGGAAAAAAGCTTTTCATAATTTGAACAAAACCTGCCTCTAGAACTATAATAGTTTCTTAGACAACTACTAATACAACATTTTTGTCGTGGATGTCCAGTTAACATTTTTAACAAAAAAAATAAACTGGAAGTAATCACACAAATTTAAGACAAAGGAATTAAAAACACTTTCATTTTTCCTTAATGTTTTTCTCTACCTAGGTATTTTTGTAACTTGCTAAGCATGTATTATGAAAACCAAAGACTTTTCTTGATGTGCCCATAGTCTCTTTAGGACCAGACTCCAAATTACTAACAGAAGAGCACAGTAGAGTTAGACCCACCCATCTCTTTGCAGGCTCTTTTTGGATTCTCTGCATTAAAACCTAGAAGTCTGGAGATGGTGCCCTCTTGTAAGGCAAAAACTTTTGAGGAAAGGAAGCAGAAATTATGAGAGTGTTCTTCCAGGATATCATACACTCACATGCCAAGCCAAACCCCAAACCCCAAGATTTAAAAGGGCTTTCATCACCAGTGCCTATAACACCAGATGTATCAGATTTACCACACTTTCTGCATTATTGATCAGCATCAGATCTGCACATCCAGATCAATTAGGTGTGCAATTAGCATTCTCTGCATATCATGCTGCACTTTGCCCATGCTCTTTCAGTGGTTTAAGAAAGTTTTGAGAGAAAGAATAAATATTAGGCCCACATCCCCTGCACCTGAAGCTCACCCCAAATTTGGATAACCTTCAAATCTGGATCCCAGGTATGAAATATATTTGTGTATGAAACTTTATATATGTTCATGTTGAGACAGAAAGGATGATACTGACATTTACACCCCTCTTTGAAGGTGCAGGCAAGTAGCTTCCAATAGCCACACCTTTTCTAATGTACACTTTCATCTTAAAACCTAAAGGAACATGAGCAGCAAGGAGTTTGCTGCAGCACTCCACAAAGCAGCGTCCAGATATGAAAAGGGTAAAGAACACATTTTGTGATTAAAACACCCCTATCCCTAATGCTGCCCTAGAGTGGGGGGGCAGGAGAAGGAGGGAGGAAAATTTTTAGATAGATATACATTGTTGTCACAGCCTGAAGAATTCTTTAGGAGTACAGTACATGTTTTTATCAGATCTACAACCAAAGATAAGTTCTTACTAGCAGAGATAAAGTAGCTAGAGAATAAAATGAACTGAATCAGCACTGATTAAAATTCACATCTCAACCCAGGGCCAGCACCTTGAAGAAGCACCTCACTTGCTCAGTTCCTATAGATGATGAAATTAAGCTGAGAGGAAGAAGCCTGTGGGACCCACCACCTCACAGAAACAACTTTTCTGTTAACAAAACTCAATAGACTGCTGGGCAAATCCTAATCCACGCTGTCTTTATGCAAAGGTACCACGCTGCTGACAGATTAACAGATTGTTGTACACCAAGATATTTTGGACACCTAACTGAATCCTTCTGGTGAGCCCCTCCTGAGCTTTCTCATCTGCTACCAAACATGAGACAGCTGACAGGTTTTTAAATGATGAACTCCTATGGGTCACATTACTTAATTATACAGTACATCCAGGGATACGCACATGGGTCTTTTATGGTAAATGATATGACTGTCTTAAAAACTCATTAATATGTCATTAACCAAGCAGACATTTACTAATTAAACAATTAGCCCCTCTCTTCTATTCCTTTGTTCCACTCAGAGATGTTCATTTACTGCGATCCCCCCTCAGATTTTTTTTTTCTTTTTTAATTTATGTTTCAAGAAAACTTAGTATCTATAAAACATTTCCTTTGCTTTTGTCTCAGTTTAGTCAAATGGGAAACCAAAACAAAGTCTAGATTCCCAGCTGGTGAAAATCAGCTTTATCTCATGGAAGTCAAAGGAGTTATGGTGATTTACCCCACCTGAGGATTTTGCTCCAGGCTTCCCAAATACAAGTAATGTATTGATTTCAAATGCATGTCTACTGTCAGAATATGCAGGCTTTGCCTGTCCAAACTGATACTGATTTTTACAAAACTTCCAGAAATGCATCCAACAATCACTCTGAGCTGCATAATCATTAAATACAAACAAAACCCCCAACACCAATAAAGCAAGTATAAATATGCAAAGATCAAGGCCTGGAAGCAGATTATTCTGCATCACCATATGAAGTTAAACACCAAAGGAACACGCTGTATTCCTACCTTTGAAATTCAAAGGACTTTTAATAATTTTACTTGAGCTGTTTTCTGCTGATAAATGTAGCTTGATCATGTTTGATGTGTTTTAACTGTGTAGTAAACTCTGATAAAAAGGAGGATTATCAAAATATCTCAAACTGGAATATAGTGAGTTTCTTTTTGGAGAGAAATCCCCCAGTTCTCCTTTACAATCAAATGGTAAACATTATTTTATTTCTATTTAAATGTTCGTCATTTTTACTGCATATACAGTAGTTTTACTAATATATATAAGTAGCTGATATATAGATGTTGAAAGAAAAAAAGGCAAAAACTAGTATTTCTTTTACTTCTTATATTACAAGTGTTATAACTCCTATAATTTTATTTTTTCTTGCTTACCACAAAACAGTATTTCAGGAGCACCAGTTCATTTGCAGAGGATTATAGAAAGGGTTCAACCAGGCACTAGCAAAGGAAGAAAGACAATCCATTTAAATGACCCATCCCTATACTGATAGCACAACTAAGAACTCTGCCTTGGCTCTGATCCTTCCTGCACTGTAACTTCACTCAGAATCACACTAAACTGCAAATCACGTCCTAGAGGTCTGGGGGACCACTACCCTAAATAAAACACAACTTTAGCTGCAAGGAGGGATAAAAATATTCCCTTGGGTTTTCAGCTACAGCTGGAGTCTGGTATAGTCCAGTAGCATAAGTCACCAGGGATGATGAAGTAGCTTCAGAGTAGTTAAAAGCAGTTTACGCATCAGCATTCACCAGAATCCAACAAGCCACCAGCAAAATGCCAACAGCTTTACTGCAGTGGAAGATCTGGCCCCAGAGTATGAGACAGCATGTGGAAAGGTCAAATGAATACAGTATTTAAGACCAAACAAAACTTGAGAAAGTTCTAATTTAGGAGAAGGGCTCTGTGTACAGTCATGAGACAGAACTCTTCCATATTCTCTGTGGACAAGCAGAGTGTGGGTCAAGATAACAAAGAGGTCTCCTGCACTGCAGCATTGAAATGCCTCTTTCTGAACTGGAAGGACAACAGTGCAGGTTCTGGAAAAGTCAGACACCATCCTCCCTGGCTGTAAGCCCTGACTCTTGTGCAGTCACACATTTAGAGCCAGCAGCCCTTTGGAAAGTAAGCTTGAGTCCATCCTTGCTGATTTATTTCTGTGTTCTGTGAGTGATCAATTCAATTACAACCAACAGAAACCTCCTTCATCTCTTCACTGTCGCTGACTGGAGGTGCTTTCAGGCCTCCAGGAGCACTCTGGCCATCCTGCAGAGGCTGGCCATGCTGCCACTCACAAGCACATACGGCCTCTGTGCTTACCTCCAGCTCAGTTACAACAGGATCACAACACAAAGCCTATCACAGTTTAGACTTCTCTCCTACACAGTATCTATTAGGCATTCATTTTGTGACAGTAGCTCTTTTGCAGCAACCAAAAATTATAAAGAAGCTAAAGCCCAGATGAAAACCGATGTCTAAGGATAAATCCCTGTCTTTCAGATTATGGCTTTTTTTATGCAAGATTTCTTCCTGTATTGCCACTTATTTTGATAGTAGGAGCAGTGTGAGAATGGAGGCACACATTATGAATGAGATGTAAATCATGCATAATTTTCATAGATTTTCAAGAGGCCTTTAGACTGAAGAAATATCTGTCTTCTACTGATTATTAGAATCAGCTAAAGGTTTGCACACTTGCTACTAACCAAGCCACCCTAATTCCACAACCAGGCAGTGATTTTGATGAAACCCTGTACTTCGGATCTTCATTTTCATCACTGCTACGCAGACAAGAACACACAGGCAAGGAAGCTGCAACCCCACTCTTTAATAGCTGTTGCATAGAAGGACCAATTTCCAGAACTGGAAGCATAGAAGAGCAAAGTGTTTTTTGCGTGAGAAAGACTCTCACAAAGGAAAGATCAATCCCCCCTCCACTGACTGAAGAGAAAATTAATTACTGCAGTTGGCAGAGGATAAATGATTCCAATTTACAGAGTTGTGTAATTATAGCAGCTGCAGAGTCGAAGACTGGATGCTAACTTTGAACCTCCACCCGAACATGACATTTCTACTTGCATTTAGTTCTGCCACTTGTGAGCATGTTGAAAGTTCTCTAACTGTGTCTTCATAATTATATGTTGGTTCAAAAATAATCATTGGCTCCATTGCATAGACAAAACCTTATCATCTGGTTAGCAAAAGGTATGTTGTATCGTCTTTGAAGTGCTGAAATCCCCACAGTGGAAAATTTATTAGGGGAAAGTGATGTTATGGCAACACAATTAATTCTGCCACAACATGCAGAATTAACTACACTGTTAAGAATTAAGGAATCAAAGAAGAGTTCAAAGGAAGAAAAATACTGTATGTCAAATCATAAAGTATAACCTTTTCATAAGGTCTAACAAGACCATATTGTAAAGAGGCATCTCAGTGAGACACCTAGTTAAAAAAAAAAAAAGAAAATAAATGGTTAAGGAGATGGGGAAACATCTTTAGTGTTTTACTTGTTTTTCTCATGGGAGGTTGTCAGTTATGCTTGTAGAGAGAATTCTATTCTCTTTTTGAAGCCAAGAGCAAAGTTTTTAATCTCATCTTTAACTTTAATCCTTTAAAATATGTAAGAGATTTAGACGTGAACAGGGTAAATTTGGCAGAAGATCCTAGCTATGGAAGTAAGGTAATTTCTTTCAACTACTGATTGCCAAGGGAGTTCAAAGCCTGCCACCTAAACTATCTATCAATTCCAGCTACAAGCTGCAATCTACTGATTTTTTTACATTTCTTTCTATTGATCAAAAATATTTAGAAAAGTCACCAGCTACGAGTGAGTGAAACGATGTGATTATTACAGGCAGGGATGAGGGCTCTCTGGTGCTGTTGCTTTTTTTCAGAACAAATGAAGAATGAAAGACAATTTCTCAAGCAACATGCACAATAGCATCTGTGGTTACTCTGTAGTTATTTTATGCACCAACAAGAAAGGAGCTAGTCCACAAGAACAATTTCAGAAAGTCTTAGAAAATTGGCAACTGAGCCAAACATTGCGCTTTTAATACAAGGAGAGTTCTGACTTTAACAGACAGTTTTGTACCATCTAAAAGTCACATAAGCCTCATGTACAAGGCAACCTGATTACATTCCATTACTGAAATGGAGGTGTAGAAGCCAAAGTACAGCTTTTCCCCCTAAAGCACCTGTACATCCATACATACACTGAAAACACCTGCCACACACAACTATTAGGCTGTTGCAGTTGAACAGAGGTCATATCCCGTACTATCCTCTAAGACTGTGGTCCTGTTCTATTGAGCACTTCCTAATGGAAGTAAAACACATTTCATTTTTGGGGGGGAGGGTTGATTTCAAAAGGCTACAGCAAAGACGGAAACTGAAGAAGAAATTTTTTTTATGTGGAAAATTGGCACAAAGTAGCAACATACCTTGACTAAGGTTACACAGAAACACTTGGAAAAGCTGAAGGTTGAGCCAAACAGCTGAAATCTCCCTCTTCTGGTCGTGGTCAGCCTCTGGTTTTAATTACCTGGGTACAAATCCACCAGCTGAAAGGAACTAACAGATTTACACCTCTCTATTTAAACCACCCTTATTTATTAGGCAAATTTGCAGTTTTCAGTGCTATTGCATTAACAAACCTAGAAGACAGCTGAGGCCTGTTTTAAAAAGGAATTATTCAAAATGACTGGAGACCTTAGGTTTTGGCCCTGTGCAACTCCAGTACCACAGATGAAGCAATTATATAATCAGATAGGCTTGGCCTTGTCTACTCTTTGATCAATTCAACATGTGCCAAATCCATGTCATATGAATGAAAAATCTAATCCAGAACAAAATGACTATGTCATAGGAACAAGAAACTAATCCAAGAGGGCTCACATCTGTTCTCAGTCACATCAGACCCAGGACAAGCTGAAATGCCATTGAACTTGATGCATTTTATACCAGTACTAATAAGATTAGGATTTAACTTCCTCTTCCCTCTCTTAAATAATGTACAGAGTCAGCATAATCAAAAATCAATATGGAAGAAAATAACGGCAGCAGTACTCAATGCAGATATAATAATTTTAAAATACCATAAAAACATTTGTTTCTTTTGAATCTAATTTGTATAAGGTCCTATTGTACAGATTAAACTCTTCATTAATATACCTCAAACAGTTGCTGCAAAACTTTTTTAAAGCATCACCAGCAAGATCATGAACACCAGTTGTGGGTATAAGATATGCTTGATGAAACATTCTGGAAATCTTGAGCAAGCATTTGGTATATTTATACAAGTTATACACTTAAGTTAGAGGTCAAACTTCTGTAAGGATACTAACCTATGACATAGGAATCTGTATAATTAAAAACTCCCAGAGAATTCAGTAAAAATGTTGCCTGAATAAGATATTCAGAACCTTCCAGAGGTTCAGACAACTTTGGAACAACTCTCTTAAAAACCTATTTATCCTTGAGCAAACGTAGAGAGAATTTAAACAAAACACTTTTTACTTTGTCTGTGAGTTTTCCCCAGGCTTTCATCCATACCACTGGCAGCCTTCTGTAGCTGGATTTTGCTTACCTTTATAATACTATGATTTGTTGCTATGGAAATTACAGCCATGTCACAAATAGAAATTTATGCCTTTGTGGAACAAACAATATTCTAACCTAGGAAGGCACAAATATCAAAAACTGAAAATTGACAAAAAATAAAGAAGCTTGCTGTGAGAACTTTGCTAATGTTGAATTTAGAATCAGAAAGAAGATCTCGTATATTACAGTTTCAAGCTATTGAAATGTCCTTGTGTGCATGAAGAACACACTGGGTGCATGGAAGTTTTCTGACTATAAGTTTACTACTTCTTACTGTATTTAGTCAGAAAATAAATATAGATCTACACTAACTGGGCAGGTTTAAGAATTTAAATATGAATAGAAACCAGTATCACAGAGTCAAGAGTCCTGTTCCTTTGAAATATATATATAGGGAGACAGTCTTAGCACTCACGTTAGAAGTTTGTCTCCTCATGTTTCCTATATACCTGAAAGACAGGAGATTCCTTCAGAAGGCACTTTCTAGAAACTCAAGACAATTCTCACAGCACTTGAGTCCTGTTTTGACCTTCTGGAAGAGAACTGGGCTTTTTCTTTTACTTTTTTCTGTCTCCTGTTTTTTCATGTGCTTTCTACAAATGCTGCTGGAATCTGTTGTGGCCATATCTGCAATGACAATAACAGTAATTTTGAATCCTTATTGATAGACTCTTTTTTTCTTTTTAAATAATCTATAATAAAGTGTCATCTGTGTGATCTCTTAAACCCCACTTGATGGGATCCTTTAATTTCTTTTATTCTGCATACATTTCTTCTCTCTGATTTTCCCTTTCTCTGATAATTCCTTAAAAATTCAATTATTTACTAATTTTCTGCACATAGTTTTCTGGGTCTTTACACTACAGTGCTAATGAAATCTAGACAGAGACTCAGAACCACATTACTTCAGACAGAAAAAAGATTCTCTAATTTTTTTTCAATAACATGCAATTTATGCTGCTTTCCTGCAGGAATGCTTTTCAGTTGAAACAAGGCAAGTCTCAAAAAAAAGAACATGCACCAGAGAATTAAGACTGCTAAGAGAGAGGATCTCTAGCTGCCACATTCAAGAAGTGCTAGAATTCACAACTTCCAGAAAAAACTACTGTTCATTTTACTCTCTGAAACCATCACTCTGCAGAAGGAGCACAGACATGAATTTCCCCAGTTTTCCTGCAGATCCTTGTAATTCACAAGATTGGGCTCCTAAATTCTTTTGTCCTTCATCAGAAGTGAGAACTGGCTATGGTTAACATATAATAAGGATGCTTCATCTTTGTGAAGCTGGAAAACATCATTCCTTATGTCCCTTTACATTATCCTGAAATATGACCTCAATGTAATAGATTTCATTGAGGGAAATTTATTCCTCCTCCTTTGTTTTCTTTGCCTCCCTTTTTTATTTTTTTTGATCCTCAAACGAGGAAGGAGTGGGGCAGAAAATGTCAGGAAAAAAAAAGCAAGTTGAAAATCAGACAGATGCAGAACTATGAACAAAAACACTATCCTGTTACAAACCTCAAAATAGCAAACAACCCCATAAATAAAGCTTTCTGATCAGTTTAATTGCTTTTATTGTTGTCATTTTCTCAGTTAGACTAATTCAGCTGACCAATATTTCATTCACACAAACGTTTCCAGAAAGCTTAAGTGTAGCAAAGGCTTGTCCAAATTATTATTGTTGTTGTTGTTTAATTATGTAATTATATTATTTAATAATAATAACAATAATAATATAATTCACTGGAGGAGATGAACAATTATATTTCTAAAAGCTTTCCAAGGTTAAAAAAAGGTCTTTTGTATAATTATCATCTACCTAAAAAAAAACCAAAACAGACTGTAACTGTTGTACCAGCTCCTGAGAAAAATCACAAAAACGAAATGACAAATTACATTTGTCAAGCAATCAATATGGTTAAGGTTTGATGACACAAATAATTACCTAAATAAATTAAAGACTTTACTCAAACATCAATCTTAGAATTATCTAACATTGACTTTCAGAATAATCTAGCCTCTCTGGCATGGAGTTGAAGGATAAGATGCTGAAAAACAGACAGAAAAGAAGGGGTGCCAGCTTTGGAGGGGGAAAAGTCCTTTTTGATTTAACTAAAAAAGATCGTTTATATATTCATCAAAAAGAGCTTTGGTAAAACAATGGAAATCCCTGGAAAAGTGATAGAGTTGGAACAGCATTCATGAACCACTGAGAGAAACAGTAAGAAAATGAGGCAACATTATTAGGTACAGGATACATAAACATATTTATTTTTCTTGCAATGAAAAGAAGTTAGTGTATTTAGAGCATGAGGATATTGCTCTGCTAGCCCAAGAAAGCATCCTCTACACACTGACACACAAAGGCTTTTCGTGCCCTTGAAAGCTGTAATGCAACAGCTGTAATGGGTGTTACTCTTTCACCCTTCTTCCACATACTGCAGCAGGCTAAAACCTAATGTCTGGAACTAAATATGAAGCCCACCAAAATTTCACAATTACGAACATCTAGTACAGCTGATGTGAATTTTCTTGGCAGCAGTGGGTGTTTCTAGTGATCTGTTTTGATTCATTCATAGCACTCTTCCAAGTTTCTGTTGCTAAGCCTCTATAGTTACCTTAAGTTTTTTGTTACATGCTTGCTTTCTTTGACCAAATAACCTAAGTGAAAATTCTTTTAAAAGGAGCACAAAACAGTTAATGTGTTTCTTATACTCCACTACAGTTTCTCATAAAAAGTCCACCAATTTTTCTTTTCCATTAATGGAAGTGGAACTGTCCAATTCAATAGTTTTTACACATGATCTATAGGCAAGTTCTAGGGTGACCATGACAAGAACTTAGCATGAATAATAAATTAATTACAAAAGGGTTTGGACATTCGCTTGGAAAGGTTTAGAGATCTGAAAATCAAGGAACTTCAAAAGTGACTGTGCAGCAATATCAATATTACTTAAAGCAGATGAAAGTCTCCTCTTTGTGGAGTATATAATGTTACACAGAGGACAATGGCATCAGAGTCTGATGCAAATTTCACTTCATTATTGACCTATTTCTGTTTTAAATCATATTAGAACCATGCAAATATTCACTTCAGTAGTCCCTAAGTTTCACAGAATTTCAGCAAGCAAGACATGCAATTATACAAAGCAAAGCTTCTTGCTTTTATCAGACATTTGTCAGCTAGAAGGGGTTTTTTAGGAGGTTGCTCTTTACTCTAGAAACATCTTAATTTTATCACAGGTATTTTCAGTCCTGAAAGCAAAGCACAGCACTATGGTTTCAATGTATTATCATTGCAAACCAAAACACTTTGGTTTAGTTAGTTACCATTCTGCACCTGCAGCAGCCCTCAGTTTAACACACAGGCTGCTATCCCTGCTCGGGACTACATTTCCCATCCAAGAGCGGACCTTGATCACACAACAAGAGCCATTCTGGGAAGCCTGACAGTGCTGCTGGGCAAAAGCCAGCACAGAGCACAGCAGCCCCATGGCAGCTCTCATGCAGCTGTGGAGAATTTTGGGTAGGTGCAGCGCACCGCTGGAGCCAACCGCGCACCTTCCCACTTCCAAGTGGTTTGCTACTTTTGTATCACTTCTAAACCAAATGTAATGTCCCACAGGACTGGCGTTCTGCTTTTTAACTCCACACGGGGCTAGAAGAGTGTTTTGATATATTCAGCCCAATAGAGTGCTTTGTACAGATTTTTGCAAGAAAAAAAAAAAATCATCAAATAATTCATCAATTGCATTTGTCCTTCATATAGTTTTGCTTTATAGAATCTCATGATTCTGCTGAGACAAAGCTTCAATTACCTGTCATCAGTTCAATTTCCTGAAGCTTGAGTAAAGTTTGATCCAGGTTCTGACTTGGTTGATTTTCTTATTCATTGCTTTCTATTTATGTTTAGAACACAATTTTTTTTTAATGTTTTAATGACTCAGGACTATTTTTTCATCACCAAAGCAAAAGTGCAATTTATATTCAATATTCTATACTATTTTTTAGTCTTCAGAAGTGCATTAGACATTTCATAAGAGGTATGAAGGGCATCAGAGAGTTTGTGAAGGTGAACTGCAGTTTAGGCCATTACACATTTTATGAGATCAATTAATGAAAGATACAAGTTTCAGATTAGATATAATTTTATATCTTAATACAATTACAAATAAAATTTTCTTCTCCTCCTCAAGATATTTAATATCAACATAATATAGCACATTTCTCCATTCAGTTTGATATGTCTGATCACAGAAAACTAAATGAAGCCATCATTATATCACAGAAGTTTTCAAGGACCATAACAATAATAATAAATTAATGTTAATGTAATTAAGAGTTAAACAGAAGAGAACTTCCAAACTCAGTGAGGAACTGGATAATATTTAAGATACACTGATAATGAGGGTGTATCTGTTTTTTTCTTTCACTACTTTTCAAAGCACAGGTACCTCTGTCCATCTGGCTCTCCCCAGCATGGGTACCCTGAAAACAGGAAATTACCACTCCTCTTGGGGAAGTAAGTGGAATGTGGTAGGGCCATCATCCAGCTTTTGTTTAGCAACCTTGTGATTAGTGGATTCCTTTGAGAAATGGAAAAGCCTTTTCCAAAAGACCTTTCTCAGCTCTAGGGAGTTAAAACCCCCCTCTCCAGAGTGCACTCTCTACACCAAAATACATTCCTTTCTGGAATAAGGAATTTTCCCCCTCTTTCCCTTTGAGGCTATCAAACTGTGATAGAAATCTGGATTCATGGGATCAGAGAGAGTAACTGGCAAGAGGATCTAATTGAGAGGACCTGAATTCTAGGAATTCTCTCAATCACAGTTCAATGCCAAGTGCCAGTGCATCCAGCCAGCTTGCAATATGGCTATTGGAATTTTTCTTCCAAGGATTTAAGTGAAGGCAGGACCAGTTTCTGCCTCCCAAATGAACTTTAGAAGAATATACACTGACAACATCAAAATGTCCCTAGTTCTCAAGTGTGGAAGGTAACTATTAGTGCATTTGGGACTCCAGAATTGTGGGGAGGTACCTCATGAAGTTGACATCTGCAGCCATGACCAACAGCTGGACAGGGGCTTTCTGGAGCATTGTTTATGATTTCAGATATCTGTGTCTTATTCACGCTCCTAAGCTCAGTTACTGGGTCTAGCCTGAAGTGTGCTTGTGGCCACCCTTGGGGAATATTCAGGAACGAGGGCAGGCAAGAGCACACCCCAGAGCTCAGCTATTCACAGTGCAGTAGTGAATGTTATGTCTCATGGGGATTTGGGATAACACTGCTCCCACCAAATTCTGTAGCAAAATTCTCCATTGTGATGTGAGCAGAAGCAGGTACCCATTGTCTGTTACTGTCTCTGAGTGCTACCATTGAGCTGTAATTTGTGTGAAGAGGACACTGCTCCAGAAATATAAACATATGAGAAATCCATCTAAACATTTCCAGCCTTGACATTATTACTTTCTATCACCAAACCCATCCTTGAAATAATCTATTTTCATGCCCTTCTACAGCTTTTCACCAATCCTTTATCCATTGCTGCACAACAAACAAGCCTTAAACTTTAATGGGCTGCATGACTTTTATTTCCTCCCTGTTCATTGCATTTCATCTCCAAAGTTGCCACATATTTTATATTTTTAACACAAAGACACTTGGAGTTGTGATTGTGCCTGGAAGATTGGAAAATATCTATCTTTAGGCTATATTATATGCATATGAGGACCTAATACTATCTAAATAACAGTTAAAACCACAACCTTCAAATACAAAGCCAGCTATTAAAATATTGCTGGAGGCAATGTGGCAAGGTTTTATACTAGTTTTATGCAAGATACAGGAACAGGAGAGAAGGTTGTGTCATTTGAATGACTACACTGTATTCCTCTCTATTTTCTAATTATCACAGATTTAATCAACTTGTTCTGTTTGTATATTTTGTAATAACCTTTCCTCTTCCCCTTTTATTCAGGGGAGGAGAAGGAGAGGAATTTATATAACATGGTAAGTTTAAAAAATATGAGCTACATGGAAGACAGAACAGCAACTAAGATACTGTGATTAATTTCATAGACTTCCAGTAGGAAGTATTTAGTTTATCGGCACATAGTAAATGAATATTAAAATATGCATACCCCAAGGCTACAAGTGAAAGTAGATAACAGCTGTTGGTCTAAAATGTGGTTCCATAATGCAGAGATTGGAATAAGCTTGTAATTATGAATTAAAGCTAGAACAGAAAAAAAAAAATTACAAACACATTATGAAGATATTCTTTAGCTTATACCATTTAAAACTACTCCTCTACATTTACAAAAATGGAGCAGAAGGGAACGGATTGCTCTTATCACATTCAGAAAAAAAATATTTGAGTAAAATCAGCAATGACCACCTGCTTCTTTTTAGCTCATGTTTTTAAAATAAAGGTATCTGTTTCATTTTAGATCAACAGAATTTCATAGCAGACAGTTAAAAAAAATTACCACTACCTACTACTTTAATGAAAAATCTAACTGTGAATGGCAAGTATGTTGCTACCCTTAAACAAGGCATCACAGACCTGGAAAAGGTGAAAAAAATCAGAGCCAAATAATCTGCTTCACTGTATTAAGTATACTCTTGGCCAGACTGTTATTCTTTTACAGGGTGTATTGTCATTATGCAAGAAAGATGTAAGCCAATCCAAAGGACAAAATTGTGTCTGGCATTGAAAAAAACTTACAAATTCCAGTTTTCACCTCATGTACATATTACAGTCACTGTTTTTAGCTTATGCCTCAAAACTTTCAAATCTCTTACCCTACAAGAAGTCATTAAGAGTCCATTAAAATAGTGTCTCATGGAAGAAAATAAAGAGGACAGCATTTTATAAACAAAGTCTAAGAGAAACCCATCTAAAAAGATCCTTTTTTAATCCCACCAGGCAGTAGTTCTACAAAAACACACACACACATAAAACCACTCCTTTGACAGATTTGTTAGTTGTATTTCACTAGCAGCAATAGGCCCTCCTCTGTCACAGCCAAAAGATGCAAAGCACAATTTGGAAGTTTAATCAAAACATGGAGGTGAAGATTCATACTATCTAGGTCCAGGTCACAAATTATAAGGCAAATCTCCTTGCATACATGATGGAAAATGCTGAACTCCCCCAGGAGATAATTCCAACCAGCCTCGTTGCTCTGAATCACCTGAGGGTTTTTCTTTCTGTGTTGCCTAAACCTGGCACAGGCACATGTCTGTCTTGTTAATCAGTGACTTGGATGAGGGGGCAGAAGCCTCCTCAGAAATTTTGTTGATGATACAAGGCTGGGAAAGGTGTTCTATACCTCAGAGGATTGTGCAGCCCTTCAGAGGGACCCCAACACATTGGAGAGATGGGCAGAGAAGAAATGTCTGAAATGCAACAAAGCCAAAGTCAGGCTCCTATACCTGGGGAGGGATAACCCTGGGCACCAGGACAGGCTGGGGGCTGACCTGCTGGAAAGCAGCTCTGGGGAGAAGGACCTGGGGGTCCTGGTGGACAGCAAGCTGTCCATGAGCCAGCAGTGTGTCCTTGTGGCCAAGATGGGCAATGGGATCCTGGATGCATTAGGAAAAGCATTGCCAGCAGGTCAAGGGAGGGGATCCTGCCCCTCTACTCAGCCCTGGTGAGGCCACATCTGGACTGCTGTGTCAAGTTCTGGTGTCCAGAGAGACAAGGAGCAAGAGAGACATGGTGCTCCTGGAGTGGGTCCAGTGGAGGACTACTAAGTTGGTCAAGAGCCTGGAGAACCTCTTTTGTGAGGAAAAGCTGAGAGAGCTGGGCCAGTTCAGCCTCAAAAAGAGGCAACTGAGAGGGGACCTCATCAGTGTCTGTCAGTACCTGAAGGGAGGGTGCCAAGAGAACAGACCCAGGTTCTTCTTGGTGGTGCCAAGCCATAGGACAGGCAATGGGCAGACACCAATGCACAGGAAATTCCACCTAGACAGGAGGAAGAACTTCTTTACTGTGTGGCTAATTGCCCACTAGAGAAGATTGCCCAGAAAGATTGTGCAGTCTCTCTCCCTGGAGATACTGAAGTACCTTCTGGATGCAATCCTGTGCCATGTGCTCTGGGATGACTCTGCTTGAGCAGGGAGGTTGGACGAGACACTGGGGTGCCTTCCAACCTGACCCATCCTGTGATTCTAAGACATCTTGAGTATAAGATATGCACAGACAATCCAGTGTTTTTAGGGAATCAATAAGATCCTAGGAACACCTTTTTAAAAATAAAAACATACTTGGTCCTACTTCATTCAAATTATCCTTTGCCAGTTAAGAGACTTGTGTGTGTGACTTCTGACACACTGTACATTTTAATTTTTAAATCACAAGTAATTAAAAATACTAAATTTCAAGGGTAACATATTAATTAATATTATTAATAATAACATAATATTCATTTTAACTTGAAAAGGCATTTTGAGTTGGCCTAACAGGTAAGCCCTTGCATCGATAAATAGCTCTGACTTTACCATATCTGTGCACCTGGGAGATGCTCTTCCTTTTTAAGGTCTACAAAGATAACTTTTAATAACTTCTTCCTTTTTCTATTTTTTTTTCTCTCTGCACCCAACCCCTCCATCCTGCCATAGATATTTCTATACATGTGGTTCTTCCCTAAATGATGGAGACTGTCAAGAGACTCAAATGTCCTTTTCACTGGTAAAATGCAAGAAAACAGGAAATCAACAAGCTTTAAAAAGCTGTTGCTAACTATTGTTAAAATATTAAAATTATTCTGTCTTACATTATTGTATTTCAAAAGTCACTACAGATCCTACATCATAGTTTTGTTTCACGTCATCACAAAGCCAAAGCTTTTTTATAGTAACAAGAAATATCACTTAGAAGATCCACAGAAGTTTTTAATCTTTGTCCTGTTGCATTTGCCTTCTTATGATTTCCAATAAATATCTAATTTTTAGAGGACTCTTACATTCAGTGTCTCCTTTAGAGAAAAATTTTTGTGAGGATGAATGAAATTTTAAACCATTTTTGATTATGACACAGCTGATAAAAATTAATGAGTTTTATATGAGGCAGATGCTATGCACCCACTTGGCATGTATTGGTAAGCAAAAATCAATTAGCCCCTTGCTCTTCAGGATTAGGAGGTTTAGTCTATCAGATTGTCCTTTCCAAATGATTGTTTAAATTCAAAGAAAAGAAAAGAAAATACAGCAACAGGAATTAAATTAGAGAAATTTGGTAAATCTTTGCAAGTGTTTCACAAAATACCATTCTTTACTTAATAAAGGGCAAGCAACATATTTTATGATTTCCCATTCATTCGACAGAGCTATGGTGTTTGTAATTGTGTATATAAAGCCATCACTCTTGCAGAGCCGTCTTTAGCTGAGCAAGCCCCAAAGCATCCCGTCCATTCTGCTCAGATCTGATCAGCATCTTTATAGTTTATCAGCCTTGGGGTTCAATTTTGTTTTGGATGCTTTTATAAATGAGCACAATCACTGGTGAATCTGTTCTTCCAGATTGCAAAGAGAAAAATCGAGAGAAGAACTTTAGTAGATTACTGTGTCACTGAGGATAAAGTACAAGCACAAATGCACCTAAAGTAGTCTCAGAGATTATTTCATTGGGTGTACATTTTCAGTTTTATTTCAGTAAAATTAGATGATTGTCTTAGTTATTATTGTTTTTGAAGCTATATTCTGACCCCAGGCAAGGTGCATGATCAATGCACTATCTAGCAAAATCAATTTGTTGCAAAGTACTATTTATTTAAGAAAAGGAAAGAGGGGGAGAGAAGAAGAGAGTAATGCATAGCAAATGTGAAGATGATTATAAGACTTTCTTCTAGTAAAGCTGAATTTTATCACTGAAGAATGGAAGTTAAGAAATAATATAGCTGATTTCACAAACCCTGTGCAAAACTACTTCTATATACATATTTAAACTCTAAGGTAACCAGTGCAAAGCTATCATCTAGTTTTGTGGTTCCTTCTATTTTTCCTATAAGAAATGAGTTCCCAACAATAAATTAATGTGACCAATGATCCTTTTCTGATACACAGGTCAACGACACAAGTGTTTCCATTTTTAAACAAACAGGACACAGGAAATAATACATACATTATAATATAAAAGGGGGTTTGGTTCCTTTTCTATAGCAATAAAAAGTCTGTACTTGCTATGCTTTCTTATTCAAGAGATCATCAATATCACTGAATATCTTATGGGTTAGGGGAATGTGATTTCCTCAGATAGCAGGAAGGCTGCACTCTCATGACAGATAGGGTCAATTTTGTTTTCAGAAGCTGTTGATGCTCTTGCGTTATCTCTGTCATGGCCACCACATTAGAAGTGTAGCAAAAATCCATTATCTGCAATCTCAGTTGAAACATTCACCCCTCTGAATAGTTATAGGCAACACAAACTTCCAGTCAGTTGGAAACTCAGTATTCATAGGTTCAGTGAGAAAACTGCTTCACCAAAAATGGTTAGCTGCAACTGGTCAGAGCTGCTATCATCTCCTCATTCAGGGTAATCAGTAGGATATTAAAAACAGTTCCAGAAATCATGATGCTGTAAAGAAATTGGATTCCTAAATTGGATTAGGAATCCAAACTCTGTGACCAGTTTGGATCCCCACCTATCAGTAACTACAGCGTGTGTTGTGCAGAGACAACTGATACACTCAGGTGTGGATATAACCATTTCATTTTAGGGCTTCAGGAACAAGAGAGCTGAAATCAGGGGAAAGAACACAGCTACCTGAAAATGATGGTGAATCAGGGTGGTATTGCATCTCATAAAAAACAGAGCTCTCAGTACTGAATTTTGAGGTGGGTAGTGTCTCTTCTAGGAGATTGAAAAGTGGTTACTTGGAACGCAGCAACAATCTCTACTGGCACCACTTAAGTTATCTTTGCTGTCTACTTAATTATCTTACCCTTTAACTGAAAAAAAAGAGAAGGAGGACCCATGTTGTGGTACAACAGTATGACCAGTTAATCTATCTGGCATTTGTTATTAAAAATGCATGTTTTCAAGCAGCAGGGCTACACAATCATGCTTTCCAGGTTTACATTATCGAATGATAGGTAGCATTGCTGAAGTAGATCCTCTTGAGGCCACAATGGTGAGAGATTTGAAAAAGCCATTTTCAAAAGGTGAGATGGTACATATTACTCAGAGCTACTTAATGAAGCAACTGTGTGGAACTGCTGCAGGAGAAAGAGACTTGGCAAGTGAGTTAAAGCAGCCGCGCAGGAATTGGGACAATGCTGACAGCCCCATGGATGGCAATAGTCAAAGCAGTGACTGGGAAAGACAGCAACCCTGTCCAGCTACACAGCTACCAATGGCCATGTCATACCTACAGGCTGGCTTCTCTTTTCCCTTCAGAATTCCCAAACACTGACCAGAAACAAATGCAGCCTTGGCTGAGTGAGTGGGTAGATATCACAATAAAGGCAACTCAAGGAGCAGGTACAGGGCCCCAAGTAAAGGTGTTTTTCTGACCTGTCTGCTCTTTTACACCATCTTGTATTCCTGATAAGTGTTATTGTGTTTTAATCAGCTCTTTAGAAAGTATTTTAATTGCTAAGGGAGAGTGAATAATCACTGGAGTTATAAATCAGAACTAGGTTTACACTGAAATTGCAAATTCAACTCCTTCCTTTTCCCCACCCAAATATTTGAGTTTCTGGCATTAAGACTGTAAATTACTTCATGCAGTCATGGGCACAAAACATACACATAAACACTTATATACAAGTCCAGACATGAATACACACCTAGAAAAGATGCGTTATTCTGCAAATAAATAGCCTGGCAGATTATGGTGAATAAAAAGAAAATTCCTCCACAGTCAGATCACTTCCAAGGATCCATTTGAAGTTCCTTGCATTTTCCTCTGGAATGTGTGGTAATGGTCACTGTTGAAAGGGAGATACAAGGCCAGACATTTCATGGGTGAGATACCTCCTGTTCCTGAGGCTGTAGACAAACCCACTAATTCTAAGATCCTGTTTCAGAGCAGAACATCTGTGGCAGACTCGAGGAGCCTTGAAGACCAGAAAACAAGTTCTGGGGAGGAGCCCTATCTGCATATGGCACACTACTGCTCGTACAGGAAGAGTGAATTAACAGTTCACAATCTGTTGTGTATGATGGTATCATCCCGGCCTGACAGTTTTGGGTCAAGGACACAGAAATCAAAATGTAAATTAACACACAGTGAATGATAAGGGAAAAAATGCTACACAGAAATTATTAGATGAAGAGATTATGACAAAGGAGTCAGATTCTATTAGCACACTCACACTGAGGTTCTCAAAAGATGCAATAAACTTTTTTTTTTTTTAGGGAATACACAATGGTGATGCTTAAGAGATTTCAGTATAAATATTTTCTCTCATTTCAATCCACACATCACCTTTTCAGTTATGTTCCATTGTGAGTTTTGTGTTTAAGTAGACTTCAACTATTGAAGCTGAACACACAATCAAAACAGACAGCATTTTTATGAGTTTTATGTGCATTCAATGACAAGTTGTAAAATTCCTGTATTTCTTTTGCCTACCATCAAAGTGGAATCAAACTTCAGCATATTTCCAGATAAAAAAGGAAGGCTTAGTTTTGCTAAGTTTCAGATCTATCTCACGAATTACAATACACATTTTTTTAGGGGGATCTTCAGCAGCTGTCATTTATAGATTGCATTAGAAACAGATTCAAATTAAAGAATAAAAATCACAATCATATTCATACAAGTTCTGTTGATGAAATTATGGAGAATATCCTTGGAAGGTTATGGTCTCAGCTCAAAAATATAAAAAAATCAAGGTGGAAATATTTTCAGGATCCTACATGTAACTTATTAATGCTTTCATCAATACTGAAGGTAATTCGGAAAAAAAATGAAATAAAGTAGCAGATGCAGCAGTAAGGCAACCATAATGAGATGGTTGGGTTGTATTTCAATAGACATAGGATCAAAAGAGAGTAAACAGTCAAACAGCAAAGAAAGAAAGCACATCATGATATCAGAAGAACTCACCCACAATCATGAGTAGTTAATAAAATATATTGTTCTAAGTCATTAGTTAAAATATTGAAAGACTTAACTATAGAAGTAGGTAGAAGTCAAAACATTTAATTTTATGTTTTGAAATTAACACAGTAAACTGCAGCATCGCCTTCTCAGGAAATAGAGCAAATTTCTAATTTTTCCCTAGTTCAGATTTTCATTGCTGCTTATTCAAAAAATAACTGGCACACCTACAACAATACAACAAGAGCAGCTTTTAACAGCTTGTACAGCTTCTGGTCATGGCTGACTCAAGGCTGAAAAGCTTGAGAAGGCTAAATTTTTCTAGGAGTTCTTGTGGAAGAACATGTGTTTTGTTAACTTCTAAAAGCAAAAGGTGAGAAAACTTGGGCCCTCACTGGAGAATGAATGAAGGCTCAGCATGTGTTTGGAAAGGTACCTGAAAGGTGGCATCCATTTCCAAAGCTTAATAGTTGAGAATGCAAGTATCTTTCTTTTAGCAGGAATCCTGCAATGCCATTCTTAACTTTCTTTGCTTTATTTGATCACAGTAACTTCCTACTTCCCAAAGAACCAATTGTCACTGTCTCTTTTCTTTTTTTTTTT
>VXAC01000247.1:557404-714657 GCA_013399225.1 Rhipidura dahli | reverse complement strand
TTTTTTTTTTTTTTGGTGCTTTCCTTGTTTGTAATTCTGTTCCACTTCAGCTCTAAATCCAGACACTGGAAGCTGTCTGCACACCCTGACAGAAGCATTTACTTGTTGCTGTTGCAACAAAATGAGACCTAGAATTTGTCCAATATCTCAGGCCCATGTGTCAAAAAATTGTTACTATTACAGTTTCATCTATAGATGCAGCACTCCAATTTTGAGGTGTCTACACCCACAGTAGAGAGAATTACTCACTGTTTTAATTATGCCAATATAATTAGCTATAATTGTTGTCAATATGTAATTTATATAGGTAGGAAAATCTTTATCATAACATTTTTAAGCTGTGACAAAAATGGAGAGGGGGGTCAAACAAGGGGGTTTGCCTTAAAAAGGATATATAAGGACAAAAAATAAGTACAAATGAAATTCTACACCTTAATTGCCACAGACTAAACTAAAGTTCCAAAGAAATGCAGAAACATTTTGGCAGTCTGTCAAAAATATCTAACATTTACAAGAGGCAGCTGTATCTTACTAGGATATTTTTCTCCCTTTCCAAGATGCTTTACCCCTCAAAGCTGACAGATTTACCCCCAACATCATGGCATTGCTTCCTCTTTTACATGCAGAAAGGAAACAAGCTGTTGTACCAGCTTAGACTAAGCTAGAAGTCAGGAAATAAAACTTCCGCAGAGTGTTCCATTTCAATCAGATACAGTCACGCTATCCAAATAGGAAGAAATTTGCTATAAATTAGCTGTTTTCCTCCTGCATTAACCATCTGAGAAAAATAATTGCATTTTGCAGCTATTCACACTATTGGTTTTGGGTTTTTGCCAGGTTGGAGACCTGTCTCAAAGAATTGCACTCCAACTACAGTTCAATATACCAGTTTAATCCTGACAAGCACTGGGGAGAGGACAGGAAAAGCCAGCCCCTCATTCCTCTATCCAAGTGCTTTGTGCACAGGCTCTTACGAAACCCCATGAGGAGTTCAGAGAAAAAGTCCAACAGCTGATGGAGAAATGCTGCTTCAAACCCACACAGAGCTGTGACAACAGGAGACTGCATGTTGTGGGAATCCTCTGGTTGTAGACAAAGGCTGAAGAACTGCTACCAGAAATATCTTTGATACTCAGAAAGCTGCTTCTAAAACACATTTTTTTCCAAATCTCAAGAGGTGGCAGGAATTCTCAAAGAGCATGCTCTAGGTTTGTTCTAAATACATACAGGGGCATGTCCTGAACAGAATCAATTTCCATGTGTGATCTTCCACCGCTATTGTTACTTAAAAAGCACCACAAAAGGTCCAATAAAATCATCTTAGTTACTTGATGAGCAAAGTTTTCTAGAAGGTAATGATGCAACAGAGGAACCAGATCACATCTACAGTTCATCTGGGCCTGTACCTGGTCAAACACAACACTAATGGCTGTTCTGTGAAAGAGATAGACCAAACCTAGACTAACTTTTTTTTTTTAATAGTATACCTTACATGTTATAGCAATCTGTGGTTTTACAAGCTTCCCTGAGCCAGAAGTTAAATTGCCTTCATGCTATAAAAGAGGTCCTATGTCAGTCACAAAGGTACCAGGCACAGAAAGCTTCTTAGGCCCCTTTCTGGCCTTATGGCAAATTCTGCTCTATCTTAACTGGGTTAGCAAATCCTCCTATGGCACAGATACATCACTGAACTCAAAACAAGCATCTCAACAGAATATCGTGTAGGCACACCATAGTCTTCTGGTGTGATGCCAATCATAAAATTAGGACAGAATTCCTTCCCTTGTTTAACCTAAGATCTTTATTCCCACTATAACCAGAAGATATTATGGATGAGGCTTTTAACTGTGTTGTAATTTGGGTGAGATTTCATTTTGCTGCACAGATCCCCTAATTCAGTTAGTTACCTGTGTCCTACACACTGTATCTGACAGTGCAGGGGCTGAGGATCCCTCCACCATCCCAAACACCCCCTAATCTTGTCTCAAAATTTGGTTGTCTCTGTACACCCATACAAAGCCAACGATAAGCTGTTCACTGTCAGTGAAGGGACAGCACAGCCTGTAGCCGTGCAGGTGGTCATTAAGAGAGTAAAGAAAAGCCCCTCCAACTCCAGAGAAGAAAAGGCATCCAGAAACCATTTTCCAACTTAGCAGATAATTTTAGAAATACAAAAGAACATTCACAGCATAGATATTTGCTTTAACACCGCTCCTGTATAACTAAGGAACAATTTTGGTTCATAACAAATGATTAAAGCACCAATTATTTTGACTAAACATGTATTTAAAACCCTCAGGCTGCCATGGACTTTAAAGCCATTAATTCATTATTTAGCTGTCAGTGTGGAAAAATGTCACAAGCTTAAAGGCTTAACAAACACTTCGCAATATTAAAGCAAATTATCACATTTGAAATTTCAAACTGTTACACGATTGTATTTATTAGATAGCATAGATTACCTTTTGTACACACATTTCTTGCAATGTATTCTAGAACAATTTTATGTTGAACAGAATCTAATCATATTTTAAGCATAAATTTAAATAAAGAAAGAGAGAAAAGACCCCCTCAAGAGCTTCTGGGAAATCATTTACAAAAATCTGAGGCTCAGGTGAAACAAGTTGTGCTGTGGGATTTGAAAGATCTGTGGAAGTGTAAGCTATAAAATCACTTCATCTTGGATGCTTAGAAAGGTGGTTTGGGAAAGAAACTCCACTTTTTCAATGCCTCAGTGATATATGGCACTGACACTAATGGCTATAAAACCTTATTAGGGAGTGCTGTGAAACTCATATATTTGAGTTTCTTATGTGGAAAGATTTGAGTATTCACATTACTGTGGAAAAGAGGACATGTCCACGTTCATCTCTGGAAAGTGGATTGATTCTGGCAATCTATTCGAGTATATCTTAGCTCTCCAGGACTGTGACAGAGGCAAGCAAATGGCACAGCTCTCACTCCTAGAGCTCTGGCAAGACTTTCTGTTTATTTGATTCAAAACTTAACTTTCACTGAATCTCAGCTGTGTGGCCATCTAAAATAAAACTATGACACAAACCAAGGTTTGGATACTGCAAACTTCAGCAATGAAGCAAGAACAGCGAATCATTTACATCTTGGCTAATCTTAGAAATAAAGTTTGCATTATATAAAGCTAAGTGCTGGCTGCAGATTAGCAGACCCAACACTTAAGAAGAGCAGGGGCTGAAGCCAAGCTTGGAAATCAAGCCAGCAAGGCACAAGGCTCTCAAGCCTCAGGGTGGAGGATCCCAGGAAGGCTCCTCACAGGTCTGACACGAGGTTGATCACATTGAGGCAGACCTTAATCACAGGCAAACAAAGCCCTTGGGGCTGGGTTGTGAGTCCTCTCCAGACCCCAGCAGGCAGAGATCCAAATGGGATTTTTCAGTGCACTGCTTTGATCCAAGGAGGAGACCATTCAGCTCCAGTTCTGTTGAAGTGGACACCCCTAGGATGTGTCTGGCAATCTGTGCACTGTTAGATGATCCCACTGATTGCCATCAGCTTCCTCCTCTGCACTCTGCATACACCCTGTGGAACTGCATCACCAGATAGTGAGGACACTTCCTTTGCTTGCCCTGTCATCCACCACAGCTCCTGGCTCAGCCACAGCATGGAGAGGCCTGGCCTGGCTCTATTAAGCACCTGCCCCAGGAGAAGTGGAGAACCAGAACTACAGCAAGAATCAGATAACTCAGTCTTGGGAAAAGGAATACACCTTATAATGAATTAATATGTCAACCTCTTGTATTGGTTTGAAAACAAACCAGTGGGAGGTCACAAGTCAAGATTGAAATTAATAGAAAAAATTAGAAACAAGCAAAATAATATAAGGAAAAAAGCACAAAGTTAGATACAACCTGATACCCTGTTAGGGTGGTGACAGCAGCCCAAATGAAGCGATCCAGTGGAAGCAATGATCTGATGGAAGGCCTGGTCTCCAACAGAAAGTCCGTGGTGGCTCTTATCCTCTAGTCACCCACCAGACAGGGCTGAGGCCAGGCAGTTTTAAAGGCAGATTACCAGTGGGTGGGACTGCCCAGCTCCTCCCTCCTGGGTGGAGCATCTCACAATAGGATGAGATAAGTCCATGGGTCATGTGGTGGTTTCTTGATGGCCCATTGTCTGTTACCAGGGGTGGGTCGTTAGCAGGTGATAACAGCTAATGGCCCACAGCTGGAGGTAATAGAATACTTAAATACATCTATTTTTAACCTAGGACACCTCTGTCTGCAGAAAATACTACCCAGAAAGACTAGAGAGGAAAAAAATATATGGAAGACCTTTTCCTAGGACCAGAGGAAAGAGAGAGCAATAGCCTGAGTGCCAGAAGTGGAAGCAGTGAAAGTAAAAGGAGATGGTTAAACCCTGAAGGGATTACAGGAGCTCTGTGTTTAAAAGGTTGTCAAAGTATATTCCAGAAAAAATGATACAAGTTCATAAATTCCTGATTGTAAGTCAGTCCTGGAAAGAATCAACAACAAGAAATGAAATCACATCATGAGCCACATTTAGAGATGGTGCTCTGCAAGATGCTAACTCAAAAAAGAGAGAAGAATTAAATTCATAAATCCTAGGTGGCTTTAGATAAGAGACGTTCAAGGTGAAACTCCTAGTAATTTAGTTACCATATCCCACAGGAGTAACAGGAATCTGAAATACAGATATATTTAATATACCCAAATTTAACAAATATAAACAAATCTCCAAGTTTTCCAATCCAAACAACATCCTTTTAAGGGGGCCTTTTGCTTTCATTCCCCTTTCACCTTCTAAACCATGGGAGGCCCATTTTATGGTTTACCACCCCTGGTATTTCCAGTATCTCAACTGCAGATCTGTCATTCTAGAGTCTAAGTTCACTGTTAATGTCAGTGCAGATTCCTCTGAGTGGCAGGCACCATTCTTTGTCAGTAAACCTGTGCATGAACATCACATGCACTAGGAATACCAACACAGAACACTGCCCTCACCAAAGAAGAAAGAAGAGAACACTTCTTCTCCACGTGAAAGCCAAGAGGCTCCAGAGGACTTGGAAGAAATTCTGAAATGGTTTTTTTTTCACTGTTCTTCCAGAAGACGCATATATCCCCTCCAAATGCCCACCACTGGTAAGAATGCACTGTGAAAAACACAAAGGGCAAACACTCCTTCACCAACAGGCTGGCAGTGCAGAAATGTATGGTTACATTTCATTTAAAGTATCAAAACAGGATCTGGCTCAGCTGTCTGCGACATGTAGACAATGGCTGTTCCTTCCCATTTTTGCCAGCCAGGGAGAATTCTGCCTTTAGCTGGGCTGCACATAATATGGTCATTTAAAGGTATGTCAATATCTTCTACAAGATAGTTACCTAAGCCTGCCTTGTCCATCTAATCTCATCACAATTCCTGCTACTAATAAATGCTACATTCCTCAGCCTAGAACCATCTCAGTGGCAAAAGGAACTGTGTGTTGTTGCTGAAGCCCCCCAGCCATTGTCCAATCACTTTTTAACTTAAGGTTAAAAAATTAGTTTTCAGTGAAATTAGATACTGTGTGCATCTGAGGAAAGCAAAGACAAGGAAAAACCATTTTTAATGTCATCTCCAAAGTAAAGAAAATGCTGTGAGCAATATTGTGTTAAAAAATTTAAGTCCTGGAAAAACAAAAGCCTTAAAAATGCAAGATGTTACTAATATCAATTGGAGAAACAATTTTAAAATATTTAACAGGTTCCTGCTTTCCCGTTTAGACAAAGAAAGGAAGATTGGAAAGACTTAGTAATTATACTACATGCCACAGACTCACAGTTACAGAAAATATATAGTCATGGGTAGGGATTTGCAATTGTTTAATATGGTGAATATAATGCATAACTGAATATCATTATCTATTTATATATTTAGAGACATTTGTCTGAGTGTATTTTTGCTGTCAGACAATGTAAGCATATGAACAAAAACTTGGTCCCATTGCAGTCAGTGGTAAAACACCATTGCCTTCAATGAAACCAGATTTAAATATTTACATATGTACACACATGCAGTAAATACATTTTATTTTTATGTGCTGAAGATTTACCCATTAAGTTGAAGTCAGAGACAATATTAGGTTCCTGGGCCTCTGAAAATGTATACCAAGTAACTTGGTGCAAAGATGCTTCCAAAATCATATCACTGTGATAGATCTTCTGGATTCATAGTTCTGCATCAATTCTGGTGTACACACTGGTTATAGCCTGAAGGTACAATAAACAATGCAAGTTAGTAAGAGGGGCCTTGAATTTTTGTTTCAAACAAGCATTTGGTTTATAACAGCAGGAATATATATGCACAGAGGGAAGAACAGAACAGTACAAGATTAGACAAAAGAGTTCTTTTGCCTGAATTTAATCCTTCCCCTGCAAAGACAGCAAAAAACCTTCCACTTCTTCTGTTTGATCCTGTCCAAAGATTAAATAGAAGTCCTGGGCATCAGTGGACTTTGGATCAGGTTGGCTAGGAATGCATTCGTGCTCATGTGAAAAAATAAATATCATTTTAATTTTAAAAGGTTCAGAGAATAGCACATGAAATCAAAATCATCTACCATACTGAAAAACCTGGACCCATCAAAATAATTAGGATAATGGGAGTATATTCCACCCTAAACCCTTAAGACACTAAGCAACTTCAAAGTATTTGAAAACTGTTGTAACAAGAGTAAACCCAGAAAAAAGCATTGGACAAATATTTGCAATCACCTATTTGACCAAAACACTGTTCAAAATATTGTTTGTTTCACACAATTTATTAGGAATAAATGAATGACAAAGATATCTTTTGTCACCAAAACCAAGCCCTCTTGTAACTCATTCCTGTACTTATGTTTGTGTATTTTACAACAAAATAAGTAAGTTTTTGTCCCTACCACTCAAAACTTAAATTGCCCTAATGGCTGAAAAATCTTTAAAAATCCATCATAATGCATTTAGGCATATCTCATCTTCTGCTAGTACACATATTGAACTTTTTAAATCTCTTCTCCATGGTTAATATCTTTAAATTTTCATATATTCATGCAGAAACAGCTCCTTTTTTCCCCATTTTTCCAAAATTATGAAATAATCATACTGTTTCTCAACAAAAAGAAGGCACATTAGTCTCAAAATATTATTTTCCTTTTTTCTTGGGGTTTCCTCAAATAAAATATAAGCTTAAATCTTGCTTAAACATAGAGATATCAGATACTCAAATTTCCACATAGAAGGAATTTGAATGAACGGAGAAGAAAGTTATTAAAAAGCAAAGTTAATAATTCATTCATTTTGCAAAGTATTTTTAAGCATATTTCATTGCAGGAATACCAAATGCATCTTCTAGTCCTAGCAGTTAAAATTCTCAAGACATACACATTGTAGAGACTCAGTGTTGACAAGGAGCAGCATCTTAGCACTGGTATTTCATTAAAGTTGGCCATACTAAGCCTTTTCAAGGATTCCAGACATTCCTCTTCTATGCACTGGCATTGAAAACTCCTTCCTCTTTGCTGTTCCTCATGCAGGATGCTTCTCTTGCTTGCACTAAAAAAAAAAAAAAAATACAGTGAACTCAATTTACACAAATTAGACAGCAAAGAAAGCGGCACAGAGCCACATAAAGGTTTCCAAAAATGCCATCACTACTGAAGAGAAAGGCAAATAATCAAAACCAGTTTTGTAAATTGGCTTTTCCTTTGAAACTAATAGTCTTTGACACTTCTCTCTTATAAATCCAAAGTCTTGTCAACAGCTTTCCCTTCTTGTTTCTGTAGAACCAAGAATTTTTCAGATTGTAACTTAATAACCAAATACACACAACAAGCACTAGGCTTCACCCAAATGCCTGCCTTAGTAATGCTGAAAGAGACTGTTGGATATTAGACAGTAAATTATAACACAGAAGTTAGTTAACAAAAAATAAGCTTGTGAGACCAGCTGCAGGCCTAAAGACAGAACATCTGACAATCCTGTGTTGCGTTTTCACAGTATCTAGCATACTGGGACTAAAATTATCTCTAATAACAGCTATTACAGTATCAGAATTGAGTAACAGTCAATGACAACAAATGGAAAACACTGTAAATTTTAGGGGGATGCCTATCACATCTTATGTGTGAAATTTTATCAGTGGTCTGATCCCCTGTGATCTCTAACACCAGATAAAGCAACTTGCTAGAAAAAATCATAAGAAGATACTGATGAATATCCTTTACTTTAACAGATGCAAGCAGGCCTGAAGATAAGGCTCCAGTATATGGAGTGGGGAAAAACCTATAGATATAGATATGGATAGATATAGATATAGATATAGATATAGATATAGATATAGATATAGATATAGATATAGATATAGATATAGATATAGATATAGATAGATAGATACAGATATAATTAAGTTCTATGAGCAGAGGAATCAAGAATGCCTGGTGTCACAGGAGTCTGTATTTCATGACTGGCATTTTCTAGTGCCTAACAAGATGTGACTTCTAGCTGCAGTTCTTCTAACAGTTAGGGAATTTATAAATTCTCTCTCCTGCATAGATTCACTTTTGGTAATAAACATTGTTCCAACATCAATTTTTCCTTAGGAGGCAATAATAAATGGTTTTTTCTCTATCCAGATGCTTTGTGAGAAATGTCCACAAAATTATCATCTTTGATGCCTCTAGGTTTTTGTCAAATTGCGGGGCTGAAATCAGGCAAATAGCTAAAAATTTAACCCTGGAGATGTTTGCAGGGATAAGTCTTATTTTCTTCTGAAGCCATGCTAAGCTATAGTAGGCAAAGGCTTTTCAGTTTTCTTTCATTAATAAATATCAGACCATTTACAAAGTTTTACTTATACTGGTATTTAGGGATAGATCTATGATCCTAGGATCTAGACCTCTGAGGTCAGCTGAACACACTGGGACACAATCAAACTCCAGATCTAATGATGTGACTAAGGACTGTCTCCTTCAGTGCAGACATCTCACAAACTTATTTTCGAAGCTGCCTTCTGCAGACCTCAGTGCAAGCCCAAGCTGACAGAACACACATTAAAAAAGAAGAGCAGGTCAACCAGCAGGTCAGCCAAAGGGATGGAGTTACTTAGAAAGGCCTTTGGGGCTGCCTCAACTCAGCAAGGGGTCTCAGTGACCTCTGGAGTAAGCCATGCTGGAAAGGTGCAAAGGTGGTTTAAAATTCCCTTGGCCATTCTCCTCATGGGCCAGATTTGCTGTTCAGCCCTGCAAAGGTAACATTTGCTCGTGTTGAGCAGTCTGAAATAATGCTTGGTTTATTTATCTACTTTGGATGAGAACCAATCCCAAGGCCCTCAGTACACTGCTAATTAATTCCTTTCCCATGAGAAGGAAATTATTTCTTTCCTTATTTTTAACAGCCTTAGAACAATGTGAGGGTCTTTCTGGCTGCAAGGTAATTACAGAGCTGCTGCTGCTCACCTAAATCCACTCACTATTTGCACAGAACATTTTTAGTATGCACTACATCCTTGTCATCCTTCAAATGTTTCTGTAATTAAAGGCAATGATGCCAAAAAGATGTTCCAAGTTGAATAAAAAAAATATTTATTTGCCTGAGTAAACTGGCTAATTACTTGGGCAATCTCACACAAATATTTTTCCCATAAGTTATGTTTAAGAATAGAAAAAGTTACCATCAAGCATGCAGAGAGCAAAAAAAACACAGTGCTTAAGCACAGCCATTAATTTAAATTTGGTACACATTATTTGATTTTCCAGGGGAAAAAATCTATATTCATTGCAAACGCAAAGCCCTACATATGCATTGAGTGTCACTGCAAGATTGCAACTCTGCTGCTCAGTAGAACTGAAAACATGCTCACATGCAGATGTCCTCTTTGAAAAAAAGGAAAATCAAATAAACAGATTCAGACTGTGTCATTGAGCCACTCACCAGCCTCTACAAGAATTCCTGGTGCTGTTTTGCTCTGTAGCTTCCCCTGTACCACTTCATCAGAGATGTGGGAAACTCTTTTCTACAAGCAAATAATTCTGCAGACTGGTGTTAGAAGAACGATCACACAGCTTCTTCTCCCTCTGTCACATTTACTTGTCATAAATTATTTGGCTAGATTTTGATGTAGAATAATCTAAACCAGGATGGTGAGCAGAGACGGAAGGAAGGGGCTTCCATTAAAGAAGGCTATTAAGGTATTATTTGTAACAGTAATAGTGCCCTTCCCCTTCCATGGAAAGATACCTGCTTCTTTTACATGCCCTAGGTCAAGTCCAAAACATGAAAGAAATTTGAAAACATTAACCCTACTTATGGAAGCCAGAAGTTTTACTGACTCCTTGACATTTGATTATGTTTTCACGCATAACTTCAAATGAGTCACTTCATCCTAGCACCTGGTTTCCAGACACTTCATCCCCCACTTGCTTTGCTTAAGGAGCTCTTCTTGTTCATCTGAATGTTTTGGGTACTAATTGGCAATGGATTTCCCTTCCACTGTTTTTCATTCTGTGTTTTCATGGTGGTCCTTTATCTATTCAAAGAGAGTTCTGCCTGCCAGGTACTGAATGCCCTTGAGCTGTGTTACATCACTCACAACTGCAAATAGTTTGCAGTGATCTCTCTTGGCCCAGCTTTAATAAGAATGCTGTAGAAAGGGCTGGTGATTCTGTTTTGGATTTTAGTGTTTGGGTTACTCATGCTTCCATAAAACTGCATACGGGTCACAGAGCAACCACTAGACAGGATTTATAACCTTTATATGGGAAATTCATCTTCCCTGATATATGATTCCTGCTATGCCCAAATTCACTGTATCAAGGCCTCATTCTCTTCAATGGTAAGTATTCATTTGGAAAATGGTTTTTTTCTTTAGTAAATACCAATTGTGGATTAGGGTGGGCAGCATCACTCACCTTTCCAAAATTGTCCTCCAAAACTATAACAAAGAGCTTTTTTTCCCCCAAATGCCTAAACCTAACTGCTGCTGAGAGTAGTATGTAACATCTTAGAGCAACTCATAAAAAAAAAGATGTCACAATAGGAAAGGAGGAAAAAAGAGTCAAGTTTTGTTTGAGGTAACTGGGGGGGGTGAGGGGGGAAGCTGACTAGGTTTGAGTGTTCCTGATTGATTCTCAGCCACATTTCATGTCCAGCATTAACAAGCTCAGGTCATCCACACACTAAGCCAAAAAAATAAGGCCTAGCTAACCATAACAAGGCTGCAGAAAAGCCATGAAGGTAGAACTTAGACAAATATCTCAAGCTTTAAAAAATATGAAATTGTCTCTAGGAAACAATTTCTGATAATAGAAGTGCTTACTCGTTACTCATTTGAGCCTAATAGCTGCTAGATGAAAAAAATCTTAAACAGAAAGTGCCACTATCCTTTTGAAAAGAGAAAACAATGCTAGTAACGACTCTGAAAAATGTACATCAGGTCCTAGAATTAAAACAGCATAATTTTTCAAATAGTCTTAACTTCTGCAATAAGCTTCACCCTGATTAAATTTCTGAGATGACTGTACAGAGAAATGAGAAAAGAAGTAGTAAGGACAAGAGATGGCAGTCTGGACAGTACATTTCTAGAAGAGAGTAAAAGGCTTGAACCTGTGATGAAATCAATACTATTTGTTCCAAAGAAGGTAGCACATCAAGAACATCTGGGGGTGCACCTGTGAGATCTCTGTGCAGACTCTTTTAGCCAGTATTTCATATGTTATGTCTTATAAAAATCACATACAGTTTGCTAATGCTACATATCAAAAGAAAAACAAAGAAACCTGGTTCCCCTTAGATTGTTATCTGTATTAAATAATGGCCAAATGCTCTCCTGGCTTAATTCCATTAAGTGCAATGGAGTCATGCCAGGAAAGAATTTGGCCCTAAGCATTTAATGAGCATGTTACTTGAAAGATTAGGGGCCAGTTCATCCTCTGGTATAAGCTGGTATAATTTCATTGCCTTACATGGAACTATGCCAGCTCACAATAGCTGAGGATCTTGACTTGTAAGTGGAGTTACTTTTGCCCTAACAAGTATGTGTGGCTCATATCCTGATGTATGCTCAACTTGTCAAATACTCTTGCAGAGATCAAGACTGGCCTACAAAGCTTCCCCACCCCTGAAAAAGCCTAAGTGGTAATTTCTTCCATTTTTATGTATCAGCTTAACAACATGAGATTCTCTTTCACCCCTCCTAATCCTTCAAGTAAGGATTCTGCTAAATGCATACCTACCTCTTAAATCATATCTAATTTGGCTTTGACTACTATGAAATCACATTAATGTGAAAATTATTTCATGTTAGATTCTCAATTATGTAAAAGTCATAAGCCATTTTTGCAATCTACATCTATAAATCTCAGTCTTCTTTCTTTAGCATAATATCATCCTGTCTCAAAAGAGTGCTGGAGAGCAAAACTAATAATGCACAAAACTCACTCCTGTCCTCTGATGAAGGGTTATTATTCTTCCTGCAATGACATTCAAAACTAATCTTCTCCTTCTTTTTCCTAAGTACAGACACACTTAGGTATGTTTATCAATTTTTGCTCATGGTTATGAACATTCTAAACCATTAGGGCAAAAGCTAACTTCAGTCAAAGGCTTAAAATTAACAATTGCAAAATACAATAAGCATCCTTTGTATTTTCTTCCACCTCAGCTGTCTGATTTAATACAAGTACAACATTTCTAGTCTTGCTGAATGTTCTAGAAAGCAAAGAGCTGGACTATCAGCTGCTGTAAATCATCTTAACTCCATTAAAGTTGATTTACAACACTAAAAATCTCCCTCCTTAAAAAGGACTAAAATGACTCCTTTACAAAACAATGTCAGTATCTCAGACAGCATCATTTTAGCAACATCCTTGAGCATTTTAGTGGCACTGGAGTTATGACCAGTTCCTCTGCCAGATTTCTGCTTTGGGGTGTATCCTAGACAAACAAGTGGGGAAGATTCAAGATAAAAACAGAAATAGAATAGCATTGCATTCAAATTCTTTAGGGAGACTTTAGAAAATTCTCAGAAACTGAAAGGAAACACAGTGACTTAACACATAACCACACTTACAGGATTTGCCATCTGGGCAGTCCATAAAGTTCTAGGCACAATATATTGCATCGGTTGATTGAAAATATCTCAAATAATCATTTTAATCACTCCAAAATATGCTGAAGGAAACTCAGGATAAGAACTGTCATATGGTCTTCACTTAATTGAAGATTTTTCTGAAACGTATGAAGGAAATATGCAAACAGTGAATTTATGTAATAGGAATGGTTAGCAATATAGCATTAGGGCACTCTAGGGCATGTTTTATTGGTTCATTAAATCTTGCCTCAGGTGTGTTCTACTACTCGAGGCAAGTATTAATGGACCAATAAAAAAGACCCTAGGGTGTTTTAATGCCGTAATGCTATGTCTGTCTACATTTAAATTAATTTTTAAAATAGCTTTTAAAAATAATTTTCCTTGGTATTTAATATATCCTTTCACTATTTAAAATTTTGTAGTAGAAAGATGAAATGGCTTGAAAACAAAGACAGAAAAGTCTATTGTCTAATAAAAATATAAGTACTTTCTGAACAGTAAAAATATTAACCTCCTGTACTTCAAGTGCTTCCCCCATTTTATAGACTTACTTTTTCTTGTTTTCTGATTCATTCTCATATCATAAAACCAGTATGAAAGACAGCTATGTAGACCTGGTTTTCCCCCTTATTAGAATCCATCAAAATCAATCTGTTCTTCAAAGCAGCTTGATTTCAACAACCATAAAACTTAGGCTGAATTCCCTAGACAGTTGCTAAGTGATACAAGAATCCTGTCTGTTTTTCTACAGATGGACAAGCTGATAGTCTGTAATGAAAGCTGAAAGACCTGTTTCTGCCAGTAGCAGACCCAGAACAGGAAAGCACACACCTTGGGGATAGACTGTTTTGGGGAGAAAGAAGAGGAGGAGCAATAGCCAGCTCAACTTACAAAATGTCATGTCTCACAACTTCTGCAAGAAGGACCATTCCCTCTCACCTTTCAGAACAGCAAAACTGTTGAAATCTCAATAAGCTTCCTTCAGGTGAACTGGGGCTTTTGTCAATGCCCTGGTGTTAGTCAGCAGACACAGCAATGCTGCAGAAAACAGCCTGAGTAGGAATGGCTAACCTAAGGACAATAAACTAAAAATACAAGGCATAAAGATAAGTATCATTTTGCAATCTACATGTCTGTTTAGTTGGAGCAAAATGACATCATATACAAGTGTCCTGTAACTCTTCCTTCCACTGGAAAATGTTTTGTACAAACCAGTGAGATTCCAGTTCAACTTCTTTTTTTTTTTTCTTTTCCCCAAAGTGATCATTATCATTTCCAGTGCCACAAGTGAGACTGCAGAGTTGAAGGTATAGGCTGTTTACACAAGACTAGTGATGAGGGCCTTGTAGAGAATAAGAAATATCTGAATAGATTCAACTGCAGCTGGAGTAAATTTTCTTGGGAAGTCAGTCACATGTTTTCTGACATATTCTGCTCAGACTTCAAGTTTCTTTCTCTAGACAGACTGCCAAGGACTGAAAGCTGTTGAAGGGTCATGTATATGCCCCCCTCAGAGCAGAGCCTGGTATCCTGAGATATCCTTAGATGCAAAATTACTGCTGACAGGGCAAACTGTGCCCCAAATCAGTATTTAAGAAACACTTAAGGTGGGTAAATCCAGCTATAAAAACTGCTAGTGACTGGCCCAGTGATCTCCTTTGAGTTATGCAACACCAACTGCACGTTCTTTGTCTTATTAGACAAGAATTTCACCATCATTTTGGGACCAGAATGTGACATTGTCTCAAACATTGTATGCTACCTTCCTAGAATTTCTATTGCAACTCATGGCACTGTGCATGCTAGTCCAGTGTGGGAAGGCATGCCAGGACTTCCCTTTAAGTGTAAAGTGACTGGGTCCTACAGGAAACCCTTGTTTATCCTCCCAAATTAGGTACCAGTCCTACAGTGTAGGTTATTTAAATGGATTAGCAGATAGAAGAGCCGATGATATTCTAAAGGACTTACTGCATATTTTTAATGATTATTTCTCTTCTTATGTGCAAAATGTGTTCTCACAATGTACAGAAACATAAACAACAGAATCCAAAATATCCCAGGGTTCTCCTGTGCCAGCCACTGACCGATGGTTGTCTTCAGCCCCAAAGCAGATATGATGGTTTTTGTGCAAGAAATGTCCTTCTAAACTGTTAGTGAGTAGCAAGACCTGCCTGCCAAGTCCCCTCAGTCTACAAAGAAATTGACTGTGTCACTATTTTAGTGTGTGAAAATTAATGACTCCAGGACTAGATGAAACTCCAAGTTTATTTCTACTTCAAGGGGCATAAATATTTTCCAAGTAATGACCAAGATATTTTGCCACCAATACACAATCCATAAATACCCAGGCATTACAGGTATGTAGATATTAGAAAGCTCTGTAAAGACATCAGCATTTTCTATTGTACATGAAGTGTTTTTGAAAGGAAATGCAGGAGTAGAACTGCCTCTTTATTTTCTAATTCTGCTAGCTAAACCCACCAGAGATCTCACCTAGAGCTGTATTTCTGGTGCAACCACTCGAATTCACATTAGATTTATCTCACCGTATAAAAGCACAATTCATTAAACAGACTGATAAAAATGGTCTGTTTAAACTAAGGCAATTTTATCACAGTCATTTCAATTATTTAACACTGCTTTCTTAAATCAGTACTTAAAGCTTTCCTTTGACAAGTATTCTTTTAAATAAATGAGTTGCAATTTAAACAATGAGAAAATAATGACCCAGAACAATATATACAATTAGGGAGATATTTGCCAAATATAAATGCTCCATATTTTTTAAAAGTAATGCTCAATGTCGCAGGCAACGCACACTTACGTGCTGAAGTGACTTCTACAGCTGATGGTGGGATCATCAAAAGAACTTCTAACCCAAAGACTCATTCCTAATCCCAAATTTTGACAAAGTTTTACCACAATGACATTGTGTGACAATTTAAGATTGTCTAACTCAATCTGTCCAATTCTCATTGCAGGACAAAAATTATGGAAACATTACGCTGTTGCCATGAAGCCAGTGGCATATACAACAGAGCCTCTTCTTTGAGCTATAATGGGCTACAGAAATTTGACCCAGGGTAACCAAGTCAGTGGTTATAAACCAAGTGTGACAGAAGGCAAGCAAAACTGGCATGAGCTCTATAAGCCCTTTTGCATGCTTCTGGTAAACTTTTTTTTTTTTTGCTTTTTCTTCTACATAGAAAACATTTCTTAAACAAAAAACCTGCCCAAGCACTGCATCATTCCTTTTCTTCATGCAGCTACTGAAATCACTGAAAGAGTTGGAATTTTTAAAGACCCACTAATCAAAGAGACCCCTACAGTACCTTTGAAATGCTCTGGATACACCTTCCTAATATTACCTTTATTCCAGCTAGCATCTCCACCATGGTGACTTTTAAAACAGACCTAGATCACAGGACATAAGCTGCAATCCTAATTTGCCTAATTCTGCACCAATGATGAAAAAATGCATCATGTATTTCGGTTTTAAGACTACCTGAAAGAAAGCTACATAAGACCCCCAAGTAAAAGTTATTTGCTCCTTATTGAAACAATTTCCTATACTGAATTCACAGTTACATACCAACAATGAAATGCTGAATCAAATTTTAGCCACAAGAGAAATGCATTGCATAAACTCCATCATAAATAAGTTTACAGACTTTTAAAATGAAATAAACTTTCATATAGGTGCTCCTCCAACTCAGTCGTGCATTGCTAAGCATTCACCACACTGTAACAATTCAAATTTAAAATTCCTTGTCCAAAGATAGAGCAATTAGCCTTCAGGTTCTTTCAAAAGGAGCAACAGTCCTCATCCAGCCCTGAAGAAAGAAAATGGTCCAGAGGGAAATTGTTGTAAAACCAAATATTTAAATTTTCCTACATTGTCATCCTTATCAGCAGTACTCCCATGTTTGGGAAACACTGCAAGTTCTGATAAATGACAATTATACAGGGGCTCCTCACTACAAGAAAGATATTGAGGTGCTGGAGTGTGTCCAAAAAAAGGCAGTGGAGTTGGTGTAAGGATGAGAACACAAGTCTGATGAGGAGCAGCTGAGGGAGCTAAGGCTGTTTAGCCTGGAGGAAAGGGTCCTCAGGAGACCTTATCACTCTCTACAACTACCTGAAAGGAGGTTGTAGTGAGATGGAAGTCAGTCTCCCAGGTAACAAGTGGCAGGATGAGAGTAAATAGCCTTAAGTTGTGCCAGGGGAGGTTTAGCTTGAATATTAAGAATTTTTTTTTTCACTGAATGGGTTCTCAGGCACTGCAACACCTGCTGAATGAAGTGGTGGAATCACCATCCCTAGAAGCATTCAAAACGTTTCAATGTGGCACTGGGGAACATGTTTTAACAGTGTACATGGCAGTCCTGGGGTGATGAGTGGACTCAGTGATCTTGGAGGTCTCTTTCAAGATGATTCTATGATTATATATTCACAGACACCTCACTAATTGCTTCCCCCTGACCATACTCATTCACTTATTCCCATACTTGGCTTGAAGTTGATCATCATGATACCACTTCATGTAGTTTAACATTATACCTAAATCTGAAGGGTAGTGAGCACTACTCAGCCCTCAGGACATAATGTAGGTAAAACTCAAACTTCATAATAAGAAACCATCTCATTTTAAACCTGAATCAAAATTGTGTCTCAATGCAAGAACAGAAGCCTTCTTTCATGGAAGCAAATTATCAAAACAACCTCTATGGTCAAGTCACAGTATTATAAAGATGCCAAGTGCAACCATCACTAAGTCATACTCACATTTTACTACCCCAAGAGCTTGGCTGAAGTCAGTGGAGCTGCTCTTGATGTAATATTCTGCTCTGTCTGACAGTGAGACTGGCAGAATCTGACTCTTGTGGACATTTAAATCACCACTTTCATTGCCATTGTCAGATGTGAAAATGGGCTGCTTCTATCACCACTTGCCTTTTTAAGCTTATGAGAAAAAAGAACTGCTTAGCATAAAGAAACTTCAAAATTTGCACGCTTCTCAGCTCAGACCGTTCTGAACATAAGTCTGCAATTCCTTTTCAAACCACAAAGTTTGTGATATAGGCAAGAGGTGCATATACAGTGATGAGATTGAAAAGAAAGAATATTAGTTTATTTTAGCTTACACAGACCGTTCCTATACCATCAGTTGCTGATACATAGCCCTTGAAAAATAAACAGATTTATGCAATTGCTACATATACCTCCTATGGTATAAATAGATATTCTGCTAAATATAAAAACAGCAGGCATGCACAAAAATATACATGCACTAAGGATTAGTTATAGGGGAGCCAAGAGAAAGACAATGCCTCCTGGGTTTACAGAGCAAATGTAATTTCTATAATGAACATATTTTTAAATCCCTGATAATTTTAGACCCAGGCAATAAGGTAGGAAACTTTTTTAAGAAAAAGTAGTGCACTGACAATACCATGAAAGAGAGAATTGATCCCAAACAAATGAATATTAAATAGCTAGACACCAAAAGAAAGTACAGAATTGTTGCTTTAGGAAGGAGGGGAGGGGGAAAAGCCACACCATTTTCAACAATCATCAGTAGCCAAAAAACAACACGAACCCACCATTAGTGTTTACTGATGATAACTAGATATGCTTCTGTTAGTATTCCAGAGCCAGCCCTGCCACAGTAATGTTTATTATTACTCTTTGTAGCTGTAGGCAGCTAGAGGCTCACTGCGTCTATCCCTTTCTCATCATTTTAAAAAGATTAATCTTTAGACAATGATCTGCTGATATCATTAATCTTAGTCTTGAACTTCTTTGTTGCTCTTGCCCAGTAATGAACAATAACACAAAAAATGCCTTGCCTTCAAAAACAACAGGGACTTGATTTGTTGGGACTCTGCACTTGGAGTAATTTTTCACTGCAGCACAATATCGATGTAAGATGGCAACCCAGGTGAGACAGACTTATTCTCTACATCACTGCCCCATTTTTGTACCAAGCCAACTCTATTTATGTTAATGTAATTCTAGCTGCTGCCAGAGTGGAAAACTCAGCGCCAGGGTTTCACCTGCACTCCATGACACAGATGGCTCTGCAGTCCAGCACTGTACCACAAATGTATTCATCTTCTTTGTATTACAGAAGCAGAGAGAATCTCTCTGTGGCAAAGGGTAATAGGTTTTTCCAGAATCAATACTCAAATGTTCAGCTGCACACATTTCCCCCCCATAAAAACTCCAGAACTCATCTCTCTATGAAACTTGTCACTTATACACTTCCTTTACCCTTGTTTTAAAATAATGTTTGTTAAAAATGAAAAAAAAAAATATTCCTTGTTCCAGAAACATTAACAAGTAATTTAAATCCACATCTTCCATGGAAAAAACAAACAAAAAAAAAAAAACAAACAAACAAACAAAAAAAAAAACCCACACAACTTATTCTTAGCAGAAATTTAAACTCACTAAAAATTGAAAAGCTTCAATTTCAAAATTTTTTTCAGTCATATGGAACATTTTCCATTAACACCAAATTCACTGGAAAATCCATTTTTTCAGACAGCAATACTGTTTCACCCCAGTTAGCCCATGTCTAGGAGGGGAATATTCACTCTGATGAAAGCCAACTATTGGCTTCAAAATCCAAACTTTTTCTATGAGGTAGGGTAGTGTTCTTTCTCAGAATTGCTGGTGAAACTGTATTAATATGTTTAAGCTTGTGCATGACAAAACTATTAACTGTGTTCTTCTTCTATTCAGTATATCTTGGCTCCTTAGAGTACCAAGCAATGGAGAACTGAATTTAATAATATGTATGTCCGATAGGCACAGATTCTCTTTAGTACATTCAATAAAACACAAAAGATACTGAAATAATGAATCTTTAATGGCAGCAAACAAAACTTTCAAAACTTATGGTTGCAGGAAGTATTACAATTTTCACCCCTCAATTTCAGAACACCTTTCACAAGCCCTCTTCCCAACCAGTGCAAATTTCCTTATATAACTTCCTGGGTGGATCCACTCTTTCACATTCAGGTGAGTTCTCATAGTGTGCCACCCACACAGATATCACATTCCTTTTCCTATGAGTAAAGTCAGCCTGATTCAAATACATGCATGATGATTTTTTTCCTTCTCTCCTCCTCAGCAACCATACACCTCCTGGGAAAAAGTGAAAAGAAAGGAGCAACGTGCTCAAGAAAATGAATTTACAGGAGTCATGCCAGACTTTTTTTGTCAATATCACAAATAAAAATCACTGCTTCCCAGGTTATGCAGGCCAGATAAAATCTTGGAGCAAGGTCTTCTCTTTGTCAGTGTTATTGCCCACTTAATCAGTAAAACATAGAAGAGTTATCTAAGAGCAGAACCTGTATGAAATTTACCCTGCGATCTCCATTCTGTAAAAAGCTAATTCTGTGTTGTATGTGTAGCTCCAAGACAAGCCAATATTCTACCAGCTATTCAGTTATGTCTGCCCTAATGAAAACCAAAAAACAGGCTCGCTATCATCTGTTTTTGGGGGTAAAAGTTTCCATCTTAAGTCTTCACCCAGTGTTGAAATATTTTAATATTTGATTAACTTCCCTTCAAACATTTATTTGTGAGAAGGTAAAATAAAAAGCATTCCAAATTGGTGGGAGAAAACCTGCCCAGATTTTTAACCACAGCTAAAATGACTGAAGATGAGAATGTTTAAACTAAGTGCATGAGAGTATGATTTAAATATGCATAGGCATTTCCACCTCAATTACAACAATTTGCAAAGAACACAAGAGCAAAGTGCAAAAGAAAAACAAATGAAACAAAACAATAAAAAGTCAGAATTGTTCTAGTTTTTTAGTTAAATAATTACAGATAATTTCTGCAGACACAAAAGATAATAATGGGAACTTATTCTACCACCATTAAATTTTATGGCAAATACCCATTCACTTGACATGGGATAGTGATAAGGAAGAAAAAGGAAGAGTCAATACAATTTAGTCCTTCTAAATACAGATTCCATTGCTGTCCCTGCAAAAAATTATCTGTGCAAGCTGCAAGTAAAATACTCAGAGCCTGATTCAGCTCACTGGTGTGCAGTCTGGAATTGAGGTCTCTTCATGCCCATGCAAGGGTGAGGAGGAACTGGCTGAATGGCAGAAGAAACAGAGATCCATATTTCTCCTCAAAGTGCAAAAGAACTGTGAGTAATTTCCCATGCTCTTCCCATCTCCATTCATTTGGAGATCCAACATAGCTGGACTTCATTCCCTACAAAGTAGCTCCTGGTGCTCTTTGAGTTGTCCAAAAGAGCTAAAGGTAATTCCTGCAGCAAAATGGGCATGGCAATACACAGCTTCTAACTCCCCTGACTCTGATTCCCATCTGTAAAGGGAAGGGGTTCTGAATTACTTTGCAATTTTACAGCAGTAGAGAATTCACAAAATTTAACTTCAGAAACATAAAGCAATTGTCAAATTTTGAAAACTTGGCATAGGAAACATAGTAGACTCCACAAGCAACAATAACTCAGCTTTTTTGTGGACATCTTACCCCAATATGCTTGTTTATTCTCTGTAAAACTAAAAGCTACTTTATTACGTGCTACAATTGTTCAATACCTGATACACAGTTTTTCCTGGTTTTCCTTTCTTGACATTATACATTTTAGCAGCAGAATATTTACATGTTCTCTGAAAATAAAATGTCTTGAGAAGTATTTTCAAATAGGTTTTATTTAAAATAACCCAAACCATCAGTGAAGTTTCTTTAAAATATCAGGCTTGTGCACGATTCTTTATGGTTTAGGGGCCTGGAAGAATTGAGATGAAAGACAAGAAGCAGCAAAAAGTTAGAGCATTAAACAAAGTACTAATAAACCAGAAAACACAACACAAATGATAACAGAGAGAACATCAGAAAAAAAAATCATCCACTCCACTGCAGCAAAGGAGCTATCCAGCAAAATCTGACTGAACATTTTTTCTCCAGGTTTTGGTTTTTATTTTTAGACCCTGTTAAAACATTTCTAAAATATGCAAGCAATGAATTTGAAAAGCAGTAATTGCAATATTAAATTTTGCTTAAATTTCTTGGGCACTGATTTGTGTACAGGCTTTTATACCAAGTTACCACGAAGCCATAAAACGTTTAAAATACTGTCTGTGCAAATGCAAAATTTATGAATTCACACATCTCTGGTTGATTTATGTGAAATAATAATGCACTATTTAATGCTTAAACATGGCTAGAAGCAATGCTAGGCTATCAAGATGTACAATGAAATAATAGATTTATAAGACGGATAACCTTCCTGCCTAGAGAAGCTTGTTTAAAGGTGTTGTACAGATATATTAAACTATATGTAATTTTATACTAACTTAATGCTGTAGGCCTATACTGCAAGCAATAAAAGATTACTGCCACAGTATTTTCAATAATAAAATGATCTGGCTATTCAACATAAGGTATCAGAGGAGTGAAAAAAAAAATTCTTTATGATTTCAAACTTTTTACACCTCTCTTTCGATTTAATTCAAACATTTAACTGTTATCTTTGCATTTCACAGCTCACTGTCATCAACTCGCATCTGATTTATCAAAATTACCTTTATTTCACCCTTTAAGGGTGCCAGATTTTTTCTTTTTCTGTGACACTAAATAACAACATATTCAAAGATGTTTGCATTAAAATAAAAGGGGCTTTGTGTGCTATGTGGTGCCTCTTATAAGAACAGATTTCTGCTGAGGTAGAAAATACGACTCTGACCTTGTCACGAGCAGTAGCTTCCATCAGCTGCACATTCCTGGCAAGGCACACAAAGGTAGCAGGATCTAGCCCTTAAGGAGACAAGCAGGATACAACATTGCATAGAGACTCTCAATATTGAGTGATGATATTAGCTGGACTATTTGTAAAAGACAATGAGAAAAACAAAACCTTAGCATTGCATGTTTAAGAACTTGTACCATTAGTTCAATGACAGAGTTGCTCTCAAACACCTGCTGGAGCAGCAGCCGTGGAGACTATATGTTCACATGTATTTTTCTCAGAAGAGCTCACAGTTTCTTTGATTGATTGTTTTTTAATTCAGTACTAAACAAAAGGCTTTGAAATAAAAGGCCTTTTCAGGCAACTTTCACAATATAAGGATATTTTCTCCGAAATTCTGAATAGGAGCCTATCCTTGGAAAGAAACTCACATCAGAATCTGACAATGAACAATTCTTCCTATGGTTTTCTCTTTTTTGTTTTTACTTTCTTCTGCTGATTTTTCCATTGTTCACATGAGTGGGTTTTCATAAGTCAACCGGTGAAAAAAATATTAAATGGAGTTCAAATATACTTAAGGGGCAATTCTATGTAGCACACAAAAAATTAATGCATTTATCTTAGTGTATCTCTTACCAAGATTGCCATGGACTGAATGGTGTTCCTCTTTGATAGTCTCAAGGCATGACAGAGCTCAGAGCCCACGCTCAAAGTTACTGAAAGTTTCAAGTGACTCTAGGTTTTGATATGCAGCTATAGGCTTATAAACATGAAGGAAAAGCACAATGATCTAAAGTCAGTACAACCTGTAGGCAGCTAGCACAAAAACCAGACACAACAAAGGTGCTCCAGTAAAAACACTTAAGCTGAAATAACTACCCACTCAACCATTTCATTAGCTAAACCCAGTAAATCCTGGTTTGGCTTTGAGGTTCCCCTGATACCTGCAATTCTCCTCCTACAGCTGGATCAGTCTGAGCAAGGTAACACTCATGTTGAACCTGAGCCCAGCTGAGGTGTGTGAATCAGGCAATTCTCCCGTGGTCAGCCTCAGGGGATTTTCAGAAAGCAGTGACAGGACATGTCTTTTCTAACTTCAAACATTCAGAAGGTAGATGCCTGCTCATGGCCCCAGCAGTGGTAGTTCTGGTTTTAACCTATCGCTTATCCAAGATGGTCAAAATGAATCATACCCTAGAGATGCCCACTTTGTTACCTTGACTAAGAGTAGAAACTACAGGATCAGGTTCAGCATTCTGCTCTGTATTCTAAAGACAAGATTAATTCCACCAGAAGGTGTTAGGGTAGTTTAGACTTTGGTCAATATTTTCTTTCACTCAATCTTAATGTAAATTATTAAAGAATATAGAAGCTATATGCTGAGTTTGTTATACAGAATGTTTGGCTGTAACGGTGTCTCCAAGGAAGAGGGAAAGCAATCCAGAACTCATTGCAGAGATTTCCCCTCATCCAGTGGCCATACTGGGCATCTGGACTGAGGCACAATATTACACACTCCCATTCTCCTCAGAGCTTGCAAAACTGCTACCCCTCATACAAAAGAGGAAGAAGACCCTCCTTTCTCTGTCGCCAGCAAGCAGGTTACAATTTATTCTGGCTTATATTAAATTGCTCTTTGATGATGTTCTACATTTTCAAAGTATCCTAGAGACTTTCAACTAAACCTTTTAACACCCTAATGAGACAGGGGAATTGCTGTTCTGCCTCCTTGTAAATGAAGGAACTGGAAGACAGATATCACGGTCTATGCATTTAAAACCATTTGCTAAATTTGAGTAATTCACTATCTGGATTCTCATTTTGGGACTCCCAAAGCATAACTTTGAAAGGCAATCAGTACCCACTGCTCTGAGCTCAACAGCAGCTGAGATCATTCACTTCCTGTGAAAAATCATGCTGAAGACCTTTAAAAGTAGGCACACAAAAAGCAGAGCACACAAAATAGTGGGCCTTTCTGAACATGATTTGCTGACTTACTGGCTTGTAATAATAAAAAAAAATTGTTAGCCACTCTAATTAACAGCACAGAAGGGGAAGCAAATACTATGCTGGAGAATGTAAATCATACATCCGCATATTGCAGAACTACTTATGCGTGTTAGTTTCCAATTCCATTATTGTTCACTGTTTCTTATTTTAAACATAAAAGCAAAACTCACACGGCCATAAATACTCTGGTTCACTAGCTCTTTTTTTTTATTCTGTATTTATTCCATTCTCAGCAGTGGTTAGCCTTTAACAAGCATTCTATGAGGGAAGAAGTTTGTTTTGTGCTAATGACTCTTTTAATAGCCATTTAAAACCAGATGAAGTAGAGTGTAGACAGCTTTATATACATCTAGGTGTTGAGTCTTCTTTTTAACCAGTAAAACCACTTTTGCAAAGCTTAGAAAAAATTAATCCAAATTATATAATATTTTACTTCCACAAATGCTGGCCACAGTTGAAAAATATTTCCTGCGTTTTCAGAACCTAAGCAAATATTATTTCAAGCCGGTGTGGTACTGAGTTACGGCTGAATGTGCTGCAGAGGTACAAACAAGATGGTGAAGGGAGGTGATGGTCACAGAGGCTTCATGCATGATGACATCTCATCAGCTCAAAATTTATTCTACAGGTCCCCACTTGGGAAAAAACAACTTGAAAAAGAAAGGTAAAATAACCTCCACCAGGGGCACAGTTACTCTCTCCACCCCTAAACTCTGTGCAAATCCAGCCACTTTTGACTCTGTCAGTAAATACTGACAACTCTGACTCTAAATCCTCCATTACCTAAACTTGCAAAAATGCCTAATAAAAGTATTTCAACTAGAGTTCTACAGCCATGAAGGAGAAATACAAAACTAACTAAATATTATCGTATGTGTATTTAACAACTACAATTACAGGCGTTTAGAGCAAAATTCTCTCTTCCATTAACTAGAGATTTGCTACCAAGATTTGATGCAGGATACACAATGAAACTTGCCTTAGGTAACCACAGGAGGACCAAAAGAAAAAAACTAGCTTCATCCAAGGTCATTTTTAACTAAGTTGTAGCAAAATTACTGTGAAAACTTCCAAAGTAGATAATAAAAATTATTCCATATGGGCATACTCTCTGAGGAAGAATTATATAACACCAAATAATAAACTCTGATATAATACACCACAAATAGAGGGACTTCTGCATACTATCATGCTCTCTAGTTCCTTAACATTCTGCTTAGAAAAGATTAGTTCACCATTAACAGTACTCAACTTATATAAAACTCTACTTCAATTCACAACACAAAACACTGTAAAGTGTTTTAAATGTAATAAAAGAGTAAAAATATTAATTAAACACAGCATTAATAGATGAGAAATATTTCAATATAGATGCTGAAAATATCCTGCAAAATCCAGATATAACATGCAAACACACATCTCAGGATAATCAGTTTTCTCAAAATCACTCACATAATACTTTTTAAACGATTGAGTAGTTCTGCAACACAGAAATTCTAGAAAGGAATATTTGTTAAATATGCAGATTTCCAGCTAAACAAAATAACTACAAAATAAGATTGATTATGAAATAACCACAACTTTAATTCCAGTGTGATGTAAACTGAAAATGGAACATAGGTCAGTGAAGGGACAGACAGAGACCATACTTCAAAGCAAGGTCACCATCAGGGCATCCTCATAAACAAATACCATCGTTTGAACAGTCCAGCAATCTCCCTATCACATACAAGGTGTGCTGGTCTAGCTAGAAACTTTTTTCAAGCTTCCTAAATTTTTTCTTAAAGAAAGGAACATCTTGTGAATGCTACATGCTTATATTGCTTAAATAAGGATATTCTAAATATTTTAAGTTGTTCTATGAGACAGTTGAGTACATATTCCACTGCACAGTTGAACACATGCCATATTAATGATGTGAGAAGTCGCTGGAGCTACAAACCCTTACAGTATATATTGTGTATATTTACACAAACCTATTTATCATGTTTCTTTTTCCCCAAAATAAAATCAAAAGGCATAAATGTCTTTAAACCAAAATCAGTGCAAACCAAAAAAACCACAAAAAATAAACTTAATTTTGAACTCGAGTAGTTTCATCTAAATCTAAAGTTTTTATTGTCAGCAAGAACCATTTTTAACTAAGTCCCCCTAAATTGTTTTAGCTCCCATGTGTATAACTAAAAACAATTAGCTGAACTTTCTAAGAAAATGCTCCGTTAGGCTATGACTAAGCATGTAAAGTTTCAGAGCCCAGGAGGGAATTTTCTGCAAAATTACAAGCAATTGAACATTTCCACTACAATTAATCGTGTGCCCTAGGAAATGTACATCTTGGACAATTAAATTTTCTCCTGCTTATGCTCAGTACAGCATTTTCAATTGGTCATAACCTCTTCTTTACTCCATTTTCTTAAAGTAGATGGTCCTCCTAAGAGCGTTTCTGTGCAATTTTCAATGTTATGTCTATCAGTATGTTTTACATTTTTACAACTAGGTTCTTAAAACAATACTTCTACACTCATGTTTAAGATCCTCAGAGTTGTTTTCTTCCCCTGAATGCAAGGCATTACAGCTCTAGTTGACTTTACTAAAAATATATGGGAGATCTAGTCACTATAAATAGAAAATTAAATTTCTCTAAAAATAAGTTTGATAATTTTGGCATACTATGAACAATATCTGAAGTTGAATGATAAAACCTCAGTCCAAAGACTACTTATTGACAGAATTTGAGATCTTTTGATGCCATGAATACAATGTTAATATTTCGTCAGCCAACAATCTGCTCTGATTGCTTTCAGTCCAGAGCCATTGACCCGAAGAAACAGAAGATCAGTCAAATTATGTATTTGAGTGTTGATCACCTCTTATCATTACCAGAAATTTTAAATTAGTTGATCCAAAGTAGTAAATAAAAGCCTAAAAACAAAACTAAAAGCACAAGACACCTTGACATAACACACTAATGCATTCCAGTGTCATCCAATACGCAAAGCCTTGCTGTCCTGAGGGCACAATGTACAAGGGCTTCTGCAACTCATCTCAGACCCAAGTGGCATCCTGACAAGTGAACAATCTCAGCAACACAATGAAACTCAACAAGCAAAGACCAGTTCAAAGCTGACTGTTTTGTTTTGTTTTGTTTTGTTTTGTTTTGTTTTGTTTTTTTTTAACAGAGTTACTTTGGTATTTAGGCACTGGCATTACTTATGTTGTGGATTGAGGCTAGGAAGCTTGCAAAATACTCTACCATGGAAAGTTTCAGTTCCCAGGTGCCAAAACTACTTTGCACAGAGTCTTGGGCTATTGAGAGAAAGAGTAAGGAAACAATATTTTATGCTTCTGCCTACCTGCAAGTTACATCCTCCCCCAACTGAGGAAAAACTGACCTGTGAATTCATTTTCCCTCCACTCATCTACTTGCAGAAAAGGAGCTCTAACAGTCTCAGGCTGAGGACTCCTGAGAATTATCCCTGGTGTTGTTCTGCCTGCCAATCTCATAACAACTGCAGGAACTGGACAGAGGTCCCCAGCGCCAAAACCCAAGCAAAGAAAATGAGATTCCAATATATTTCTAAAACAATGTTTGTGTGCTGAGGGAAAACACAATTCTTGCCCCTTTCCAATCAATGAAACCCAGTGTCTGCAATTACCTATAGGGAGGTTTCTATGCAGTGAGGAGGAATCACTTGTTTCTGGCAGCAACATTCCCAGGCTTAAAGCCCCTAACTCAATCAGTCATTCCTGAGTAGTTTACATTCTCAGCAATCTAGAAATCCTCTGGATGTGTGGACTAGTTGTGTAACAAAAACTGCACTAATACACCCCCTAGATAATTCAAATTCTCATATTCCCCTTTTTTCCCTCTCAATTTGCTGTACTTCTCAAAGACACTACAATAGAAAATTATATTATTTTAGTGGTCCATAAACAATGTAGATGTAAGCTCCTAGCATGCAAAGCAATCAAGCTAACAAGTCTGCATTAAGCAAAATTTTTCCCCTTTTTTCCCCTCCTGGTTGCAAATGCAGAACACACAATGCTGTGATTCCAAAGTGTTAATAAATCCAAAAGTAAAGAAATATCTTTATGATTCTGAAGGACTCCTGTGATGGTTCAGCAGTCTTAGATTTGCATTTAGTTGCAATGCAGGAATAAAAACAAAAGCAAAAAAAGTTTTTAAGTGCTGTCACAGAAGTGGCTGATACAGTGAGATGGTTCCCTCTTCTGGCCAAAGCTGGAGGAAAATAAATTCTGATTTTACTTTTTTAATTGAAATCACATCATTTGAAGAATTTAAAATTTAAACATAAGTCTAATTTTAGTTTACAACAAATTCATCTAAATATTTGTATAACATATTTTCACAAATTAGTCCTGAAATAAGACAAATTTTCAGAAAATGCTTGAGAGAAGGTTATATCTGCCCTCTGGAACTTCATGTATAGATTACCTTACTGATAAGCCAATATTAGTCCAGGTCTCAGAAATGTGCATCCAAGTCATCAATCCCATTATGAAGATGCATTCTTGAAAAGAAAGGAAATGCAAAAAAACCCAGAAAACAATTAAAGCTAAACTGAAAGCTAATTTACTATTAAATTAAAAAAAAAAAAAAGTCATTCCTTATTTGGCCCTGGCTAACCTTTTAATTTCCAACAGTGCTGCAGTCCAAATACCTGTTGGTATTTATGTCAATGCAAGCTTAAAAGGGATATTTTTTTTAAGAAAGGCCCCAAACCAGAATCTGTCCTTCCTACATATTGCAGCCTAAAACCAAACTACACCACTAACAGTGCCAGTGCTAATTCAAGAGCATTTATTATAGTTTTTTCACAAGGTAATTAAAAAACAAAAAGAATTTGTACCAAGAAGTCAGGCAATGCCACACTGAGCTGAAAGAGCAGGTCCTTGGGCAATCAGTAAAAATTACTGCCACTGATAACATAATTTCAGAGTTGAATGCATAATTGTCCAGTCTCATATGTTCAGAAGCTATTTCTTACCTCATCCACAAGGTGAAACTACTCTACAAAAGTCCAGCTAAAGAGCAGACAAACAACAAAGAAATGGCTGAAATGCAGCAACAAAACTTCCTAGTCAACTCCCATGAAAAGGAGAGTAAATGGAAAGGACTTCCAAAGGGCCAAAAGTTTTATTCTAATTCTAAGGCTCTAATAAAAAATGCAGGACTAGGGAATGATACAAACAGAGAGATTCTTCTACTGAAATGCATACAGAGGTCAGGATTGTCATAGAGCAGTGGATTTGCTGCTCCATGTCAGTTTGTTAAAAGAAGACTAAGTTCAGCCATTTGCCTACTTTGTTCACCATCCACTTGTTTCTGGGCACCATTTCTCCCATGTTCATCCCTCTTCTTGAATTGCACATTGGAGAAATTCCATGAAATCCAATTTTTTTTTTTTCACAGTCCCAATTCCCGACAAAAGCCAACATTAAGTTTTGGAGCTGAAACAAAAGTGCTCTGAACTGATACTCCAAGTGAAGCAAAAAAGTGCTTTCCAAACCGATGCTTTTCTGGGACATCATATTGCCTCTCCTAGGAGACCTGCAGCTTCTCATTTGCTGTAAATCCTATCCACCCTATCTGCTAAAAAAATAAACAACAGAGAGGTTTCACTGCTCAGCACATGTCACTCAAGCCAAAGGAGTGACCTGGTTAATGATAACAAACAGGGGAGGAGATGAAAAAATATTTATTCTCTTCTCTTGTACTTTAAGACTTCTGCTCTGTTAGATTATGGTAGGAACTCACAGCACTGAATTTTGTCATAAAAGGATCTTTTCTCCCTCCACCAAGGTGATGTGGCCACATAATTTTGAATCCCCTTAATAACACTAATTTTTCCTTAACTTGCCTTGCTTCTTTTATTATTCAGGCACCAAGACTCTTACCTCTGGTTTGTATCCTACCTTTTTTTGTTCAGGGAAAACCATAGCAAGTTAATCAAAGCTTAATGTTAAAACAGCAACAAAACAACAGAAGTAAAAGCAAGCAGAACATACAATTTTGGCTCTGCAGCATCACACAGAGAAGTAGAAAGAAAGAACATGGACCAAGAAAAGGAAGATTTTGAACAAGGTGAAATCTTTTGTGCACACAACATGAAAAAATTAAGTAGCCACTGAAACAGTCCAGTAAAAACCTGTGATTAAAAAATCCAACCCGAGTCTCATTTAGAATGGAGAGCTGCATCCACAGCAGCAAACAGAGCACAGCCAAGGCTGTGATTGAATACTAACCTATAACCATCTATTAATATGTAGCTGCTGCAGTGTCCACTATGGCTCCATGCCATGCCAAGAAGCAGTCCCCAAAACCATTCCCAGATTTCATCTGTGGTGCAACACAGCACAGGGTTTGTTCTCATTGCACAAGATGGATAAGGGCAGTCTATTCTGGAAGAAGGCAGGAAAGGAGGGGGTAAGAATGAGTTCAGCTTTAAGGACAGAAACTACTGGTTTGCCTTGGTATTTCTCCCTCCTCTGCATCACTTTGCTCAAGAGTGTAAATACATTTATTGGCTAACACACAAAAAACCAATTAGGATAAATGAGTTACTACACTAAACACTAATATTGACACCATTCTTAACAATATACTTCAGTAATAATCAGTGTTTTCCAGTGAGGCAGGCATCAGTCTGGTGGGGGAAGGTGGATCCCTGTTACTCTTTGATGTTGTTGATCTCCCATCTGCCAAGTACATTTTTTTTCTACTTTTCCATGTTACCAGTTTTCCTCTTGAATCCCTGACAACATTAATCTAAACCCAGTTCATTCACCTTACCTCTATCTGCCATTTTACCTTCCCTGTCTTGTGCAGTTCTAGTTTAGGTACTTTCTTACAACTCAGATTTTCTCTGCAGTCTAAGTTGTTATTAATGCCTTATTAATGTTGAACCTTGAAGTTAATGCCTACGAGGATGGTTATGCATTCAAGGTCAAGAGAAAGGGCCTTGTTCCAATTTACTGGCAAATAAAAACATGGGTGATGAGGCCTGAGTACTCTTATTTCACAAAATCACAGAATCATGGTATCAATCAGGTTGGAAAAGACCTCTGAGATCATCAAGTCCAACCTATGATCAAACACCACCCTGCCAACCAGCCCATGGCACTGAGTGCCATGTCCAGTCTTTCCTTAAACACCTAAAGGGACTCCACCACATCCCCATGTGTCAGTGCTAAGAAAGCTTTAGCTAGGAAAATCTTAGCTTTCTAGTGTTCTTTGAGAACTCTTTCTTTCCCATATATGATAGCCTAAACAATGTTACTGTTTTATAAACCCTCTGCACCTGCAAACTGTTTTTCTCTGACAGGGAATATTTCTGTTAGAAAAACAACTTTCTGCTATGTGCTATATTTTTGGGTCTGCCTCCTGGGAGGTGGATAACACATAGAGCCAATAGCTATGTGACATGTAGCATGTTTGTGATCTACCTTATAAAAACTCTTCTGAAAATTTGTAAAGACATGGATTCTCTGTCATTTTCCACCTTGGAGCAGTGTGGTTCTTTTCTGCGTATCACAACACCCATGCAGCCCACTGCAATAAATAATCACCCTTTCTGTGAAGAAATTTTTCCTAATGCCCAGCCTAAACCTTCCCTGCTGCAGTTTGAGTCCATGCCTCTTGTTCAGTCACAAGTTGCCAAGTTGAAGAGACCAATCCTCACTTGACTACAATCTCCTTTCACCATCTCTTACAACATCACTGACAGGGACATGTCCAAATTCATTTGTGTAAGAACAAACTTCCTTGCCTTGAACTTCTCCCATCTAGTGCAGGCTGTATCTCTCGTTATAAAAAGACAAAATAAAAGCATTCAAAATGTTTCCTACCACAACAGGATATTGCCACTATCCAGACATCTTGTTTTTCAAAATATGATTTCATGAAAATAAGTATTTTCATGAAGAAATTTTATCTTAAAAGAGATTAATTTCCTAACAAAAAAGTGTCCAGTTTCAGGTTTTTCAACTAGTTCTGGCACAGAACACATAAGGGTTCTGTGAATGCTAATTTATTAATGTTTATATCAGCAAATTATATGAAAGTTAGGTCAGGAATATTAAAGTACTGTGTTTCTCAATATGAACAAAAACTTATACAAAACTAGTTGTTTTTCCCTTGGAGGAAAATAAAGTCAGGAGGAAAAAATAAAAACCACTTGGTTTCCTCTAAAAATATTATCCTGAAAGTTCAAGTCAATCACTAATATTTTAAAAATAAAATTAATTTTCTTTAAAAAAGCTGTGTCATATTCAGAAACATTAGAATGAAAAAATATTTTGCCACTGGAATTTATGATCCTTGCTTAAATGATTCTTACTTTTATGTTTCTTTTGCACAGAATTACAATTTATTTTAATGGTAGAATGACCTAATATTAAAAGGTTTTCCTTAAACATATGCTTTGATACAGCACCAAAATTTTCTTATAACAGCAGGCCATTCAAAATACAACTTTTTAGAAAAACTCCATAAATATAATGCTAGTTTACTCTTTGTGCAAGCTTGACTTCATCGCTTGTCATTGTTGTATAAGAGAATGACAAAGTTTTTATAGTGCACAGAGAAACAGAATGTTTTGAATATTAAAACATGCTTTTGTAAATTTCTTTTGTCTCAGATGATTTGCTTACTGAATCTTAACTCCCCCAGCAACACTCACATTAGCAATGCTAACATCAGTAGATGACACACAATCTTTCCCCACACATGAAGCCGAGCTGAACAAAGAGGAATTAAAGAAAATTTTTTCCAGCTTCAGTGACGACAAGCATTAAATAAAGCATTTACTTGACAAAAATATAAAGGCAAGAAAGTGACAGATAGCTAAAGCAGGGAAGCACGCTAAATCCCAAATTTCTAAATCTCTAAATCTATAAGGAACATCATATAAATCATAATGTGTTTTATACCCTTCTGTACCTAGGTTCTAGGATTTTCTCAGTAGAGGAAAAATAGTCAACCAGAATGTATTAAATTTGATATTGTCATTTGCCCAAATAAACATGAAATTTTATGAATATAACTGAAATAAGAGCAACAAATTCAAAAGATAAAAGTCCACACATGTAATTTGAAATTTTCACATGCTACCCTCAAGCAATTTTTTCAAATTTCTTTTGTAACAAAGTAACTGCCAGTTTTCAGTATGTGACAATTTTAGCATTGTTTGAAGCAGATCACAACAGTAGAAGGCTCAAAATGCATGTTCTATACATTGGTTTCTCATGATTTTCAAGAAAAAAATTCAATTATGTATTTAAAAAGAAAAAACAAACAAAACAAAACCAAAACCAGCCCTCCTAAAAATAGACCTACAGATACCATGAGTTTTTGCTCTGACTTTTAAATGACAGAAGTTCTTTCTCTCAAGTTTATGGGTGTTAGACTTCGGTATAATTCAATTTTTAATTCTTGATGGTATGAACATAGACTGCAACTTGATTCCACTAGTTTAATTTCTTTCAAATCAGATTTAATTTAACTATTACACATACTATCATATTGCCTTTGAGTTTGGCTTTCTAAAGTTAATGTTTTGCAAAGTACTCTTAATTAGTAGCAACCATGGAGAAACATAACAAAAAAAAAGGAACTCAGAGTTGAGTAAGATAAAGAAATGAACTACCACACATCTTATGTGGTTTTTTCCAAAAGAGGTCTAATATAACTCTACATACCAGAAACTTATGAGGTTTTTTCTTGAATAAAGACCAGAAAAAGGATATCAGATGCAAGGTGTAAACATGTGGAGAAATTGAGGAGTTGGACTCAATGATCCTTGTGGGTCCTTTACAACTCAGAATTTTCAGTGGTTCTGTGATTCATTACGACTTGCCCAGTTTTAACTTCACTCCTTTAGAAGGTGACTTAACAAAAGCCAACAGCCAATGGCAGAGTCGCCTTGAGTGTCACTCAGTTTTGGGGTCAGCTGGCAGTGATGCCACGTGCACCACTCCACGGGAGGAAAATGCCGTGCTCAAGCTGCCACAGCGCTGTGTCGCGTTCCCTCATAAACGCGGCTCCACAGTGACTGACAGATCTATCTCTACAGACAGCTTCTCAGACAGGCCTGCATTTACAAGGGATGATGCCAAACACTTTTAGTTTGTATTTCTGAGGGTCTTTATGCTGAGAGGTGACTGTTGACAATCTGGCATTTTGATTTGAAGAACATGGATCTATTTTCCCAATGTCTTGCATACGACATATGGGAACCAGAACTCACCTGTCACGAGTTGCCAGCCATAATATGTAGTTTGTAAGGGAAAATAACCTCTGGGAATATCCAAATGATATTAATATAGTATGGCTAAACAGACAGAGGCCATAGGCAGGCCTGGCATACAAGGGCACAACTGCCATTGACTTTGGATGGTGCAACACTTCCTTACTTACAGCTGTACATGGTCCCAAGTGACTTTCAATTTAAAGAAATGTCATATTTGTGTTAATCACAGGCATAAGAGTAAAGACATACATATATATACACACACATACATATAAACTTCATTTCTTTCAGGTTTATTACGAAAGCATTAGAAGCAGCATGAAGAAGAAATCACCTTTAAGCTATTGAATGGGTTTTCCTAAGTATTCTCACTTTAAAACATATATTTTGTTTCAGTGCCTAAATGACGGGTTCACTCATCCACAACAATTCTTACTATGCTGTAATTTCTCTAAAAGTAAATAAAAATTAAAATAAAAATAAAAATGTCCCATATATAGACACATCTGGAAATAGAAATAGCAAATTTCCTGCAAAAATAGTTGGTTAGAAAAAGGTTCTTCACACCCAAGTTGAATAATAGATAGCAACAGCTGAAAATAATAAACTTCTGAACTCATAAAGAATAATATTTTTAATCTGAGTAGGGACAAGAATGAAAAAGGTTCTGCATAAAAGTAGAGAAGTATTTCCAGAAGTACAAGCATCTGTGAAATTGAACTGATTGGTCTCCTCCTACAACCCACCACGAAATACTAGTATATCAATCAATACTTCCAAAGGAAGATATTAAATTGGTGCATGATTTTCACATCTACCCTCACAGCAGTCCTCTTTCTGACTCCTCTCTTCCAGCCAAATCCTAGCACAATCCTAACAGCCAACTCACATAACTTTTCCCACAAGTAATACTTTGCTATAGTTTGTTACCGTTCATTCTGTTCATCATTTGCATTGAAACAGCAGTCACTGTGTTATAATTCACACACAAACTCACCATAAAACCCAAATACATACACCCCTGGAAAGCTTGCAAAGCCCACTCCCACAGTATTTAACATAATTACAAATATGTGATACCAGATCTGATTTTGCATTCCAAAAAGGGTTTCAATGAAACAAAATTCCCACTAGGCTGAGCAGAAGCAGCAACATATCTCATGACACCCAAAGTCTTTCATATCCAATCAGTACAGTCAATCTCAATACAACTTAATTTGTGGCTGAAGGAGCATGGTTACTGAGCAATGTGCATCTTGCAATGCTGTGTGCTGCAATCATTTTTATATCAAGCCTGTGTAATCACCAAACCACCCTGGGGAATGGTATTGACTAAAGAAACAACTGATAGCTTAATATTCAGAATGCACAATCTCACTAGATACCCTAAGACCATGCTGGTATTTTTGCTATCACTAGAATTTTTGTCACTGAAGTTGCTGTTCCTGAGAACAGGGATCAAATAATTAGGAAAAAAACAAAAACAAAATCAATTTTATATATTTATAACATTATTATTATTATTGTTAACCCATTTTTGAGTTAGCAGCCAGATTGTGGTGCAAAGCAGCTTAATCCTGTGACCTTCCTCCCATAGCTGACTTCAGATCACTTAAAGCAACATGGCATAAAAAAATTAAGTAGTTTATTTTTAACCCCCTGTTTTTGCTATTAAAATACTTAATGTCATGAATTATGAAAGAGAATATGAATTCCTGAAAATTGATATAAAATTCACAATAGGTGAAATTGCATTAGAGAAAAAAAAAAGGGCAACCAACAGGTTTAGACTTCCTTAGAATGGAAATACAGAAATATTTCTACATTTCTTCTATGGACAGAAATATAGAAAATAATGGCATTGAATTTCTTTAGTTTCAAAAGGTTGGCTTTCTGCAGGTTTTGAGTCTTTTTTGATTCATGTACAAATAAAACTAACAGAAAATTTATCATCCTCCATTTTTGTCTATTTTTGTGTGTGTGTGATGATCTGTGGTACTGCCTAGATGACTATACTTCACCATCTGGTTAACCTCATCAGCAAGACACTAGAAAACAAATCCTGTGCAGTACAGTTTTATCTATACTTCAGTTATTCTGATCAGAAGCAGTTACCCAAAACTATGAAAAATTGTTATGGAGACTTGAAATGTGCTGCATAAATGTGAAGCATAAACCCCTTGTGATTGAATTGAACTAAGGGCTCCTGCACTATTCAAGGAAAAAGATTATCCCCCCAAAACTCCACTCATGATCATGGTTTTCATAAGTGAGAATATGCTATGTTCTGTACTAGATAAATAGATAATACTGGTTGGTACCAAAGTACTGAGAAAGCAGAGCACCCAGAAGCAGGTTAAAGTTCTTCATTTGCAAAAAAAACCCCCAAACATTCCTGTCTTGGTAACTTATTTGGAATTTAGAAAAGATTAGCAGCAATCAAATTTTTCATTTCAATCTTCAGGGCAAAATGGACATGTTTATCTTGCAGATCAACAATTACACTGAAAGTCTCACACAGTGGTTATCCATACATATATGAGAGAGAAAACTCTTGAATTTATAGCATAAGAGCCAAGTAGAACTAAACATCTCATACTTTACTAGAGGGATGTATTTCTGTGTTTATTCTTGAATATTGATCTTTCTCAGTGTTTGAGACAGCAGAGTCTCCTAAATAGGCTACTGAAATTTTAAAACAAACTTAGGCCACGCTAGAAAGTGAAGTGCAAGCCATCAGGCATGCTGACTAGTTCTTCTCATTCCTTAGTGAAAAAGATTTGCCAGAGCAGACTTTTTTACTTATAGGCATTCTCAAAGAAAGGACAATGATCTGCTTGACCTGAATGGCAGCCAGGAAAATGTTACCTAATAATTTCTCCATTGTCGGCAAAGGGAGAAGCCTTTATGAAACAAAGGCAAAAATTCCAACTGAAGTTCATAAAAGAATACATCTCCAAGAGCCCCAAAAATCTTGCTCAGCTTTTCTCTTGCAGCTCTCTCTGATAAAAATACCAGAGTCTCATTCTCTACTGTAAGGCTGCTTCCAGCTGTCATAGTCAGAAAGAAATGAGGAAGAGAAGCACAAAGAGGTACATTGTTGCTACCTTATAAGAGTCATTCAATATTCATCAGGTGATATTCCAAGTAGATTGTCCAGCCTTAACTTTTTGATGCAGTAGGGTTTTTAAAAACTGAATTAAAATTTATCATGGTTTGAATCCTATTTAGTCCTATGTCCCATACAAGGTCATAAACAAAGAGATTTGCTCTGCAAATGAATGCAAATTCTTCTACTTGGACATGACATTTCAGTAGTTAAGCAGAGCTGCTTGGATTAACCACTACTAATGTGATAAACAAGACAAATGAGTAAATCACAAGGAGGTAGAGAGAAATTACCACAGGAAGGCAGCACAGAGTAAACAAAACTGCCTTATAGTTCATGCCAGGCCCTAGTACAGAGCAGTGTTAGGTGTGTGAAAACCTTGGATCTCAGTGCTACAGCAGATACAGGGTGTACTGCATCCCACTGCTAAAGAAAGGCTGCAATGAATTACAGCACTGCACATAAATTCTCTAATTTATGCCAGAAGCTGTCATAATCCCTCCCTTGACAGAACCTTCTTTATTTCAGCTCTCAGGAGAGTTGCATCAAATAATCTGCCACACTGAGTCATGCATATTACAGGCACACACATTCTTTACAGCAGGACTTCAATATAGTGGGCAGCCCAGACTGTTATTTTCAGAAAGAACAAAGCCAGTATCTTCTGATAAACGCCTCACTTGGAAAGAATTGAAACATTTTTGTTTGCGAAATGAAACAAACACTCCTGTGTTTATTGTCACCCAAATGAAAGGCCAGTAATGCAACTTAGGTTTACCCTCAATATACAATCTCAAAAATGACCTTAGAGGACCACCACATCCTGCTAAAACAGATTTTGGTGTTCTACATTCCAGAGGAATTCCATCCTAGCCCCTGTTACAATCTCTCTCTTCCTCATACCTACAGAATGACGAGAGCTTTGAAAGGCATTAGTATGCAAATATCTTGGGTGGCTTTACCACACATTTATATTGCAGAGTAATCAATAAATTATTATTTCAATATTTATTGGAATCTCAGAATAAGAAAGAAGACAGATTACACAAATCCATCTTAGCTGATTAATGGGTACTTCAGCAAAAGGCATACACTGATGGAGTGGGTCAGTATGCAGACTATATTACTGAATATTTCAGCTCGGTTGTAAATATAGTATCTGTTTCTCTTAGGGACTGTCACACTGAGTGCAGTATAAAAGGCAATAAATTTCAACAGATTAATTAACTCTTTGGTTACTGGGGCTGTGTGTCACCTATCCTGGCACCTAATAAAAAATCCTTTAATGCCAAGACATAAAGAAGGGCCTCTTTGAAAATGAGTTATTAACAGCATTTCGTGAATAGATGGAGAAATTGTAGCCCAGCCATTTAAGTGTCATAAAGTGCAGCAAAGGCTGCTGGAGGCCTCTGAGGGACGCCAGGCAATACCATAACAATCAAATCTGAGATGGAAGAGGGATTGAGCTGTCCACTCAGAATTTTTATATTGTCAAGGAGCAGCGAGGAAATAATGTGATCAAGAAGTGAATTAACCTTGTGTGTGAAAGAAAGGGGATGATCTGATGGAAAAGGCAGTAAAGTAAAAATCACTCCATAATGCCTACATTGCAGGCTGGTCATGAGGGGCCTCTAATGTCTGCAGGCTGTCAGGGAACAGATCCAGCCCTCTAAGTACCATAAACCCATTACCTGCATTAGTCAGTAATTGGAATACATTTATTCATACTTTCAAAGTTCTTAGGGTCCTGGTGCTGGCTAACCACACAGCATTAATTTCTAAAATATTTTCTGTTTCTACCCTTGTGATAGAACATGGACAGTCTTCTGGGGCAATTAATACTCAAAAGGGCATGAAAGACTTATATACCATGTTACATTTATACATATGTCTATATACACCCTACAGTTTAATCTGGTTTCCTTGGTGTCAATTCCCTGTGAAGCTACGCTGGCATTTCTAGTAAATAACAAGCTACAGAAATTTGCACTGTAGGAATTGATACAACCATAAGGGAGGACTCCACTGAGGGGGAAATAATCCATACCAAATTTAACAAGGTTGCTTTGACCTAAATGTCTTTAGTAACATGCTAGTCAAGCAAGAGGTTGTGAAAGTCATACAGTATACTTCTGCTATGCAGGAGCATGAAAAGTTTTTTCTTCCTCTTACAGAAGACAAAAGTTTTCCTTGAGGCACTCATTAAGGATATGACAGACAGAGTCTGGAAGTACATAATGTCTACTCAGCCCAAACCTCTTGCATAAACAAAACTCACAATCACACGTGAAACCAGTGAAGTCTAGTACAAGAAAAATCTTGTATGGATGCACATATTTATAGTGATCCACAACACTAAATAAAGGACATGAAGAGTGGGCTCACATCTGATGTTTTGCATGTTTAAAAGTATCTTCTATTTTTAAGGCTGCCTTCCTCATAAAAGAGTTGTTTGCCATTACCTCAAAGAAGAACATATAATTTTGCAGTGAGACCTAAGACCATGTAGTTGCAGCAACATTATGTAAAGTGAGCACAAGAAAAGCATCCTCTGGGGAAGGTCTCCTAAATTTTTATTCAGACTATCAGAAATGCAGGATTACAAAATCAATATGCAAGTTTAACACAGAATTTAAAATGTGCTATGGTTTTCCAAGAATTCTTACTTTGTGAGGAAATTTTAGTTATCACCCATTCCTGCACACTGTAGTCCATCTAGCAATCAAAATCAGGTTGAGAAATGCAAGAATGAGAAGTCTCCTCGTTGCTGCCAACAGAATTTGCCAAAAGAGTATGATTCCTAGTCAGCCATGGCCATGGGAGGAAAGGCACAGGACTTGTGGTGTAAGCCATCTCCCTTAATAGTTCATGTTCAGTCACCAGCCTGGGGTGGTGCTGCTGGTGGTTGTTTGTTTGCAAATCTCCCCTGTCCAGCCCCTAGCACTTCTGACTCTCAGCATCTGAACACAGTTTTAGTTTAAACAAGGCAGTTTATTAAGAACTACTGTTGTATTTAAATTTCAGAGGGCCTAGAGTAAATACTGGTGCAGGCTATCATTCCCTTTATCAAACTGACATGAAGAAAACAAAGATTGCAACTGACATTTCTGCAAATATCACTTCTTAGACAAGTTCTTGTGAAAGAGTTTTTATTTATACAGAGGATTTACTAACATTAGAAAGGGATATAAAATAAAAAAAATAATAAAGTGTTTTCCACTCATTGTGAATGCATTATCTTCCTCAAATTCTATTCAGCAGGTCAACAATAGCAAGACTTGAATGAGTTTGGGAAGCTTTGGACATGCTTATGTAACAGATTATATTATGAATATAACCATTGTGTTATTCTTCTGTGCTCCACCAAGATTGTCCACACTCTTAGATGTTCATGACAAACATACAGCAAAATACCATGTTATCTGTCAGTACTATATCCATGTATCACCAGAAACTATACAAAAGCTTCCTCTAGGCACATCTCTCCAGGGCATGGAAAAGCACAACCCTAATCTTCCTGTCCCTTCTGTTCAAGCAGCCAAATATCCAAAGCACCTGAGTGAAAAATACTCGAGAATACATTCACAGCCGAAATTAGGTTAGTCACTTCCGACTCTGAAGAACAACAAATAATGCACCCAAATCCATTACCCAAGAAAATATGGACTCAAACTGTGCCTCTCTGAGAAGATTGAAAAGCATTTTCACCTAAAAAAAAAAAAAAAAAAACCAAAAAAAGCCAAAAAAACAAAAACAAAACCCCAACAGCATTTGCAACAAAACAGATGAATGAAAAAGTCTTTCTCCAGATCTGCAGAGCAGCAGGGAGTACCAAGCAAGGCTCAAGCACAGCAAAATCAAATCTAGCAGAAGTCCAGGCACAGACTGCCAAGTATTGTGTGCAGCAGGGAAAACTGTGTGTCCTTCTTCCAGACTTTTGGTTCAGTAGTAGGCAAAAACACCTCATCATTTTCAGTAACCTCACACCAATAATCCAATTGCTTGAAATGAAAAATAGTTTTGCCAAAGAATATTAAATTCAGGCAACATTTGCTGAGTCTGACAGCGTTCAAGCACATGGCCACAAAAGTAGCAAGACCTAAAATCAGTGTTTCAGACTCTTCCAGTTTGGTTGGAAACAGATATTTTATTCCTCAACAAACATTACAGAAATTGAAGTCTGTATGAAAAGTTTGTTCAGTAGTTCAGTTACATTTTTGTTCCTCAAAATTCATTACTCAATCCACAGGCTTCATCTTCCAGTAATGAAATGGGGACAAACTATTAGGACAAAAATTTACTTATACAACAGTACTATTCATATTCATGATCAGAGATGCCTTACTGATCCTAACTCTTGAATGTCATCCAAATAAAATCAGGTTGAATTAAACTTTTTCCATGACTATGCTACATGCACAANCTGTCCTCTCCTGAATGTTTGTGTAATGCATTGAGCATAAACTTGGGCATGATCCCTGCGTAGTTAGATATTGGATGCATCCATGAGGATTTTTTATGAAGGCAATGAAGTCACATAAGACACAGGACAACTCTAAGGACATTGCATATATTATAAATTTATTAGATATAAATTTATCTTTGTCAGCTGCATTTATTATGCCACAAAATATTATTCTGTTCAAACATTTTAGAGAGACTTTGGATACATCGTATCTTACTCTATTTTGAAAAGTCAATGCTTTAAAAAGTGAAAAGAATATTTACCAACATACTTAATCCTAATAAAAAGAAATCAACACAACACCAATAATGCAGATAAACCTCAAGCTTCAAAAAGACAGTGGATATCCAGGTATCCTTGCATTCTCTACACACACTGCAGGAGATGCCCAAATAAAAAGTGATCATGCAGAGGGTGCACTACACCAAATGGAATGTGCACCATATGAATTAGTACATATTTCTGTTTTTTTCACAAGTTATTTCATATTATAAACTCCCCTGGTTAGAGAGACTTATTTGCTGTAAATTTATGGAAATTTGACCACAGCTCAAGCTCTGTCTTGCTGTAAGAATTTAGGTGTCATCATAGTAATAAAAAAGATTGAAGCTTAATTAGGAGACATTACTGCTAATAGGCAAAGAAAATAATTATTACATAACAATTTTTTTTAAATTGCCCTAAAAGTAAAATACGATGGAAATAAAATATTTAGAGGTCTTCTAGGACATCTGTAACAGAAATCATTCCCAATGACACCAAATGCTGCAAACCAACCCAGAACGGAACTTTCTAGCAAGGAAGATGCCAGAGCATGAACCTGGCACTTACAGAAGTGTCTGGCTTTGACAGCTTTAAACACTTGAATGTTGCCAAACTTGAATCACATTTCTCAACAAAAGGACCAGAGGAAGCTGTACCTGACACACATCAGTTCAAAAGAGCATAAATCCAATGACAGGTAGAGAATATCTTTGTTATTGACTCTCTGGCTCCTCTGGTAATTTCTCTGCAGTCTTTTCACACATGGAAGATATAATTTCATGTTGATTTGGAGCAGGGAGAAATAGGGTCAATGGCAAACAGTTTCACTGGTCACTCTTTGCTACAGCAAATATGGATTCATTCTCAGATTACTACAGGGTAGACATTAGGACACGTCAACAGAACTTACTCTTAAAATGGNAAAAAAAAAAAAAGAAATTGCAGAACAGTAAATGCATCTATAAATAAATTATTTTTAAAAGTGACAAATGCACAGAGCCAGCAAAATTTTGAGAACAAATATGCCTGTCTACAACAACACATTTAAAAAATATTGTTATAAGAATAAGGCTACATTTTAAATGGCAAAGTAAAGTCAAACTCTCTTTAAAGCTGAAGCATTCTGGGACAAAGATCACTGGGCTGTGAAAGGAATTAATGAGCTCCAACAGTACAAGTACTACTGCCCACTGTGTTATAAATGCTTTACTCACTTCTTCAGTTTTCTCACCTATAAACAGGAGCTAGAATAAAACCAGCATGGTGTTGAAAGACTACTTGTGAGAGCTTACATCAGCTTCAGAAATTATCAGACAGTGTACTAGACTGAAGTATTACAGATAAATGGTTAAACTAAAGAGCCACATTTCTATGTAGATGACTTTTCACTTCAGGAAACGAGCAAACAGAAAGGTTTTCATTCTTTCGTAATAAAAAATGTTATAAATTGATGGTGTGAGTCAGGAAACATCAGTGTTCACTGCTTAAGGTCATGCCTTCCTCTGCACTCACTTTGAACTGAGCTGAGTGGATATTCAGGTTTGTAGTCAAGCAATTTTAACACCTACATGGACATTCCAGCATGTATAACACTGAACATTAAGAGTCTGAAGAATCCCATTGAAAATTACACAAAGGAACTTTGTTTCAATCTAAAAAACTATAGATCTGTTGGTTTTGGAAGAGTCCCTGAAAGACGTCCAGATAGCTCAGCCAAAAGCAATGATTCTGGTTAGTGAGCCATGGAACAATCGTGCTGGTGAGTGAACTATCAAAGAGTTCCCAATAGGGAGGTTCCAAACTATCAGGTTGCAAACTAGCACAGTTTTAGCTACTTCCCACAAGCAATGGCCTTTGAGTTAGCTGAAGTGTAATATCTTATAAGCAAAGGACCATGAAATTAATTTTTCTATACAAGCAGGTTCTCTTCTAATACAACTGTAGCCTATACAGCATGTTTTCAGAATGGCTGAGATTATTGCTCACACAAACAAGTAGAATAATTCTAACCAATTTTACCAGTTGAGGTATTTGTCACAGCCATTGCCATTAAAGGAAGACTTCTTAATGTTAATGAACCTACAAAATTTAATTTTCTCTTCCTTTAAAGGAATTGATTAATCTTCAATATTAAATGCAGCGGGTACACAGGAACCAAAGGCCAATAGTTTCTATCTAAACAAAAATTGTTTAACACTACCTTTACTCCTTTACAGTGAACCCTGCTGATTCTTGTTTGTAGAAGGATTTTCTGCCACCAGCTTTTGTGGCCCAAGTAATTTTCATCTTTCTCACACACCATTAATAATGCTGTTGCTCCAGGTATCACTGAACAATATAATTAATCGAGCCCAAGAACGCTGCAACCTAGCCATGTTGCAATGTGATCTGGGTCTATAAAGAACATGCTGAAGGCCTTGGCAGACCTGGCCAGATTACCCCAAATAATAATACTGTGTAGGTTCAGGAAAAGAAAAAAAAATACAGAAATACACTACCTTCAACGTATCCAAGCAATCAGAATACAACTGTAATAAACTGAGAACCATACACACGTTATAATGCTATTCACTTATTTGTAAACATCAGTTTAAACTGCTTAGCAAAGGCAAAAAGCTTGCAAGATGGACCATAGGGGAAAAAAAGACTTTAGATTATTGGCCTAAGTTCAGCAGCAGCGTTAGCAATTTATGGACTTGATTATACCTTCAAAATGAACAATAACCCAGTAACTACTGCAGTAGAAAGGTACTAAATTTTTATGATATGGGGTAATCAGCTTGGCAACCAAAGACATAGTAGACATGCTGCAAAGAAGAAACAACTCACATTAAAATAGTCAAGTAACAAATTCCCTTCTTGAAAAGGATATTTTTCTTTATATGATGTCTTTAGCAGACTGTAGGCTGTTTCTTTAAATGAATGCTTATGACACACTTAATTTTCAGACACACTTTGTTACAGAAACAGGCACCACTGTGTACATCATGTTTAGAAATAAATAGAGCTGTCATACTTGGATTCATATTGACATTTACATCAGACTCTTAATCTGTGTAGATTTGACAGATGGGAAAAAGTCAGCCACCCCACATAAAAATGACACTTACATATTCATAATCAACATATTTTTGGTTGCTTACTCAGTAAAGCAAAACTAGTTTATTTTTACATCTTTACTATGGCAAAATAAATAGTAAATAGTATGACATTTCAGCATATNGTTCAGCACACAGAGGACAAGTTCCCAACCCTTTTTAAACACCAGGAAGAGTTAACACAAGAGGGAGATCTGCATTCCCTTCTTATCTTAGACCCTGGAATCCATATAAATGTGAGCATATAATCGTATCTTGTAGCATACCAGTTCCAATACCAATAAAGCAGTGACAAAGCTACTTCAAAGGAGCCCTGCTTTAGTTTTAAAAGATACTCCTAAGACACTATAAAATATCATAAAAAGACCCATGACTACAAAACAAGAGATGTGAAAATTCATTTCAATACCTTCCCATGCATAACACGTTAGTTATTTCAGTTTACATTACGCTACAGAGGTTTTTCACAATCTTGCCTTCAGAAAATTTGAGAATACGTATAAAGTTCATTATTTATTACACCATGTCTTTTGTAATAAATAAAGTATATTGCTTTTAAATTCAATTGTGACTAATTCCCAACTGATTTTATTTTCTAGCACATCAGCAAAGTACACAGACTTCTCTGACACCAATTATTAACTTATATTATAAGCTAATTCAGAAGAAGAAATCAATGTAGTGTAAAATTTACTTCAATCCTCTTTTAAGAGGAATTAAGATGTAATGAAGAATGAACTTCAGAAACTCAGGAGTTTTGTTTCAAATTAATTTCAATTCAATAGAAAATATATTGATGCTTATCTAAAAGTGTCATTCTCCAGCCAAGCCTTTCCAAACTTATTCTCTCCCTAAAGTTACCAATCAAAAGTATAAAATAGACCCCCATATTCTTCTTTTCTTCTTCTGAGAAATAGCAATCTTTCCAGTATCCAGGTGACACCAAAAAGCTGTTAGCTTTATTTCCCAGGAACATACCCTTCTTGCCAAATACCAACTTCCAAGTTTATGTACCTCAAAATACCATAGAATGCATATGTATAAATGTGGAGAAAGAGGCTAAGCCCCTGTGCACCATATTTAAGGAGTCATGGCAATATGACGATGTTCCCACTTACTGGAAATAATATAACCCCCATTTTCAAAAAGGGGGAAAAAAGGAAGACCTGGGGACATACAGGTTGGTTAGCCTCACCTCTGTGCCCAACAAGATCATGGAACAGATCCTCTTGGAAACTATGCTAAACCACATGGAAAATGAGGTGATTCGTGACAGCCAACATGGCTTCAGTACAGGCAAATCATGCCTGGCAAATCTGCTGGCCTTCTATGACGGGGTTACAGTGCTGGTGATTGAGGGAAAAGCAATTGAAGCCATCTACCTGGGTTTGTACAAAGCATTTGGTGCTATGCCATTGTCTCTAAACTGGAGAGAGATGGATTTGATGGGTGGACTGCTCAATGGATAAGGAATTGGATGGATGGTTGCACAAAACAATTGCAATCAATGCCTCGACGTCCAAGTGGAGACCAGTGATAAGGGGCATTCCTCAGGGGTCTGTGTTGGGACTGTTGCTGTTTAATGCTTTTGTTGGTGATATGAACAGTGAGATTAGGCACATGCTCAGCAAGCTTGCCAGAAAGCCAGTCATAACCTGGGCTACTTCAAAAGAAGTGTGACCAGCAGGCCAAGGGAAGTGATTCTGCTGCTCTGCTCCAGTCGTGTATAACCCCACCTGGAGTGCTGTGTCCAGCTCTGGGGTACACAACATAAGCAGGACACGGACCTGTTGGAGCAAGTCCAGAGGAGGGTCATGAAGACTATCAGAGGGCTGGAGCACCTCTCCTATGAAGACAGGCTGAGAGAGTTGGGGTTGTTCAGCCTGGAGAACAGGAGGCTCCGGAGACGCCTTAGGGCAGCCTTCCAGTACCTAAAGGGGGACTGCAGGAGAGCTGGAGAGGGACTTTTTACAAGGGCATGTAGTGACAGGACAAGGGGGAATGGCTTTAAACTGAAGGAGGGTAGGTTTAGATTAGATACTAGGAAGAAATTTTTTACTGTGATTTTTTACTTTTATGATGAGTCACTGGCCCACATTGCCCAGAGAAGCTGTGGATGCCCCATCCCTGGAAGGATTCAAGGCCAAACTGGATGGGGCTTTCAGCAACCTGGTCAAGTGGAAGGGTGTCCCTGACATGGCAGGGTAGTCGGAACTAGATTATATTTAAGGTCTCTTCCAACCCAAACCATTCTGTGGTAACTTCACTTATCAACTCCAGGACCTTCACAGTACTGTTCAGTCCTAGATTCATCCAGACTGATAATCCATTAAAGCTCCCTAACTGAACATTACAGAGGCCAAAAACTTAAATTACTTCAAAGCAATAGACAAAGAGTAGGAGGAAATGTCTACTAGAGGCTATTAAACAGTCTATACACAACCTCCACACAAGTTACTAGCACAGGAGCTATGCTGAGAGAGGGACTATGCTAAGAGAGGTGCTACTTAACATATCCTCAGCTCTCTAGACTCCAGCACAGAGAATGACTAAACAGAACTTTGATCTGACATAATGCTTGTTCTCAGGTAACTTCTCACACCCAGATATCCCTCAACATTTATCAAATCACACATTGCATATCTCCAGGACATATAAACAGCTTCCTCTTTACTCAGCAAATGTTCCAAATCTTACACTTCAACAAAAAACATCCATCACACCTTCACATCTCAGAAGCAGGGCCTGAATTCAAACTTTGCACAGCCACAACACACTATTATTTACAGTCTGGAAGGCCCTAAATTATTTCAAAAATCATGTAATAGGACAGTGAGAAATTTTTTTATAGAAAACATTCTATCAATCAACCTGCCTCCCTAGTACTTATTCTGCCATTGTCCCCAGCGTAACACAAGTCCTGCAGGCATTAGAGACCACTTTCACTCCCATGCTCTGGGGTATCTTCAGTGTAATGCTGTCAGTATCAAGCCATAAGCCTGTTCACAACTGTGTGTGAATAAAAAGAAATTGTTCCAAAGAAGGCTGCTTGTGACCTAAACTGACTGGTAAAGTTACTTTAAACACCTCCAATCTCAAAGTACAAAATAATTTGAATGCATCCTGGTTTAAGCACAATTTTTCTTGATATCAGCCAGTTATGACTACAAAATTGCCTACATTGTTATTCCAACCAAGTTGTAGAATATACATCTGGACATCCACTCTCTCTGAAAAAAATTACTTACTCTTTGCATTTCTAAGTACTAGCATTTATATGCACCAGTGATGAGACAGAAATAATTAAGTTGTATCTAGACTGTTATCAACACATGACAGATTATCTGTCTGGCCCGACGTTCCATGTTTTAAGTGCAATTTAAAAATTTAAAAATCAGTATTACAGTACTTTGTAATGTCAGAAGGCAGACCCTTAATTTAACTTTATAATTCTAGATACAATAGCTTTCCCTTGAATATGAAGTGATGTATCACATATTTCAAACTCCATGTTCTATAATCATAGAGGTTTTTGTTACTGTTAAAGCCACAATTTAGGCTCTGAGGCAGTAAAGTGCAGTAGTACAAGGAATACCTTAGAAATGGTTTTTTAAAATTAGGCTAAGAAAAATCATCGCAGATGGAATTTAAGTAGAGAAAATTACAGGAAAGTATTCAGAAAACATTTATTACAGAAGTCTAAACAACATACATGTTTTAATAACATATATATTAAAACATATGGGTTTTTAATTGCTTTGATACTGTGATACTCAGTTTTGATGGGCACTTATTTCTAATTTTAAAAATATTCTTAGCAAAAAGCCCATCAAGTCTTTCTTCTGTGTGTGTTTTATTTATTTTGTTCTCATTCTGCTGCGTCTCAGAGTAACAGCAATCAAAACATGTACAAAGCTGCCAGAAAAATTTTATCAGGAATATCATTATATCTGTCAACAGGAGAAGAGAACTATTGCTTTCGTCTTTTTCCCCATGATACGGTGGTAAACAGCTGCTCTTCTTTTTGTCAATCAAGCTTCTAGGCTTACCTAACTCCCACTAATGCAGCAGAGGATCAGTTATGACAGCCAAAATGCACTTTCATCTAATCAAAGTACTTTCTTTGGTGTAATATTTAACTGTCTCAAATGCAAATGCAAAAACAAAATTCATAGATAAATTGGCCACTTTGCATGTAATTCCCCACCATTTTTGATAAAGATGATAAGCCAGTAAATGATATTGGCTTTAGCTGTATCAAGACTCACAAACTGCATCCTCATTTGCTTATGCCCTGATTTAGTCAACATAGAAGATTCCAAAAATATTTATACAAATAACACACATCTCTGAGTGGTGGGTTCAAGCATCTGGAAGTGGTATTAATTTGCCTTTCATGTTGAACTATAAGAACTCCCCTCATTGTTCTGCTTCATTAGCTTCATTTTATTTATCTCCCAGGTAAAAATGTTTGTGGATACTTTTGCCACTCATGGTATACCTACACACGCCATGGGGAAACATACCCGTATTGGGTAATTTTGCTACACACAGGAAATATTTTTTACTCATTTAAATTCTTAATAGCAACACAAATTATGCCACGGAGATATTACTGTCCATAGCCCATCAGCAAAATGCAAGATGTGCATCTATTATAAATATTCCATATTTGTATTCCCTTCCACAAATAAGAAGTGCCTAACACCTTTGTTCTGGTTAATTCCCAGCCTACTGTATGGGACGTGGGTACAGGGGTACCACTTTACTGCTGAAAAATTAGAAATGCTCATGTTGAAAGTGCATGAAAACAATCTAGGTTAGACAACAAAGGCAAAAAAGCCCATTAAGGAGCTGGCATTTCTAAATTAGACTGTAGTGAACAAAAGCTCTGGTTAATAAAGCTACAGCCAACAGCATTATTGTGTACCTTACTGAAGAAAAAAACAAGATTAAGTTTGTGCACAGACGAAGCTTTCCTATTGGTACCTTGATTTGGCCAAGAAGGAGAAGTACAGACAGGGAGTGTGAGAACTTTTGGGATCTTTAATACTTCCACTGCCTCTGCTTGTGATGTACAACATCTATTTCCTGGATAAACAGAGAAGCTAGGTCCCCAGAGCCTGAATCCAGTACCTTTCATAAGCCCTAACTTCATTTTTACAAACGATAAAAGAAAATGTAATTTGCTTTGCAGCTTTACCAGTAATCCATACGTGTTCATATTGCAGACTGTAAAAGCATCTGTGAGGTCAATAATAAACACCCTACTTGTTGTTTACTCTCCTGCTTTATTTAAAAGAACATTCTCCAGCATACATGCCACTTTCCAGTTGGAATGATGGAATACGGACAACAGAAATAGAAAAACACATCACAAGCAGCAAAATACATGCTCTTTAACAACAGGCAGGAGACCTCCCAAAATCAAGCAGCCTAATTTCTACATTTCTGAACTAAAAAAAAGACTACAATAGCATATCAAAAAGTCTCAGATACTAGGGAATATCAGATCACATCTGCCACTCTCCTCAAAAGTCTTCCTAATCAAGGGCCTCACATACCCATGTTCCCTCCACCCCGTTACAGGTTATTTATTCCATCCAATTTAGTGGTGCAGTTTGATTTTTCCTGCGATCTGCCTGCTTCCTCTGAGTCAGTAAGGGCCCCTCGGAGAAGCACAGAACAGGTACGTTTAGAAGGGACCACTGGAGGTCATCAAGCCCAACCACTGTTCAGGCAGGGTTCCCTTGAGCACATTACTCAGGATTGTGTCCAGATGTCTTTTGAATCTCTAGTGAGGGAGAATCTACAGCCTCTCTGGGCAATCTGTTCCAGTGCTCAGTCAAGCACACAGAAAAGAACTTCTCCCTGGTGTTCAGGTGGCACTGCCTGTGCAATCACTCCACTTACATCTGTGACAGTAAAGTTTATTATATGTGACACACCTAGAGAATTTATTTACAGGAAGCTAGAAAAGCCCAGCCGATCATGTACAACTTTGAATATGTTTACTTGAGTTACTGGGGTAGTTACTTCTATCACAGAGTCAGTGAAGAGCACCATCCATACTGTTGCAAAAAAAGCACAATTGTTTGCTAAATGTGAAATCCCTCAATCCAGGTAAAGGAAACGCAAACCAAGAAGAATTGGAACTTCACAAGAAGATGGTTGCAAGTATTTTTCTCAATAATCACTAATCCTGTTTCTCAGAAACAGCTAGTTGCTAAAAAGTTTCAAATCTTTGTTTATTTGTTTGTTCTTAGGTAACCCTAAATGTGTGGTGCACATTTTCTTTTTGGTGTTAGTCACTTAATAAATACCCTTTAAAAATACAATTTTAAATGCTGGAGCACTTGTTGCTACTATCTATAATACACACTGATTTACTACTCTAACACTGGATAAGGTAAACTTTTCAAACACTGTAAACATAAAATCTTGAACGTCTTAAATACGTATCTATTGTCCTGTAGTGATTATGTATAATGTTAAATACCCCTGCACATAACTACAGAAAACACAGCACTGCCATTTTATAGACTGATATGAGTAATAACTGGATTTTATGTATTTTCAAGCTACATCTAATTTGCGCATTTTCCCCAAAATGCCTTAAGCTACCTTTCTTCTAAGTTCTTTACCTGATTCCTTTGGCCATTATGCTCTATGCATTCTGATGTTATTGCTCCCTTTTACCTTTTTGCTTGTCATTATTAAATATTTTTATTATTTCCTTCCTGCAGCCTCATGTGGAATGATCACAAGAACACTTGCCTCTAAGTGCATTTTTGCCTTTTTTTTTTATTTTTTTAATTTTTTTTAATGAAAGCAGCGGCTTTGGGTGGGTGGTTTATTGCTCACATCAGAACAGCAGAGCATCAACCAAACCTCAGGAAAAAACTTCTTCAGGAAGTGTTGTGAAACGCGATCGCCTTCTCCAGGAGGCTTTTCCAGAGCATTAAGGCAGTCCCAGTCGCTGCGAACCTAAAGCCCTGGTGAAGCCACATCTGGAGTGCTGTGTCCAGTTCTGGGCTCCTCAGTACAGGAAAGACAAGGAGCTCCTGGAGAGGCTTCAGCAGAGGGTCACAAAGATTATTTGGGGTCTGGAGCATCTCTCTTCTGAGGAGAGACTGTGGGAGCTGGGCCTGTTCAATCTGGAGAAGACTGAGAGTGGATCTCATCAATGTGAATATCTCAAGGGTAGGATGTTGTTTGACTCTTTTCAGTGGTGCCCAGCAACTGGATGAGGAGCAATGGCCATAAACTGAAACACAGGAAATTCCACCTCAGCATGAGGAAGAACTTTACACTGAGGGCGGCAGAGCACTGAACAGGCTGCCCAGGGAGGTCCTGGAGTCTCCCTCTCTGGAGACATTCCAAACCCTCCTGGACGCGTTCCTGTNCCGCCGGCGCGGGGCCGCAGCACGGAGCGATCCCCGCGGGCGGGCGGGACGCGCTGGCGGGGGGCGGCCGGCTGGAGCTGCCGTGCCCCTCCTCGCCCGCCGGACAGGTACGAGGGCGGGGCAGCTCCTCCCTCCTTCGCTCCCGCCCTCCCTCAGGGCCGGGGGGCGAGCGGGGAGGAGGCGGGGTCGCTTCCTGGGGAGCGTCGCCCGGCATCAAGGGGCCATGGGCGCGACGGTGAGGGGCTTCGGGGGCAGGATGTGGAGCGGGAGGAGGCTGACACTGAGTGTCGGGAGGGTGCCGGTCGGCCCGAGGAGGCGGCGTCCCGCGAGGCCCGTGGGCAGCGAGGCGTTCCCGTTCCCGGGGGAAGGGCGGGGAATGGCGGCCTGTGGCAGCTGGAGGGAAAGCCTCCGTGCCAGCCCTGCCCGGGACAGCTGCCGGCTGCTCGGCAAGGGACGCACCTGGCGCGGGCGAGCGGGCAGGAAGGAGTCTCCGGGCTGAGCCCTATGCCCGTTCCCGCTTTTGCCTCCGCGGTAGGACGCGGGTACCGTCAAGCGGAGTATTTGCTCAGGTTTCCCACAGATGAACTGTAGTGTCCCAGGTAGCTGGCGCATCCCTGTTGTGGTGCCAGCTGCTGTCCTGCCACCAGGCATTTCTGGCATTGTCTCCAGAGGATCGTGGCCGAGGCCAACGTGGATCTTGCCTTGTGTGTCTCAGGCGAACAGTTTTCCTGAGTGTACTAAGATGCTGGTTTCTGCCAAAATTATGGGTTTAACAGATGTTCTTCAGTGTTAAAAAACCCTTGGCCCACCAAGGCTCAAGCTCCTTTGTGATGTTTTTTCCATGCTTAGTACAAGTCGTTAACTTTTTTGGAGACCAAAGAAATTTTGCTTTGCCCTCACTTGTTCATTTGTTTCTCCTTCATATGATCACTGTTTTGTGTGGTAGGTTAAAGTACTGCTCTGCAAGGGACTTTTTTCAAAGGGGAAGAAGCAGGAAGTTTTTGATCTAAAGAATGTGTTGTTTACACTTTTACATGAAGGAGGAAAAAGAGGGAAATCGGTATTTTGCATAAATCAGGATAGCTCCTAACTCTTCATAAAACAGATTTTTGCTCTGTGTTCCTTTAAGAGGAGAATTAGTTGCTTGAGGGATTTTGATGAGAGGAGGAAGAATTAACAGTTTTCATACTTAGAAAAATAGCAATTTGAGAAGTCACAGTGAATTTCAGAAGGCTTCTGTCACTGTTGCTAATGAAATTACTTGGAGGAGACTGTTTCAAATGCATACACACATGTACAGTTTCTTCAGCTGTTGCATAATGTTCCTTGAAGGATGTAGAGAAAAACATTGCCACGTATCATGGGTTTATGGATGGTGGTGGGTGTGTCTGGAGTAATCAGTGTTGTTCCTTACTACTCTCATGTTTGGTAATCTGCAAAAAATTAAATGGGCAGATTGTAAAATCTGATGGTGTTCCTGCAGAAATACTTTGAATAGAAATTGTTGAAAATTGAAGATTATGTTAATTGTGTGGTTTAATGCTGGTAGGCAGCTCAGCACTACACAGCCACTTGCTCATTTTCCTCACTACCCCCAGAGAGACTGGGGAAGAGGAAAGGAAGAGTAAAAAAAATTTGTGGGTCAAGATAAAAATTATTTAAGAAGTGAAGAAGAAATGGAAAAAGAGAAGCAAACCAAAACAGGTGATGTAAAGATGATCACTCCTCCCACAGGTAGATCAATATCCACCCAGTTCCTGAGCAAAAGCTGGCTAACCTCACTGAACACCCCCCATCCCCCTTTGCTTTTTGTTGCTGTCCATGGCACTTTATAGAATATCTCTGGTTAATTCAGGTCATCTGTCAGATTGTGCCCCCTCCCAGCCTGCTGCCCACACCCCAGTCTGTTCACTGCAGGGGTGGGCAGAGGGAGAAAGATAAAAGGCCTTGATGCTATGCGAGCTCTCTCAGCAATCACTAAAACTCTGGTTTTGGACTTTTGAAGCACCCATGATGGTACACGGCCATGTCTTCTTCTGAGCATGGGTCATACTGTTTCTGCTTAGCAGAACAGTGAAGCTCAAGATTGCTCCTGCAGCACTTGTTGCACCAAGAAACTGTGACATTAACAAATGCTGGGTGCCTGTAAGAGGAAGACTTCACTGGACAGGAAAGATCTGAACAGGCATCGACAAAAATACAAGTTCAGCTGAGATGCCACCTTGGGATAGGTTCCGAACTACATTGATTTTCCTTCATGGGGATTTAATCCTTGGGCTTTAACTTGAAAGTCCTGACTTTTCATGCAATTCTTTTGGGGAGAGTCATAGTTCATCTCCTGGGTTTAGTGACTAGGTCACCAAGCATCTTTTGCAGGCATCTTAGTGGGGGGATGCTATAAACATGGTATTAAAGTGGACTGCTCTTTATCATGCCCAGTCTCAATAGCTCTGCACAATGGCTTTTATGAGCTTCACCTTGAAAAAAACAGTTCAGTTGTTCCTTCTTTCATTTTCAGGCTGCTCTAGAATACAGATAGTCTAGAGATGAAAAGGGTGAACTTGTTCTTGATCACTTCATACCCACTTGCTCTCATTCTTCTGTCCTTAAAATTAGAACTATTTTTTTCTCCTTAGTGGTACTCCATGCTTTTATTGAAAGCAGGTCTCCTTTCTTTTCATCGGGGTTTTGTTAGGCTAGACAAGTTAGGCTTTCATCTTATTTCAGTTCCTAAGATGGGCAGTGTGTTCCTTCATCCTGATAACCGTTTTTTGCCATTGTTCTTTCAGTGTTTCTTTGAGGGTGATCAGAACTCTATGATATTGTATGTGAAGGCTCATGCCTCATTGTCTGACATTAGTGCTTTTCTGGTTTTACTAAAAATAGTCTAAGACTTTTTTCTTTTTTTTTTTTTTTTATGGTTACTTCATGTTGGGATTAGATAAAAATCCACAGGGGTAAATTTTCTACCTATCACTTTTGGTCTTCATCTGAAGAGCTATGAATTTAAGCACAAATAATTATTATGGTCCCTGAACTCCTGTTTAACTCCCCAAGATGTTCTTTGAGCACTGTAGTAGGAGTCTTGTTCCAACCTGATAGTAGATCATATGAAAAAAGGAAACATAAGCACACTGCAAGCTTCATACTAAACCTTCATTTTTCAGCTAAACTTGTAATTTCTGGTATTGTATAATATATTGTATAATAAATTTCCAGTGTTCTTGCAGACTACATTTACTGCATGATCTACTGTTAATGGACATTTGCCATTTAAAAACAATGGGGAAAGCATTTTTTATAGATGTGATGAGGTGCATTATTCTTAAGCTGGGAAAAACAAACCACTAAACAGCTGGGACAGAGTTTAATTACTGACTGCTCACTGAACTTGATGTTGACCTGCACTTAAAAGTCTTTGGACAATTGTCTGACCAGTTTGTTTCATCTTAAAAAAACCCTCAGACATCATATTTACTGCCTGTTGAGCTGGAGAACAGAATTAATTCCATCTCAGTTTACTAAGCTGCTAAATTCCTTCTGTAGGCTTCAATCATCCAGTTTTGTGTTCTGTTGCATGTAGAAATAGCTGCATGTGATAAATATTAAAGAGATTACCATGTCATAGACCTCATCATATAAACAGTCTAATTTTTGTGACTGGCTTCTCAACCTGCTTGTTTCCATCTCCATGTTCTTTTCTGCAAAAGTGTGCAAGAAATAGTGAAGAAATGTGAAGATGAGGGGATAGCTTCTTCCTCTTCATGCTTATAACTGGTCATAGGCTCAATCTGTAGTTCTAGCAAGGCTTCCCATATTGTGGATAATCTTGGTGTATTTTGCTGTGCAGATGAAGCAAAGGAGGCAGAACCACAGTGCTTCAGTATGAGTTCTTTCACTGTGAGTTGGTCCTGGAGATCACTTCTCTCCCAGTCACTCCTGTTCATACATTATAAGACTAGAGCTGTTGAGAAACTCAAGCTGCTTTTCTGTTGCTGATGTTTTGGGGTTGATTCGTTGGTTTGTTTGCTTTGTAGAGTATAACAATTCTACTTCCCACATGAAACGAAAGTGCTTTCATAAAGGGTTAATGGCCTTTGTTGTTAATTTCAGTGTTCTCAAAGTTAACTGATGTTAATTTTGGACATCAGAAAAGATAAGTAAAATATGGGAATAAAAATGAGTTTTATCAAAACTCTGAAACTTTTCTGTTTTCCCTATAAGTGTCATATACATTTACTGTCATTGTTTGAAGGCTGTATACTGTTTTCTGTCTGACTTTAGCATTTCTTTCAGCTTTCAGATAAAAAATACCCAGAAAGAGAAAAGCAGACAAAAGACAACAATAGCACCGAATGCAGCGAACCAGGAACCATGGATCTGAAATTCACTTCATCAAGAAAATACATTTCCATCAGTGTACCTTCCAAATCTCAAGCTATGTCTCCCCATATCAAATCAGTAGATGATGTTGTAGTTCTTGGCATGAATCTCAGCAAATTTAGCAAGCCTACTCAATTTTTCATCTGTGTTTCTGGAGTTTTTATGTTTTATCTAATCTATGGATATTTACAGGTAAAGCTATGAACTTGTGTCTTGGGTCAATTTCTCCTACCCCTTTTCTTTTTCAATAGCATAACAATATAGTGTGTATTTTATTATGTATAGATGTTTAAACTAGATATTTATTGCAAAGTCAGCCTTTCAGTATTCAAGGACAGCAAGTAATGTATAATCTAAGTTTCCATTATGGTTCGTGTGCCTGCAAAGTTTAGATCACTTGGACGTTCATAACTTGATCTTTTACTTCTGCGTGCCAGATATAGCAAGGTCTTAATTGATGCTGAAACTTTTAAATCTCCCTAAGTTCCATGAGTGCTGTACAGTTACAGTTGTCTTATTTTTCTCTTTGCTCTCAGAGCTGAAACATGTACTGTGGTAGTTTGTTAAACAGAAGCATAATGTTTATGCCATTTTAGTTAAACATTTACCATTCTGCTAATCTTTTCTCTTTTATCTTCAGCAACTACATTTCCATTCGCTTTTTTTAGTTATTTTTAAGTTTATTGAGTATTCTCAATAAAGCAGTGATTTAAAAACTTGATAATTAAAAATCATGTTTCCAGTGCAGTTTTCAAAAGCATCTGACAAGTTTGTTAATGTAAAGTTACTCCAAAGATGTAGACAACATTATCAGTAATTAAAAGCAGAATCTCAAAAAGGAAAACACTAGGTACCCTTTTGTTTCTATAACTGACATACCTACATAAGTCTTTATGCAGCGTATGTATTTTTCCTTAACAAATTGCTCTGGTTTAAAATGTTCCTACAGCCAGCCAATTCATGAAATCACAAGTGCTATTTAATGTAGGCACTGAAAATATTAGGTGTGCATTCCTAACAGCTGAAAATTGTCAGTAAGGATGTTTGTCAGAGAAAATCTGTATTAAATTTCTCTTAGATATTTATGAAATCTGAATAAAAACAGTCTACTGAAGTAAAGGAGCTGAACCAGCAAAAAAGCAGACAGGAAGCCATCTGTAATTTGAGATAATTACTAATGGATCAAATGTATTCCCCTGATGAATTGATCCATTAGTTTCAGTGTATTTACAACAGCAGTAAATTTTCTTCTTTCATTTTGGAGAACCTAAATTGTCTTTTCTTTTTCAATACTTTGCAAGTTACATACGGCAGATAAATTATAGTTAATAACCAGCATCTGCAAAGGCTAGATTTGCATGTACATGAAGGAAAAAGATCTGTTGATTTTTTTGTCCTTTTAATATTTTGGCATATGTACATGACTTTGGTGGGTTTTTGTTTTTATAGGAATTGATATTTTCAGTGGAAGGTTTTAAACCTTTTGGTTGGTACCTCACTTTAGTGCAATTTGGATTTTATTCCATTTTTGGACTAATAGAATTGCAGTTGATTCAGGACAAAAGAAGAAGGTATGTGTTTTTCCAAGCATTTTACCCACTGTCCATGAAATTAGAAGTATTTGATACTTATGGTAAATTTAACTTCTGTTTTTTGAATGTGAGTACTGTGAGGCATTGCTAACAGTTCCATAGATAAAAGAAAGTGAATTTCTGGGTGATGTAGAGAATGTTTTAGAAGTACCCACTTAGATTTCAGACCTGTAAGTAATTTTGTTGACTCTGTTGTCACTTTGGCCCGCTTACAGAACATATTGTATCCTTAAAATGGCTGCTAGAGACTGACTCATGTATGTGTTGCTTGGGATTATCACATCTAGAATAGAGCCAATGCACTTCACAGCACTCGAAGCCATCTGTCAGTGAATATGTTTTCCTCAAATATTGGCACCTCCTCACCAAGGGGCTCCTCTAACATGCTGTGCATCTTGGAGAGTGTCAGAGGTCTGCTCTCTGCTTGCCATGTGGCTGAGTAGGTTTGCTCTAAAGGATGTGCAAAAGATTTGTGATTTTGAGACAGCATAATACTCTGCCACAAAACTGTTCTATGTTTTCACTGCAGTTGACCAAGGAGATTTTTGATCTCCCATTTGTGGAAGTGGGATATTTTCTGACTCAATGTAGCTGTTCTGTGGCTTCCTACCCATCTGTAGCCTTGGCAAAGTGTATATTGAGGCACTCTGTAAACTTGAACAGAGGCTGTCATGGTGTCATGAATTTTAAAATTGCCTTATATTCTAGTTGAACATAACTAGTTTTCCTTACCTGCCATCAGCTTTGGATGATTTTGCATATACTGGTTTTAGATTATAAAATTCTTTTTTAGCCAAACAACACAACTTTGATAAGTTATTCCTCCAGTTTTAAACACTGACAGCTTATATGTCAAGTTATCTGACTTTTTTGAGATACATCAGATAATATTGCACAGTTACCTTTTGGCTGTTCTGTTACTAGTATTTACAGATTTTTATTACCAGTTGGTTATGCTTACAGAGCATAACCCTTCAAGTAAGTTTTGTTGGAAATGTAGATCTGAAATATATTTTACATTCTATTTTCTGTAACTCAGGCATCTTCTAGACATGCGGATATCTATGTTTCTTTTAAATTTTTCTTGCATGCCTCAGAGCATGTGTACATCACATAATGGTAAGACAGGATTACAGCAAGACAGCTCCTTATGTTCGTGTGGTTCTGAGTATGCATGAAAAGTAGCCCAACATATGTGCAGCAATAACTGTAAAAAAATCACAAAGTGAGCATGAAAGTTACTGTTGGATCATCTGTTGTCAGGTGTTAAATTCATCAAATTGTGAACAAAACATCTGAAAATGTTCAACAAGCCTCCTCTGTTCATGGTATCAGAATCACTGCTCCCTTAGTTTTGTTGAGTTTCATAAAACAATGGTACTTTTTTTAACTTTCTTGATTTTAAAAATGTCAAGGCTCATGTGAAAACTTCACCAGAGAAGTTGTCACAGTGACCTATGTCAGAACTAAGATCCAGAATATCTTGGTATACCAGTCCTCTGTGTTTCCTTTGACAAATTACCTGAAACCTTTGTCTTGATTCTTGTGTAAATAACATACCTTCTCAGAAGGAGGTTAAAGAATTACTGCTTGAATACTTCATGAGCCATAAAAGTTTTTATTGTCTTGTATTTGTGCTGTTTATTTGGAGTAATTGAAAGAAATTAAATATGAAATCAGACATTTACATGCATTTTTAAATTTCTATGGAGTGAAATTCAGTGAGAAAGATGTTGAAGTTGTATTACAAAAGTGTTTCTTTACGTCAATTTCCAAGCTAAATCTCTACATGAATCTGTAATGCAAAGGTATATATGTTTATGTTTTGTAGAATTCCTGGCAAAACCTACATGATAATAGCGTTTTTGACAGTGGGAACTATGGGTTTGTCAAATACCTCTTTGGGATATCTGAATTACCCTACTCAAGTCATCTTCAAGTGCTGTAAGCTGATTCCAGTTATGATAGGTGGGGTTTTTATACAAGGTAAGTGTTAGTCTTGCTATTAGATGGTTTTTTTTAATTGTTTCTTTGGGAGGCAGTCATATATGGAATCCTGTACTTTTTTAAATTCCACTGGTAGAATTTTTTCTTTAGGAGGAAAAATGAGAATTTCTGAAGCATCTTCCAAGAAAATATACAAATACAATTAAATCAACAAAACATATGGGGAAAAACATTCTACATGTCACTTGCAAAACTTATTTTTTACACAAGCTTTCCTAATTTTTAAGAAAAGTTAAGTTTGTTTTCTAAAATAAATCCCTTTATAAATAAAACAGTTTCAATATTGCAATGGAAAACTTAAAATGGAAAATAAAATCCAACCATGATTTGTTAAGAAAATCCCTACTCTTGTTTGAAAGATTAATTCCTAAATTTTGATTAAATGTTTAATCAGCAATACACCTGATTTTGCATGTTTTTGGCTAGACCTAAAGTCGTAGTTCATATTCCAAGAAGAGAAAACGGAATCTGGAGAAAAACAGATAAAGGTTATAGTTATGTGAATAAATATACTTCAGTATTTCTGGATTTAGAAGACTTAAGTATTTTATAGAAGTTTGTTCAATACACAAAAAATCAGTCACTAAAGCTCTACATGGATAAGTGTTACGGAACAAAATCTAGAATGCTGTATTTCTACTTCTATAGGTAGTTCTGGCCTTCTTGCTGAAAAACAGCTGAATTTTCAGAGGAGATTACATATGTGCATGCCTACACAGTATTTACCTTTTATCTGGAGTAATTTTTTATCATTTTAATTCAAAGTGACTGGTATTTCCTTAAAGCTTTGTGAAACTTTTTACTTCGTTGTAGTAGTGTTTTAATCTCAGAAGCTATTTCTTTTTAATATAATTGTTAAATAATCCAGTTGAAAACAGTTCCCTTGGAAGCGCATGTTCAAAGTTCAGCTTCTGAGCAAGGAATATGTTATTTCAAACAAGACAAAGTAACTCCCACTTTTTCATGTCCTTATTTGCTTTTTCCATTCCCCTCCACAACCTGTCTTTCCTAAACTCTAAGACACTGTAGGGTTCTCTGAGGGCCAAAGTTGCCTGTTAGTGTTTGGAATTGACTTCTTTCTGATCAGTGAAGGCAGCCAAAATGTCTTGTGTGAGGGAAAAGTATTAAGAAAACATCTGAGTGGTCCTGAAGTTGTTAAGAGAGCACTTTGTCAGGGAGGATGTGCTTTACGTCAGTAGGAGTCAAACCTAACCTGACCAGGAGAATCAGGTATTTCCCAATAGGGAAAGGAGTTCCCATAGGGTCCTCCCCCATGGCAGGAACATCTCTTGTAGAAGAAACTAAGTTGATTTGTGGAAGACCAGAGTATTAGGTCTTCTATGCAAGTAAAAGAATGACATTGCAACAGTGTTTCCTTTGCCTTCTAGTCTGTTAAACAGGATAAACATGAAATTCTGAGGGTGCTAAGAGTCCATTCTTGCTGTTTCTATTTTCTAGGAAAACGTTACAATATTGTAGACGTGTCTGCTGCCCTATGTATGAGTCTAGGATTAATATGGTTTACTTTAGCTGACAGCACAGTTGCACCAAACTTCAACTTGACAGGTAAAGATGTATTGCATTTTAGAGTTTAAAAAAAATCCTTGTTTTTCCTTCAATAAGCATTCCATTAGTTCTGAGTTCTTGGTGGAGTGTCTTCAGTTATCGTAATGAAAATGCAAGTTTCATTTTGGCTTTGCACTAGCAGAGCTCTGTCTGTGGCAGAAGAGACCTTTATTCAAAGTGTAAGTTCTTAGGTTCCTAAAATTTCTGGAAACTGCAGCCTTTTGGTTGAAATGTTTCATGTATTCTCAATAAAGACTTACTCCAGTGTATATGTATATATTAAAATGAATATGATAAAATTCAGTTGGACCATTTTAAAACTTAAAAAGATTAGTTGTCTTTTCTAGTTAAATTTTTAAGTCTTTTTCCATTTCAGAACCATTTGCTTGAGGTTTTGATTTTGCATTTTGATGATTAGTATCTTCTGTAATGTTGTATACTTAGGAAGAGTGTATTCCAACCTGTGTTCATCATAAAATACAACAGTCATGAAAGTTTGGAGCTTGGGAAATGAATTGTGACTGACATGACTAGAGTTACTAGTTTTTAGTTATTGGAAATCTAATATGTTATTGACTGTAGTGACTTTGTTGTGAGCATGTATGATAACCTAAAGCCATGGGGTTTGTACCTGAACAGTAACATTTTTAATTAATGTTTCCGTAATGAAAGATGTCTATTGTCCGTCCTCTTGCATTTGTTTTACTGTTACAGCTAACATTTCTGTTTGGCTTTGTAAGGAAAAAAAATAATATGGGATTAACTGCTCAAAAAGAGTATGTTCTCTGCTTATTTATCTTCATTAACTAACTGCAAGTGATACTCTGTCACTCTTGTTACTACAAAAACTACAGCTGCCTTCTTTATAGCAATGTCCAGATGTTGCCATCAAGCTTAGAGACACACAGTGTTCAGGGGTTAATTGGTGGAGGGAGAGTGGAGGTAGGCACTGCTTTGTACTGCCATGAAATTAATGTCACAATTTCATGGTGACATGAAATATTTTTGCTGACATTTAGAATATGTTGGGGGGGGTGGTTACTACTTTTCTATTCCTGGGATTTTTTGCCAGTACTTTGTTGGTGAATATTCTGAAGAGGTTTTTTTTTTTTGTTTTCTTTGTTTTTATAGGTGTGGTCCTAATATCCCTTGCCCTCTGCGCAGATGCAGTTATAGGAAATGTGCAAGAAAAAGCTATGAAGTTACACAATGGTTCTAATTCAGAAATGGTAAATACCACATTTGCAATTTTTAAAGAACATGTTTTCTCATAGGCGAGGTCTACATTTACAAAACATGGAACTTAATGTGCTTTTCTCTTGCTTATGAAGGGAAAAGCTCTTAGTGTACTGTTCTTGGGGTTTTCTGTTTGTCTGAGGACTTCTGCTGATTTTTCTGTTTTCAGTTTTTAATCTTGCAAGGGTGCTGCTTTCTGTGTGCAGCTCCAAATATATATTGCAGCTACAGAAACACTCATTTCTAGCAACAATTCCTTTGTTTACCTGCAGGCCTGAGATCAGTGTAGTGGTTTTTGTATGATCATGCACTTAATGTCAGAAAAATACACCCTGTTCTTCTGATATAGTTGAACATGTGTTACATGGAACATGTTGCTTTTCTTTCTTGCTGTACTTTATATTCTAGAGTGTGCTAGCACTTGGGAGGCAGGTTTTTTTTTAATCTTTTGAAAGAAGTAAAACTCTGACTTTCACACTGGGTGAATATTACTGTTCCTCATTCAGTGAAATACATAGTTTTGAAAAAGTCTTGTTGAGTATTTTTATATACTTACTTGGAATGTGGATTATCTGTTCATATGGTCTGAGGTTATTTTTCTTTTTAGACAAAACTTGTTTGAATTTGGTGTATTTTTCCCTGAAGTTGAGTAAATACAAGTAAATCTTTTACTATAAAAGGCATAATATGAATATGCCACGGGTAAAAAGTTACTGAAATTTATTTTCTATATTTGGCATGTATTTGACATTTAACTAGAAAAATCTTGTTTCTCATGGGTGCAGCTTCATAAATGGAGAAAAAGTTAGAAGGAATCTTCATTTAAGGCTGGAAATTATTTAAGATGGCTCAAGAAGTTTGAGCTACAAGTTTCTTGGAAGTGGAAGAATAAATACCTAAAAACGTCATTGTGTTCTTGTTTTCATTCTTGTATTTTCTCTTAGTGTTCACTGTGGGCTGCTGCCAGAGGCAGAGATTTTAGCTACATGGACCTCACCTGACCCAGTGCAGCCTTCTATAGTTGTCATTTCCAAAATCCAAACTGTAGCTGTTTTCTTGCCCACTTTGCATGTGACAGTTGTTGCTGCCTTACCTATGAAACCCCTGTTGTTTCCAGGCCTTTGCTTTTTATTCTGCATTGGGCTAACAAATGTTGGTCCTCATACTGTATGCTCATACTACTTGTAGAGGATGAGTGTAGTGGTTTAGGATATAAAGGTTTTGTTTGTTTGTGGTTTAGACATTACATTTCAGGATTTTGTTCAGGGAATTCAGTGCAGAAGTACAAGCAGAATTTTGGAAATAATTTTCTATCCTTGAGACTGTGGGTAAAAATTGAATCTGAATTGGAGATCGTGTTTATCTGGAAATAAAATGGAATAATAAAGGAACCTGTCATCCATAGAATCTCTCTTACTCTGTCAAATTTGGAAATTGCCCTGGATTTAAGCAATTGTGAAAAGTGAAAAGATGTCTTGTGGCTAAAATAGTAACCACTGTTCTGGAAGGTTATACCTGGTTTTTGCCTTATGTGTCATTCTATGGAAGTGACTTATATTATAGCAATGTGGTGCTTATTCCTGATTGTGCAAAGTGAGGTCTTTGGGTACTGGATGCAGAGGCAAGTGAAGAACTAGGCACTGACTTCTGTGTTTAAACAGTGTCAAGTAAGCTCTGAGGATCAGGTCATTGGTTTTTAAGTGTTTGAAAGCAGGTCTGCACTTTAAACATGTGTTCATCCTTCTTTATTATAGAGCAGTGATAAGTGGTCTGTTGTCTCATGGAATTGCTATCCATTGTTAATAGATTTTCCCAGTAACTGAGATATTATAATGACACAGAGTTTTGAAAGCATAGTAGATCAGCATGTTCTAGCCAGTATTGTGTAGAATAGTTCTGTTGACTCATTCCCTGTTTCACAAGAAAAGGCTACTAAATGTTGCCCAAACAGCTGAATGCCTCCTGCTGCATGGCTGGATGGATGGATGGGTGGATGGACGGACAGATGGATGGGTGGATGGACAGTTCCAGCTTCTGCTCTGTTAACTCAGCATGGGAAAGATGAAGATTGTTTTGTTGCTCAGTGAAGCTCTGAATTGAATAAGAGTGCAGACAGAATAGCAAGCTTACCTGTTTCCTGAGTGTTCTGACCACTGAGCTGGTCATTTTTGAAAATCCTGTATGCTGTAACATGAGGCATGTGTGCCATGCATGTGAACTGAAGTGACACTGATGAAACTTAAGTGACACTTCTGGCAACCCATGGTGTTTCTGTGCTGTCCTTTGCACCTTTAATGTAATAGGGATCTTTACTGTGCTAGATAAGTAGCAGAAAATAAAATATGTGTAATGTGTTCTTCGGACTATTAAATTGCATAGTTGTGGGAAGTTTTATTTAGGCTGTGAAATCGCGAGCTTGAAGGATTTACCACAGCTGACACTGACCTCAGGATATTATTAACTGACTGGCTTTCCAAACTTCTTTTATGTTGTTGTGAACAGGAGGAATGTGTCTAACACTTACTGTTGACTTTTCACTGTACATCAACTATAAATCTTAGTAAAAATATCATCAAACGCTGCAAATTCAGCTCTGAGAAGCTGAGCATATTAATAGGGCCAAGCATCTGAAAGCATTTAATTTTGTCCTTTTGTATAGTATCACCTAGTAATTATTTTCTCTTACACTATTCTAGGTTTTGTATTCCTATTCAATAGGGTTTGTGTATATTTTATTTGGATTAACATGCACTAGTGGATTAAGCCCTGCAGTAACATTTTGCTCAAAGGTAGGTGTAAAGATTTCCCTTTTTCTATGAAGAACCTCATTGGAAAACCTTGCTCTGTATGATTTAGGAAATTTCTCCACTTCTCTCTCTAAAGTTCTATTTTCATTGTATAAACAGGTTAACTTGTTTAATTCATACAGTAAGCAAGTTTTTCCAGTCTTTGATGTATAAGATAGGGTAATGTTTTAAAAAGCAACAAAATCACAGGACCAGATTTATGAGCTTATAATTTCATTATTATTTTTCCATTATTTAGCTAAAATTAAATAAGGATTTTTGCATGAATGCATTGTTGAACAGCTTATTATTGCTCAAGCAGTTGATTAAAGTCTGTAGTTTTATGTCATTTTGCAATACCTCAGGGTTTGTTTTACATTTTCCTAACCAGCTTTTTTTATTGTTGCAGCATCCAGTTCAGACTTATGGTTATGCATTCCTTTTCTCCCTGACTGGGTATTTCGGCATATCCTTTGTTCTAGCTTTGATTAAAATCTTTGGTGCCCTTCTCGCTGTAACAGGTATGAACAAATTATATTTTTACTGCCTTTGTATAAAAACAAAATAATCCTACTCCATTATTTAGGACACAGCTTTTGAGAATTCTTCTTACTTTGGCTTTTTTTCTGTTCTTTGTGCTGACTGATTTCTGAAGCATGGATCTTCACTGGTAGAATGTGTTTGAGAGCTTCCTGATTCTTTTTGTGCCACAGTTTCAGCCGTGAAGAGCCTGTTAAGGAAACTTGTGCATGTAGTCTGTGCTGTGTTTTAGTGCAGAAACAACTCTCAGTTTAAAGTCATCCCCTTCATCCTGTCACTACAGGCCCTTGTAAGGAATCCCTCTCCAGCTTTCCTGCGGGCCCCCTTCAGGTACTGTGAGGTGCTATAGGGTCTCCCTAGAGCCTTCTCTTCTCCAGGCTGAACCATCCCAAGTCTCTCAGCCTGTCTTCGTAGGGAAATACAGAAAGGAAAAGACATGTATCCTTTAAAATGTAAAAATATAGATGTTTTAGAAAGGCATAGTAAGCAATGACATTGTTTCTAAGCACATGAAGCTACAAACATTAGTCACAAGGGCCTGGTGGTGGGGGAAGATATAACAAGATGTCATGTAGCTGCTTTCCTTTCTTCTACCTCTAAAGGACACCCTGATTTCTGTCAGGTGATGCTCTACTTCATTCACAGTAGTGGAGAGGAAAATACATCATTGTTTTCTGACCTGAGGATTGCATGCTCTGATTTCCTATCAGTTATTTCTTCTGCATTTCTTTCTTTGTCTTATATTTGCTTTTAACCAAGTTCAGTAACTCTTCTGACTGGAAATTGATCCAGAAGAGAGGGTTGGTTCGTGTATTAAAATAGCTCTCTAAAAAAAACAAACTCACTGTGTTAAAAAAAGTTTAAAAATGCTGTGGAATAGTAAACCTTTCCCAGGTTTTCCTGTGCCTGACCTTGACAATTCTAACACTTGAGCCCTTTCTGTCTTGCCTGTAGCAATNATGAGAAATTATCAGACTTAATTGGGAAAAAGAAGAAAAGGCACTTAATTTAGAAGGAAATGGTTACATAAATATTTTAATTAATAACTGATTTGAAAGAACAGAAATAATTGTAATTAGAAAAACCGAAGTAATTTAACCATTTTTTAAATTATTCATCTGTAAACTGTTTTCTAATTAAAACTCAATTTTCTTTTTCATTGTCCTTTAATTTTTCATGTAATAGAAAATCATTTTATTTGATGCGCATAAATTTCTTAAAATGTAGAAAGAAAATTATTACTAAGAAGTTGAGGTTGGGGCAGATGAAGCAGTAGTGAGGGCTGTTTCTTCTACTACAGAACACACTTGAATGAATATTTATTTGTGGGGTAGAGTTGGGAAGAATGAAACTTGCTTTTCTAGCCATAGCAACATGAAAATACATCAGTAGTCATTGGTTCCTTTTGCCAGTGTGGTGCAGTAAGACTTTCCAGTATGATACAGTAAAAGGCACTTCATTGTAAGCAAAGTATTTTCTGTTAATAAAAAATGTATTCTTTAGGTACTGACCTACTGCACCCTGTACTGGGGTCTTTCTCAAGTGAGAACCCTGTGCCATCATGTAGAATAATGCTTTCTCAGGCCTTAGCCTCCATAGCTAAACTTGTTTGGCTGGTTGCATTCTTACTTTGTTTTTAAACATTTTCTACAGCTTTCACTCATGTATTGATTTTGTTTCAGTGCTAAACTTCCTAAGTTTCCTGGTACTAGTAATGCTTTATCCTTGTTCATTGCAGATAGCATTGGAATTGCTCAAATAATTGTTGGAGCTGTAGTTTATTTCAGAGCAATCAAAGAGTTTATTTCCATTTTGGAAACAGGATTGTGTTCTCCACTCTCCTTACTACCTTGATTCTTCACATGTCGAAGAATATACCTTAGTGTTTTTGATGAAAACTTCCTAATGCAGTCATTGAAGTCAATCATCCTTGGTCTCTGTAGGCTTCTAACCAAAATTGTAACTCTGTGCACTGTTAGGGAAATTTTTAGTAACTTCAAAAGAATGATGAGAGGATAATCGCATTCCACTCAAAAATAGAGCCCAAAACACCATTGAATTGTAATAACTTGAGGTGGAAGTGGCAAGATATTTAACCTTTGACCAAAGCTTTAACAGATGAGTTTGTATCATCTTTATCAGTTACTTGCAAGGGTTGTTTGTTGCTCTCAGAGGCTGTGGTTTGATTAGCATGGAGTTTTTGAATAGCAAGTCTTGTTCTGGAAATTTCCTTGCTGCAGACAGTGTGACTGGAGATGATATGGCTGACACAGTGTACTCAAACAGCACATGGTTGCAGTGCTGTTTTGCACTGGTGCATCTGCAGTCTCTGTTTGCACCAAGGGTGTGATCATCATTTCAGTGAGACAATTATTTTAGGAGGTTACCTGCTTAGCTGTTACTATGTTATTTTGTTGTAGCTGAATTCTTAAAGAGGTTAATATTTGTTTTCCTCTGTAGTAACGACCGGAAGAAAAGCAATGACCATTGTGCTTTCCTTTTTGTTCTTTGCAAAGCCATTCACATTACAGTAAGTATTTGTGGTTTTTAGTGTTTTACAAAGTATTTTATAAAAAATCATGTTCTTCATCATGGAAATAGAATGACACAGATTAATCATATTCAGGGTATAATGCTTGTCACTTCATATCTTCTACAAATGTTGGCTATCTACTGTAAATATTGGCTGGCTTGTTGATACTAATCATGCTAGAGAAAAGAGTTTACATTTTTTAAAGGTCTGAAAGACAACAGAGAAAATTTTAGAAAAACCTTACATAATACCTAGTGCTTATGATACATAATAAATTGTTTGGGTACTTTGTGGTAGAAGATTTGGCTAAAGGAAGGGGTTTTCTCCATTATGGTGTTGTTCCTGCTTTTAGAAGCTCAGATTTGAATTCTTAGCGAGCCCTTTTAAATAACTGAAAGCTTCTATTATCTTGATATATTAAATTGCCAAAAGTTTGAGCTTGGGTTTATGTCTTTTTTTTTTTTAATTTTAAGGCAGATCTTACATTGAAAAATGCAGCTAAGTTGCTACTTTGATTTTAATTGCTTCAGGTTTGAAACAACATAATATTTTATTTCTATATACAAATTGATTTAAGAACAAAGCTTGCACCCAAAATCCAAATGGAATTTACCCCAGCTAAAAATATTGAGGCTTGAAAGAATGAAGAGCTGAAACAAAAATGTGCCTACATTGGGAAGTATGGATATAAGGCACTGAGTGAGAAAACGTTTTGGACCAGCAACAGAGAGTACAGCTCTGATTACCCTAGGAAGGAATAACATACTAAAGCCCCATAGGATTATTTTGTTCATGTGAGAAAGAGCAAATACTCTTTAGTCATTATTAACTTATAAATAACTAATTACCTCTCCAGCCAGGACAGGAAAAAAGAAGGGTGGAAGGATAGTAATCACAGAATTTCCCTGAATCTTTATCTCAGAGCCCACTGATTTGTGGGGAGTTTTTCTTTGACTTTTCTCTTCTTAAAGTAAGGTTTATTTAATCCACAAATATTGGTATGTAATTGCTACAGATAAAGTGCTAATGGTAACTTTTTTCCCCTATTCTGCCTCTCCTCTAGGTACGTGTGGTCAGGCTTACTGGTTGTCCTTGGTATATTTCTTAATGTTTACAGTAAGAATATGGACAAATTCAAGCTGCCTTCACTGCTTGGTCTTTGGAAAAAACGTGTGGAAGAAAGAAAATCAAGGACGTTGTCACAAACTGTATAGACAGCGGTTCATGCCTTGTCTAGACTTTGACTTACTATTTTATTGGAACAGTCTTCAACTGATTCACTTTCCAAAGGGAACGAACGTTACTAAAACCAAAGGAGCTGAAGGCATATTGTCTGCTTGCAGGTTGCTCTAAATGCACACTGTTGTGAGCCCTTTCTTCAGAGCACTTGAATTCATCATTAAACAGTGTTGTAGGCCATTGTCAGGCTGTTCTATCGGCAATGAAGGACGGCAGCTCCTGGCAAACTGCTGAGAAGCTGCTCTCAAGTGGGACACAGTAGAAGACTAGTTTGGGCTTTTTAATAATATTGGCCACGTGGATGATCTGAGATGAGTGTTTTTTTGTTAATTGTCTAGGTGGGGTAATTTAAATGTAATACTGTGTTAATCACCAACTGGTTGACCAAATTGTGATTTTAAAGGTGGAAGGTTTAGAATACAGTATGTTGTTGCTCTTTTACATTTTAAATAAAAATGTCCGGGGTTTTTTAAGTTATTGTTTAGATCATCACAGAACTTGGTATTTATTGTAATTGAAATTTTTATAGAAATCCTAGTGTTACTCTTTTTGACTATTGCTTGCAAGTAACAAAACTGAGATTGAGTTTATGCAGTCAACACATGCTTTTCCAAGGGGAAAATGGGCTTTTAGGCCTGAACAGAGTGAGATTGAAATAGTGGTGTAAGAAACTGTTACTCCCCTATTCTGTGGTGAAATACGGAATTTTTAGTGGCCTGTGGCCCTCTCTATCATAGTGGTATAAAGAGATACGGAAGTTCTCCTTAAATTTCTATCTTCAAATCAAAATTTTTTTATTTTAGTATTGGAGTAAATAAGAACAGTATCAGCTAATGTGATTGGAATATGTATTGTGTCAGTCTGTGTGGTCTTCTGATGAAGTTAAGAGGATTACGGTACAGATTACAATTTTTTTCTTCAATGACAGGAAGGGACAATGTGCTACCACTCTGTCTTTTTCATCATGAATTTAGGAAGACTAAGTCCATTTATCTCTCTTTCTTTCATATTCAACTTGCTTTTGAATCGCTTGCCATCTCTTTCATTTTATATATTTAACAACAGCACTTTAAAAATACTAATCACCTTACAAATCATTGTTCTCATGTGGTCATGGTTTTTTGTTGTTGTGTCCCTTAGATGCAGCTTGGTGTGTGTTCTTTCAACTTAGACAAAAATTAATTGGATAATAGAAATATATAGTCAGAAAGAAAGTACAAAGAATTTAAATATCTCACAGAATGGCCTTCTGTCAAAAATACTAGTTGATGAAAGTATTCAAGATGTGCAAAATGTTTTTCAGACACTTAAGAATTGCTGTTCAAAGTAGCTTGTAATCAAAGCACAGACACAAAATGTGCCTTAAATTTTTGTTACTGAGTTGGTGGCTCATATCTGCCATATTAAATATGTTATGGAACAGAACATGGAATAACGGCCGTCTCAGCACAATGGGATGAACAGAGGAGCTGTGCTGACATAACTGCACTGTGCCCAGCACTGACGCTTCTCTGGGGTGTCAGCAAAGCTTCTCAACACATACAAACCCACTGTTGCCAGGCTGGGAGAATTTATTGCATGAGACAGCTTTGGCTTTTCAATTTCCAGCTGCTGAATGGTCGATTGTTTCCTGAATGAGGTAGAGAGGTGAGAATTTGATGAACAGATACACCTGGAAAGAGACAGATGGCCTGCCATGGCTGTCCAATTTCATGGTGCAGCCAAAGTTTTAGGGCAAGGTATGATAGCATTACAATTTCAAATTTGGTGTAAGAGTGCATTTAAATATTTGCATAAATATCATGGGGAAAGAAGTGTATCAGTCCTCCAAGTCAAGGGCATTTATACACTTCTTTCCCCATAATATTTATCAACTCTTACATTCCCTTGCATTCTTTTCACTAAATGAAGTTGTTCTTTCCAGCAAGGTTAAGATAATTTTACAGTCTCAGTTCTGCCATCTCTAAACTCTGCCTGTTGCTACACTTTTTTGATCTTCAGGAAACCAAATCATGTGAAAGCTACAATACATGCAATATGTGCAGAAAGTCATAGTAAATATAATTCATTTGGCATTGTTTTATTTAAATAGATGAGAAGTCACTCACAAAGTTTCTGACTAGATTCAAATGTAGTATGGATGTTTCTGAACTGTTCATATAAGCCAGTTTTGTTTCTATTATCTCTCTTAGGAGAGAATAGTAATCACAGTAATTCACCTTTTAATTTATTCTCTATTGTATGCAGGACTCAGTTAATGAAGCTATCATTAGGAGAAGTTTTGATTTATTTTTTCAATAATTTTCTTAACTGTAGAAGTGTATGTTTTGTTTTACAGGTGTACTTTAAAAATTATTTTTATATACAAATTAATATTGTAGGTTTACTATTGATAGCATAAATTTAAGAGTCGACTCTTTATTTTCATAGGTGTGAGTCTAGTACTTGCCAATCAACAGTATGTGTGTTAAAGAAAGTGCACACACAAGTGAGAGTAGTTCATAATTTGCAACACATATGGTCTGTGCAGTTTCATGCCTTTATTAAGAAAACCTTCATTTCAGTGAATTGCTGTTTGTGAGGTCTTTTTAATAAGCTTCATAGTGCATGCAAGTTAGAAAACCTTACAAACCTGCAAGTGTTCTTACTACAGAATTTTGGGGTTGAGTCTTCTGTACTGTATATATATGTTGCTTTTGTGTTGTCTATGAAATATGAATAAGGGCTTGTCCACAAAGTAACTGTAAATTATTTATTTTTGTGAAGTGTGTAAGAGCACTTATATTGGGATGTTGGTAAACCCTTCCCAGTGTTGAAGGCTGGTCACAGTAACTATTGCATTTTATACTTATTGTCTCCTGGACTCTTTACAGTGGGCATGGTGAAACTACCGAAAAAACCCCAATCAGTTCTCTCAACAGAAAAATTGTTATCTAAATATAATGTGAATTAGTTGCTTCTTATTATTGTGCTAATAACCTTTTTCTCTTTATAAAAAAAATCTATGATGTGGAAAATAGTTATAACAGCATTGAAATTCTCAGTAAAATTTAAGTCTGACCAGGATCTCCATTGATGTCAGCAATCTACCTCTGTGACACCTGCTTCTGCCTCCTTTGGAAAGCTGGGGGAGCTCTTTCTAAGTCAGCATGCATTTGCAGTTGCTTTCATGTTACATTTTTACATTTGTCTGGCACACTTCAGTAATGAAGTAATTGACTGTGTAGTGGATTTCTTCAGTATTCCAGTACATCAGTGTCATCAGAACTGCTAATTACCCAGGTACCTGTGTGTGAGTACAAGTGTGGAAGAGCTAATGCCCTGCCTCCAAACCTACAGTGTTTCCTGATACTGCTTTAAACTGATTTTCTTAGCGCTCCTGTGCTTTGAACTTGCTAGACATTTTTAAGCTAAAGCTTGGGCTTTATGTCATTTCTACTTGTCTTTCTTACCTCCTTTCTTGTCTTTCTTGCTTTTGGATGTAGACTCCTTTTTTTCAACATGCTCTGTTTATGCACTGTTTATTGTTTCAGGTTTGTATTCTTGCATTTAAGGGCTTACATCACACTATTGCAGGTTGGTCACATTCCAGATTTTGTTTCATATCATTTATAACCATCTGGATGATTCTTTTAAATCCTTTTTTCTCCATGAAAAAATCTGTCATACTTTTCGTTATTTTTGGAAAGGTCTTGATAAGTGTACATATGAGTTAACTCCTTGACCTCATTCCATCTTCCAAGAAAATCTCTCTTCTCCCTTGCCTGCCTGTGAGAACTAAAGGAAGAGGAAATAAATTACTGCAAGTGCTCTTTTTTTTCTTTAATAAGTGCCTTCCTCACTAACCTGGTGTGTCTTAATTGTTTCTTTTCTTTCTGCCTCCCATGCTCCCAGGCACAAAAAAGCCCTTCTCTCATGTTTGACCGCTGCTTGTTCAATCATGGAAACTTTTTGAGTTGTTTACTGTTCTGCAAAGAGGTATAAAATTGCATGTATACTCTGGAGGGCAGGAAATAATAAGTAAACTTCACAAGTTAAGGAAGTAATTAAATGGATTAATACGTTTTTCTGGAGGGATTTTATATATGGTTTAGTTAATAGCTCAGAATTTGTTAGTGTAAGGTTGGTTTTGGTTTTTTTTTTTTCTTTTTACCTTTTTAAAAATCTTTATATTAATTTTAATATTTAATATAAAACTCCTGACTGTTCAGACAGTTTCTAGAGATTAATTTCAGTCTTGCCTATGAGGCAGAAAAGCCCTATATCTCCATTTCAGAAATGTAGCAGAAATGGTGTCTTGCCCAAAGTTGCCTTGGTAACTCTGTGATAGATGTTAATGCCCTCAGTTATCTTGTGCCCCAAGTTCAGCAGAGCCCAATCTGTACTTATAAAGAAACTGTACCAATGTAAGCCCAGTTTTCTTTTACCCCCAGCATTTATTATCCAGTGTTAAATTGTCTCTGTTCCTTGTTCTGTACAAGTATAATTTAAAGGGAAATTAAGACAGCCATAAAATAGCTTTTCTGCATTTTATTTGAATCTTTTTTGCATTGTTATTTTCTTGTTGATCTGTTTTCTGTGAGCACTGCTGTGGAAGCAAGCCAGAGACAGCAGCAGTTTTAGGAGAAGCCTAATATCCTTCACTTTAAGGTGACTGGTTCACCTTGCTACAAGTCAAAAGCTGCTTCCATGGAAAAGCTGTGAGCAATTTTCATCACGTGAGGAATTCAGCATCATGATGCCTTTTTGTGTCTGTATCATTTTGCCATTCGCTTGTAGAGAAGCAAAGACTAATGCGATAAAGAACATTGATGCACAAATAGCTTAGAATACAATGCTGACTTAACACTTCTCTACACCTGGATTCTGCTATCGTGCTGGTTTTTTGAGGTGTGTGGGTAATGTAGTGCTTCTCTCTGCTTTTGCTTGTGTAATGTTTTCTTTGTTAGATTTCTTAGTTTTATGCTTCCTCTTCTTTTTTTCCCTTTTTTTATTATTTATATTTTAAGTGTAAAGTTTTACTTTGTAATTTTCATTACACCTGTAGCACTGTGTCCATTTCTGTGCTCTCCAGCACAAGAGAAAAATGAGGCTAGAGGAGAGGGTCCAGCAAAGTGACATGAAGATGATGAACTCAACCATCTCTCCTGTGAGGAAAGGCTGAGAGAGCTGGGATTTTTCATCCTGGAGAAGGCTGTGGGGAATTCCATCAATGTGTATAAACACTGAAGGGAGGGCACAAAGATGGGCAAGCCAGGCTCTTTTCAGTGAAGCCCCGTGACAGCACCAGGGCCTCCAAAGGGACCTTCCAACCTCAGTCACTCTGTGATCTTAAATCTTGCCGTCTGTGTCTACATTCCACTTTTTCTCCTGTTTACAAAGTATTAATAAATATACTTAAAATGAGTATCTCTGAGTTGGCTACAGTAACTGCTGAAGCTGGCAAAGTCATGCTGAAAACACCTGATAGTGTGGTTCTGGGTGAACAGTGAGTACCTTCAGATCACAGTCCCAGGGGGAGAGAGACAACTTCATTTGGTAACTGCTGCTCAGAGCAAAACACGAGGTGAAATTGGTACTGTCAATGCAGAAGGAGTTCAAAGTTTATTTTTATTTTTTGCATTGAGATCTTGCAATGCTGTTTGCTGCTCTAGCACAACACCTGATCCACAGATGCACTGGAAGTGTTGCTGCACTGCTTGCTGCCTGCTTGAGCACTTTGCATGAGCATGGACAGCTGTGGTAGATGCCATGGTACTTGTTCTGAACCTGAGTATAAACTCCACTTGAACAGAGTCCTGTAGTAGCAGGCATTAATGCAAGCAGATCCATGCAAAAGGCCAGTACAGAACAGGGTCTACAAGAAACCTGGACAAACTGTTTATCAGGGACTGTTGTGATGGGGTAATGGTTTTAAACTAAAAGAGGGTAGATTTAGATTGGCTATAAGGAAGAAACTGTTGAAATTGAGAGTGGCAAAACCCTGGAACAGATTCCCCAGAGATGTGGTATATGCCCCATCCCTGGAAACATTCAGGGTTATGTTGGACAGGATTCTGAGTGACCACATCTAATTCAAGGTGTTCCTGCTCGTTGTGGAGAGTTAGACTAGGTGACCTTTAAAGGTCCCTTCTAAACCAAACTATTCTATGTTCTCAAAGAGGATTTGAGGCCCCTGGAAGGCTTTAATGCATAAAGAAGGGTTCATATAGGCTTCAGGCAGCAACAAGCAGAATTTAAGCTCTTTAGGCTTTAACATGCCTTTAATCTTTTGTTGATGTAGCCTAAAGTTAGGATTATTTATTTTATGCATTATCCAAATTTTAGTACTGGAAAATCATTTTAGTGAGAAATACACTAAAAATTGCCCTTAATAAGCAGTTCAAGCTAACAGCTGGTAGTGCTGTATACCTAGTTTGCACCATCCTGTGCAGTGCAGCTAATAGACAAAAACTAAGTGAGTGCTTGGCCTCTTCAAATGAAGACTGTATTCTTGCTGTTAGGAAATATACAAAAGAAAACAAGTTCTGTGTAACTTTGTAGATAAGAACTGGTTAAAAGGTAGCTAATCCTTACTACAAGTCGCACCTGATTTCCCTGGACTCATTATCCTTAATAAATGACTCGTGCCTGGCTGTACAAGCTTGGCTTGCAGACTTCATCTTTCCTGGGATTAAAGCAGCCTGAGATTAAGCTATCATGCTTTCATGCTTGCCAGGTATGAGACCACTTGCTGCCTGAAGCTTTTGGATCCCCAGGCACTTAGGTAAAGGCTGCTGAATCAACCATCTTAGACTTGGTAACTTCTGCATTGAAACACAACTTCAATAGAATCTATTCTTTAATAGGTAAAATCTCAGGGTTTTTTTCCAAGAAGTTGAAGTATAGGTTGTGTACAAATGATACGTAGTTTGGCTTCTCAGTAAAAATGTCACTAGTGAAGAGAGCTAGCTTTCTTCCCACTGAGAGCTAAATTTGTGTGGAGAACAGGTGTGGCTGTGTATCAGAAAGGTGCAGTGTGATACCTTTTACCAGATTATATTTCTGCACTCTGCACTGTGATAGGTTAAGGAAAGAAATGAAAATCAAGATGTGCTGGAGAGCAATAGCATTAATTCTGGGCCATCCTACTTTTACTTTACATAATATTGGATGCAACAGATACAAAGCAGGTTTCAGTAATCGAACTAAGGCTCAGGAGAGGGATTTTTCAAAGGAATTGAAGACAATATAAATACTGGTGAGCCTTTACTACTGTACTGTTCTGAAAATACCAAATTCAACCACCACAGAAGAGCGTTAGACTGCCCCTCTCTGTGCAAAACTTATCTTTCTGTCTGTGAAGACAGATATACATCTTGCATATATATCCTGTTGGATGGGCAAAGACATATTTGTAGGTATGCTGTGACTTTGTGGTCAGAAACAGGATGGCTTCTGCTAGTCATCTTCACTGCAGGTCCTTCAAATCTGTGAATATCTGTGCAAAACTGCAAATGACTGAACCATGTTTGGTAGGTACACGAGTGGCTGAAGGGAGCTGTATATGATCTAGTGTGCAATTTCTTCAGTCTGCTAGATTTCTTCTGAAGCTGTGGTTGTTTGATCAGATTAACTGTTCTCTTCCTGCTACTGACTTACAGTGTTAAAATGTGAGGTGTTGAAAATGCAGACTCTTGTGTTTTGTACCGTTTAGGGAGTTTAGATTGATTCTTTTTAATTCATTTTATTTTTCCTAATTAGAATTCTATGGTAGAGGGGGTAATTCATAAGTAATTTTCAATATTAGGCTTTTATCCTCAGTTTAGTTTATTTCTTGAGATTCCCAGTAAAAACTGCATCTCTTCTTGTCCATATTTGTTTCTATTACTGCAGTTTCTCTTCAGGAGAATTGGTAATCTGCATTATTTTCTCAGCATCATGTAGTAAATAATGGTACATGTCTGAAACTCATCACAACAGCAAATAAGATGGTGCATAGTGCATCATCTTTTCCAAACTGCTACAGCAGGGGGGCCTGGCAGTACATCCATTACCTCTGTTATTTCTCACAAAAAGCTGAATTTTTCTGCCCTTTCATGTTTTAAGGCAGCAAAAGTAAAAGAGCTGAGGTAGCTACATGGGGATGTGAGCCTTTGGGAGAATGTTGTTTTATTTGGGTTAGAGGAGCAACCCACACTGGATTGCTTGTGGCTTTATGTCCATATTTTCTCCTCTGCCCTTACCCTTTTCATTTTCTCATAACTGGAGAATACATTTAAAAACCTGGCATCCTAGTTACTAATTTTGTGCTCTGCAAGATTTTTTAATCATTTTGTATTCCTTTCACCATGACAGCTATGACCTTATTCAGTGTTCATTTTGTTCTCCTTTTGAGCAAAAGATACATGGACCTTTTCTTTATGGAAAAGGTCTTGAATTGTTAAAAATAATGACCAGATCCCCAAAAATATGTAAACGTTTTGCTCCTTTAAATGGGTGACAGACAGCAAAGAGTTGGTGTCCACAAATTCCTGTGACATGAGACTCAGAAAAATTCCATTCAGCAAATTCAGTAGGAGCTGCCCATATGCACACACTTCCCACTGAACAAAACCCCAAAAATTATCTCATGTGTATTGAGCACATGGGTTGTTCCTGTGGAATAGCTGGCAGTGTAAGATCCCATTCTTCCATGCCTTGCAGCAGCTTTCATGTGTCTGCAACCTGAACTACATTTTGGAAAAAGCTGGAGAAAACCTGGGAGTGAGCAGAGGGATGCAGCTAACACTTCCTTGAATACAGGTGTAGCTTCACAGCCTCAGAAGTCTCTTTAGCAGAAAAAAGTGGTGAAAAATCACTGCAAAGCCCCATTGCTTGTAGAGTCTATTAATGTCCAGCTATCAAAACAGCAGTACCAGTAGCCTGTGAGTTCCCCATTGCTGTAGGGATGAACATGCCCCCTCTCTGCTAAACCAGTTACTAATAAGTCTGAATTGATACCTGTTATGTTAGCCTACTGATAGGTAAAACCAACACATTTTTCTCTCAGGTGTAATTTCATTTCTGTTAAAGTGTGAGTTACATCCTCTCTTAACTCCTGTGTAGTCAGTTGTTGATTTGTTTTGACAGTGAAATAACTGACATTTATGACTCTAACTTAATTTCATCCCATCTCTTTGCCTCTGGAATTCTGGTATCCAAAAGCAAACCAAGTGATTTCCTTGTATTTGCTGCTCAGAAGTCTGTGTCTGGCACTACTGCATATTATTTTTGAAACAATGGATTAATAAAGTTGTGTTCATACACAACTTTCTGTTTCTCTACAATTTTCTATGAAAATCTGTATTGTTAGTTTGCAAAAAGTGCATTAACTACAAATTTGTCCAAATTTTTTTGAATGTAGTGCACTGCACTGCATTGTGCCAGAAAGCCTGTTGGCACATATGAGCTGCATGGACTGCAGATCTATTGTTATTTCACTGCAAGAAGACTGTAACTGCTACTTGCATTTCAGAAGAGAACAGAATCTCATATCTTTGGGATCTCCTGTTTAAACAGAGGAGTTAGTTCTGTTCTGCTAAAAAAGAACATCTTTCTTGAAGAAAAATAAAGTATTTGAGACCTTCCCTTGCAAATGAAGGACAGCACACTTGAGTGATTTCATATGTTTAATATGCACTAAATTAGTGTGTTTTTGCAGAATAATGAACACCAATTAGTGATTTTTAAAGAAACCATAAATATGAATTGAGACTTGAAGAAATTCTTGAAAAGCAAAAACGTACAGATTGCCACAAAAGGAGATCAACCAGCTCCTCCCTGGGGCTGAGTTTCAGCAATTTAAACTCCTTCAAACTCAGCAGCCAAACTGGAGTAATTTTGTGTATGATCTGGCTTGTGCTGAGGACAAATTTCATCCTTAGGGAAAGTGTAGGGAATGTTTTGGTGGTATGAGAGGCAGAAAAAACAAAACTCGAGAAAGAAGAGTTTGCCCTTACTGAAAAGTGATGTTTGATCTAAGACAAGATGTTGTGGTTTTAGTTAAGTGCTGGAATAGACCTTTATCCAGTGACTGACTTACCAAACCAGTCATCTTGGCTCCTGGAATCTCCTTCAGTCCCTTTTTCTTGAGAAGGCTGTAATGGGACAAATTCATAGAGTGGGTTCAAATATGAGGATGAAAAGATGGGCACTTTCCCACCACATTCCTTGGGCAGTTTTGTAGCTAGGAGTGAAGTGAAATAAAAGAATTAGGTCTTCTCTGAAGGTTTTCTATTAAAGGTGCATTGTGTCTTACCAGTTTTATAGGACATGATCGATTCAGCACAAATTATTCTTTTCAGTTTTATTCTCTATATTTCACTAGCACTGTAGTTGGAGCATCAACACCTGGGAATCTGTTCTTCACATTTCTGTTACTCCTCCAAAGGAAGGCTGGGATGGCAGTTTAGCAGGGGGTCAAGATTACATTCTCAGTGTGGATAAACACTGTGGTTTGTTTTACCTATCCTTTCAAGTTCTTGCCACTTTGAAAGTCCTCTAAAACAGCAATTAAGTGAGAGAAATTTTGTCAAAATACTTACTTGTTATTCTTTGATTTAACTTACTTGTTATCTTTTGATTTTTTTTCCTGTAGTCTTTTTTCTTTTTTTNNNNTTTTTTTTTTTTTTTTTTTTTTTTTGAGTAGAGGTCTGCATGACTGTACCGGTTTTTTATTTTTTAATGGTGTCTTCATTAGGAATATTGAATGCTGGTACTTAGTAGAGTTTCTTAATTGGCATTAATGTAACAAGGTTTTAATAGTTTATCCGAAGGAAACTCTTGAGCTGCATTAAATTTAAATTCACATTTTGGTAATGTAAGTGCACAGAATATATGTTTTTTGGGGAGATTATAACTATCCCCAGCCAGAACAGTTCAGTTTGTTACTTTACCTACCCACCCTCCTATCCTAAACACCCCACACCTTTTCCCTGATTTGCATCCAGACATCTAAAAAATAAAACACTGAAGGAAAAATGTATAGCATTGTTTTAAAAGTGCCTAATTTGAAGATCTAAAATGCCTGTCTGTCACTGACTAGTTACAGCTTCATGTCTCTGCAGGCTGAGATGAGGCTGAGGGCTTTAGTTATGTTCTCTGCTTTGTTCTCCATAGTCTCATAAGCGTAACTTTAATTGAATTTTCCGGATTTACAGTACTTGTTTTAGGGAGTTTCTTTGAACCATGTAGCTTTGGCTGTTTGTGTTGGGGTAATGCATTCCCAGCTCTGCCTTGCAAACAGCCCTGTGGTGCAAGGTCACCTTTGTCATGGGAAGCAAACCAAACCAAAAGGCCACACGTGAAAAATGACAAGATACTTCTCCCCATTTCAGAAGAAGAGAGAGTGACTCTAACATGTACCTGCTGGATCCCAGCCCGTTGCCTTTGTGCCATAACCTCTGTATTGCTCCTCCTTTGTTTTATAGGTTGCACTTACAGTCAGTGGCCTTACGCTGCTGTTTTAGGAAACTGTATGGCCTGCCTGTATTCCCATCAGCTGACAGAGATGTGAGAGTTTCATTAGCTTGATAAGTGTTCTCATTCTGACTGATAGAACAGGAAAAAATGTAGTTTGAAAATACCTTCCAGGGCTGTTGTGGTGGCCCAGATAGGGCTGTGTCAGAGACCCCAATTCATTTCACAGCCTTTCAGTCCTCTGGATGCCACATTTACGAACTGGACTCCCACAGGTTTCTCCACAGCAGGCAGAAGGGCAGATGAGCAAAAACCTTAGCCAGTACTTCAGCAAGTGTTTGGATACTTGATGGAGTTTCATGGGGAAATGCTTCTGATGCAGTAACTTCCTAAGGCTGCCTTAATTGGCACATGGGCTTGCAACCTTCCCTATGCCAGGATGGTCTCTCGCAGCAGCAGGATAGAAATAGGTCTCTTTCTCACCTTACTGCAAAGGGAGCTGTGAGCCTCTTGGGCAGTGTGACCTCAGAGCAAAGAACTCCCACTGCCATCTATGAGTTATGGATTAAAAGGTTCATGTACTCAGCTTTATTTAGGGGAAATAGCACTCATATCTTGAAAGCATGAGTGTTCAGCAAGTAAAATTCAAAATGCCTTGACTAGCTACCATCAAGCTCCCAGCTCTTCCTAGATAAACAACAGGCTACAAATGTGTCACAAAAATTGGAAAATAATGTTGAATTATAAATATATTTGAGAAAATTGTACTGCACTGGCTGACAATTCATTTTAAAAGAGGAGTGGAAATTGATCAAATGAATTGTTTGTTACTAATTATTTGCCTAGTGCTAGCTGTGATGTGAGACCTTGAGGGTGGGAATAAATTATCTTAATGAGGGATTAGGTTAAGGCATGTTATAAATTCTCATTTCAAGAGCTAACCCCACTATTAATATATTTGCCGATAACTGTGAATCTTCTTTAATAGCTGCCTGTCTTTTTTTGCACTGCATAAAAGTTCCTCCGTTTTTAAATCCATGTTCTGAAGAGGAAGTATTGGCCCTCCTGATTTTATCTTCATTAGAAACAACTCAGAAACATCAACAAGGAAGGAACAGTAATGTATATTTGAAGTTGTATTTTATTATGGAGAAATAAATATTCATATCCCATGGATTAAGTGTGAATACCTCCCCAATTGCAGAAATCCTGTTCCGTTATATAGAGCAAAAAGCCTTAGAGAGAAAGGTTTCACATTTTCCAAGCGAAATGAGGATGGAGAAATGGGGCTAAACTGTTTATGCAACCTCGAAGGCAAAAGAGGAACAAGGATGCATGTACTGCTTTCTGGTGACAGAGTCAATAGTTGCCTCTTATGATCCAAACACTGTACAGGCTCATCATGGTTTGCCTTAGACAATCTAACTAGCAAGGATTTTAAATCCTATCTTCCTCCATTAAGCTTCTGTAGTCACATTATTATCATACTTAATTATTATAACAGCTATTAATTATAGCAAATTCTGAAACAGGTAAATCATAGGCCAGTTGAAATAGGGACCATTTCTCTTTATGTATTTGGGCAATGTTTTGTGAGAGTAGATGTTAGTGCAATCTAACAATCACATCATATTAAAACATGTTTTTCTTTCCCTGTGCCTTTCCAGTTTTCCTTAGGTGTCCTCAAGGTGCTTTTAAAGGCAAAGGCATGTTAGTACCTGTATTCCTACAGGCAGGTCAGCACCCACTGTCACTCAGCAGGTCAATGTGGCAATCAACACCCACTCCTCCTTGTGCATCACAGGCAACAGTCCTACCACACTCTTTTCCTGAGGTAGTGCTTTGTCCCAAGGCCACTGATGCTGGCTGTTTTCTAAGGTGGGAGTGGAGAAGCAGCAGGATGTGCTAGAAAGTCTTGCCTTTCCATGAACTTTTGTTTCAGAGTTAATTTCAATGGATTTCCTCTGTACTTTTAAGGCACAAATGCCGAGAACTTTTACGAAAAATACTTTAATTGCCTTCTTTTTGATTTTTTAAGTATACACTGCTGGGTTTTACTCATTACCTGTCTCCCCCTTTCTGCAGCACTTGGTGTATAATTGGTTCAGCTCTGGGAACACCCACTATCCATACTTATTGTCAGAGCTTTTGAGGGATGCTGTCCACTTCACTGGAAACAGAGCTGGCCCCTCTGTACTTCCAGAGAGACTTGCTCCCAAGCACTGTCAAGCCCCTTGCTATTGAAATTCAGAGCAGTAGCAAACCTCCCAGTATTCATTATTCTGTTCTGTCTCAGTTCAGAGGCAGCACTTGTGTGTTTGGTTTGTGCAGGAAAGATTCATCACGTTCGTGGGTCAGCTGCCTTGTCAGCTCCACAAACACAAACACACGCCCACGGACACACAGGGAAGAAAAAATGAGCTTCGTATGCTTCATACATGTCAGATCTCAACAACTTTAAGAGTGCAAATATTCTGCAGTCACTCATGAAAAGAAATTTTTAATAATAAATATCTAACAATTAATGGGCTGGTAGCTGCAGTTGTCTTCAGGGCATAATATCTAATTTCCTTGCAATGTTTCATATCCTTACTTTTCATGCTGCAACAGTCTATCATTAAAACCAAACGCAGGTTTCTATCACTTTTATTTATTTTTCAAATCAACTTATAAATCAGTGCCAGACCTTGTTACAGATGAGTTCCAATAAATTATCGGCTGTGGACAAATTCTGAATGTTAAACATTCTCTATTTTTTCCTTTTTTTTTTTTCCACCCCCACATACTGTGCTCCTCTGTCACCCTTTGAGACTGGAGCTCATGACATGCAAGGGCTTTTGGAGGTTTTTTTGCCCTCTTAAACAAGATGGGAACCTGGCTACATAATTACATGTTTTTTAAATAATGTAAAAAATGTAATAATGTTTGTTTTTCAAATTAAACATACATAGGGAAACAGTACCACACAACCTACAACAAAATTTACATCTCTGGACTTGAGTAAAATAGACATCATTTCTTCTGCTTCTAGCTGACATGTAATTCCCAGAGCAACTTGTAACCCTAATCTAAGTCACATTAACTCTTTTACCAAAATGCTCTGTCATTGCCCCTTGGAAGAAGGTCATAAATGCTTTCAAGGGCTGATGCTAACTTTTCCTTAGTTGATTTGTCACTTCTGAGTTGGATTGTTGCAATTAGCAGTATATTGCTAGTTTTGATATGACTCTATCAGTTAAGTAAATTTTATTGCAAGTTTTACCAGTAGGCTGAGATACATCAAGTGGCATAAAGTGGCATAGCCTTGCATGGCTGATGGGAAACTCTGAATTTACTAATTAGCAAAATAACCTTTGAAAATGTTCTAGGTTCAATTTGCCTGAATGAACTCTGTAACACATGAACCTGTATGGAGCTAAAGATGCACCAAAAAAAATTTCATTTACAGAAAGCCCTCTCCAAAATGTGTTCTCTCAGTTTTCCTCTTTTGGGTCTCCTCTATTCTGCTTGATTTTTCTTTTTTTTTTTTTTTAAATTGTTGTGATTAATTTTTCTTTCACATCTCTCAGGTTTTCAGAATTTTCCCTCTATCATGGATTTCAATCCCCACAGACAGAGTATGATTTAGTTGATTTTACCTCTTTGAATTCAAGTAAACTTCAACCCATTCCAGGCTTAAAGGGAATCAAGTGGAAATCACCCAGTGTTCCCATATTTTTTATACAAATACCTGTTATTAGACTCTACTGTTGCTTTATCAAATGGTATTTCTGGTCATTGTCTGACATTTACCTTGCTGGGTAAATTAGGTCATCTGATATATTGTTGAGTGACAGACAACATTAATCCTTAGCATAAAATAGGAAATCCTTGAAGAAAAACAGGAAGAATTTCTAATAATGTGGCCAGACCGTGGCCAGGCCATGGCATGGATGAGAGCCAGAAATGCAGATTATACAGCAGTTTTAGATACTTTCCATCTGAATTAAAAAAAAAAAAAAATCTTGTAATTATACAGTGCCAACTTCTGACTTCATCTGAATGCAGCAAGAAAATCCTTGGTGTGTGTTTGAGGTCTCTTCTGATTCCTGCCTAATGAATCATTATTAGTCTTTTTTATGCATCTCTTCCCAGATACCTGCCATTATTTCAGTAAATCAATTACTTTTTCCCCCTAAATTCCTCATTTAAATACATGTTCTTGTAATCGGCCAGAGGAACCTGCCTTATTCCTGTGGCAAAGTAATTGTATGTACAGCTTGTTGTTTCTCCTTGTCCCACAGATTAAATGGCAAAGATGCTGTTGATTTCATGGTCTGCTCTGCATCCACTGTCAGCACAACAGCAAGTACACAAACGAGTACACAAACAGGCACAGAGCTGAGCCACATGCTCTCCATCTGATTAAAGATGTGACTTTATCTGCCACACAGAAGCACCTGCTTTGCTCTGTTTATCAGTCCCTGTGAATGACCGATGAGGAGAATCAAAGATATCTTGAGTTGCAAAACTGTGCAAATCTGGGCACAGAGCAAAACTTGGACTTTCCAGCCCTGCCCTGCCCTACTAATTTAATTCAGCCCATTTACACTGTTTGTGTGATATGAAAAACTGCCTGGAGCAAGTACTGAGCTGGGAATGTGCAATTCACAGCTTTCCTGAGGAGGCGTATTTTTAAATCTGGACCCAATGAGGAAGAGCAATTGATTTGATCCTTCCCCTTAATTCTATCTACGTTACAAGGAGACTGAGGTAAGAAGCACAGACAACCTTTTCCATTCTCTGCAGTGAGTCTTTTGAGTTTATTTTAAGAGTATTTAATATTGCTGATAGGAGTGCACTTACATACCCCTATAGGGGATAAGATACAGGAGAGATGTAACCACACAAAATGGGGATGAATTGGTGTTTATAGAAGGATTAGGGTTTCTGAGTGGGTAAGAGGAAAACTTTCCAGTGCTTCCACAGATTTTTGTCTCTCCTGCCCTCAGGTGATGCCACTGAAGCTGCAGGGGACTTGGAGCTCTCATCAGTCTATCTCCCTGCCAGATGAGTATCTCTGCAGCATAACCTGGTCCTGTGAGAGGGTTCTATTGCTCTAACACAGACATGTTGCACCTTAACCACAACACATATGGACAGATCAACTGTACATCAAGAAAATATTCAGTTTCCATTACCTATGATGCTGAATTGCCACCAGTTTGAATCCCAGATGCTTCCAACAAGATATTTAAATTCATACTGTGATGTCTAGACTTAAACTGAGATCTAGCTCTGTGCACTCAGTGACACTGAAAAGCAGGGCACATAAATATGTGTTTATACAGAAGCTGATTTCAGGAACCCAGACTGAAAATTAATAACTGATAAGGATATTTTATTTCTGAGAGATTTCTTTCTCTGTCTTCTCAAATCACTGTGTCCTTCCCACAGTATAGACAAAGTTGCCTTATAGTCTGACTCCAGGGAAGTATGAATCAGGACTCCAGCTTCTATGCACAGCTCTCCTATAGACTTCACTTGGAGTTTAGGGCAAATCTCACTCTCTTCCCATCTACAGTCTCTCAGATCCCACAGCAGATTTTTTGGAATGCAATGTACCAGAATTGCTGTCAGGCCTAATTAATTTTCAGGGTGCTTGGAGTGGTTTGGATGAAAGGTGCTATAGAAAGGGAAAGGTACTGATTGTATTATTATTGTTGTTGTTATTATTGCACAGAAGCCCTGTCCATTGTTCTCAGGAGCAGCCTGTGCCTGGTGGAAGGCTGCCTTCCAATCTTTCTAGACACGAGCTCTATTAACATACAAACGAACAGGTCACACTATTCTTGGAGCAGAACTCTTTAGCATGTTAATGACAGATTCACACTGGTGGCCCCTTAGTGCTCTGGAGAAATACAGGTTTTGCTTAGTGCTTAATAAAAAGAAGGCCATCATGAAATATGTCACTTGGGGCCGATGAATATTGTCGCAAGAGATAAAATGGAAGAGGCAAATGACATAGATTTATCTGTTCCTGGGTGCCAAGTGTGGCTCCCACTTTTTCTGGAATCTCCCTGTTAATGTAGCATTTATTCACAGCTATTTGGCAGAAGCACATATGAGGCTAAATTTTCAAGTGAAGGCTCAAAAAAAGGGCTTAGCTTCTGTTTCTGGGCACCTGAAATGTCAACCTTTATCTGTGCCTTAGAAAAGAGTCCATGGCCAATAGGGACTAATGTGGTGATGGCCACTAGAAGCCATAGGGCGGATCCACAGCCATCATATCCTGCCCTAAGGCCACCAGAGTACTGTTGCAGCTGATGTCATCTGAGGACTGTTCTCATGGCTCTGGCTACACAGTTTGGTCCTTCTGTGCAAGCTGAGAATTTCTGAACATCTGGTCCTGTATATAAACAGATGAGATCTTTTTACATTTATAGCCACAGTAATATGCAGTACTTCACAGCTTCAGGTATATTTTAGATGTGACAAGGCAAGGAAGAACTCCTGCTCCTTATTTCCTACAAAGCACAATTTACAGAATACTTTTTTTGTCAGGGATTCTAAACATCTCTTACATAAGTTATGGATGAGAGAAAAAAATATTTGCTTGAAAGTCTTTATCCATAACCAAAAGAAATAAGCAGAAACTACTCTCCTTGTTTCTCTGGGGCTTTGTACCAAGCCCTTAGTTAGGAATGGCATTTTTTTGTGGAAAAAAAAAATTGTTTGGTGGCAAGACACATATGCAAGCCTTTAAAAACAGTCTTCTTTTTATACATACTAGATTAATTTTCCTCCGTCATTTTTAGTTTAGAAGCAAACAGCTTCAACAGGGTGCAGGAGTGCACAGCAGCATTGCCCATATCCAGTGCTTGTTGCTTGCTGCATTGTCCATTATAGCAAAGGTGAGCTGTTCCACAAGGGGAAAACACTTCAGGGCTTCCAGCAGCCAAGCACAGAGCTCAAGCAGAGCTCTGCACCAGCCAGAGGCTGTCCACATGCTGCTCCAGCCAGAAATGCTCTGTACACACACTGAAAATCGTGGCAGGGATTTGAAGATGTCATGCTGACACTGATGTTGCCATTTTAAATTCAATCAATTAATATTATAAAAAGGCAAAAACATTACGCTGGTAGGTATATCGCTGCTGCCCTCATGGAGCTAAACATTATAACAAGTGCTGCTACTAAGTGGTTTTCTGAGTCCCATAAAGGTTAGATTGTATCTTTGAGGATTTCATGCATTTCTTCTTTCTTTTTCTTTTTTTCTGATTAGTTCATTTTTATTATTATTAGCTATAGTAAGGGAGTTTACCCAGAAGTGAGTGAGAAAATGAAACCGAAAAGCAGTTAATTGGTACTTTAATTGCACAGATACAGGCTTTGAAATTCCAGTGACAAACCAAAGTTACAATATTTACAGGGAAAAGAGCAACAGAGATATTTCTTCACAGGCTTTTAATTGGAATCCTAATGAAATCACCTTGTGAAGGTGTGGGATGCCTGGAGCATGTACGTGATGGTGAAGGAGGTGACTCTGTGCATTAGCATTCACAAAGAGAACAGCCTGTGACATGGTTTAGGCATAAGCCAGCCAAAGCTTCCCAGCCGTGGGGAAAGCAAACTTTGCCACCCCTAGTGCAGGAAGCTGAGCTTTCCAGTGTATCTTTCTAAGCTTTCTCAGCAGTGGATGGGAAAAGAGAGATTCCTCCAAGAGGCAGCAGTAGCTACAGGTAAGGACCCTTGTGAGATGTGATGGGACTCTTTGGCTTTCATTCGTGTGTTTACCCTTAGGAAAACCAGAGCACAAGTAGATGTGCACAGCTGATTCTCACATGGAGTGAAGAGCTGACACAGACCATGGCCTGTACCCAGCTCCTGTACACAGGAGAGTTTTCCTGGGCTCTACAGCAACAACCTAGACCCAGATCAGGCTTCTTCTCCAAATCACCTTCCTGCCACTGTCCATCAATAAAAGAGGAATAAGGGTCTGAACAGATAACACTCAATCAGTGTGGCTTGGGTTCTCCTGCAACTATAGGATGATAACCACCTTGTTACATTTCCTAAGGATAGATAAGTCATGGGTATGTCCATGTCTTTAGTCCACTGCAACTTTGGAAAGAGCACAAAAAGATTAGACTTTTTATTTTTCTGCCACTGGTTTTATGCAGGAGGATATATCCTGTCTCCTATGAAATCACTCTTTATTTCCATAACTGGGAATGTACCAATAAGAGTACCCAGTGTACTTACCACTAGTAGTAAACCAGCATGAGACTAATTTGTTAATGTTTGAAAAGCTTGGCCTGGAATGAGGAATATTTGTGTCACACGAGAGTCTGCCTCTGCGGGAACAGTGGTATTTTGGTCAGCATTCTCAGGTTTTTTGCACCACAATGAGGATCTGGTTTTCAAAGGTGTTGCCTTCCTAGCAGGCTTCATAGGACTAAGCAGAACTTCTTCAATGAACATTTTGAGACATTAAATGAAGGATATTAAATAAGACTCCACATGAAAGCTCCCTTTTTATTTGATTTTAACTCCCTTCTAGTGCATTGCTCAATCACAGAAATTTTCCATTCCTATTACACAGATAGCAAAGGAGGAAGACACTAACTTATCAGCCAAACTGAAGATGAACATGACCTCACTCATTCATCAAAGAGAATCAAAGTGTCAGTAAATCCCATTTAATGATCTCTCACTAAATAACTTTTACATGTAGAGAGCTCCATTTTTTAATTTGCCACTCTGAAATATAACCCACTACCCACCAAATGCTCAATAAGCCACAGAGGCAGCAATAATTTCTGAGAGAACCTCATGTTTTACCAAAACCACTAAAACAGTCTGAGGCTGCTGAGAACAATGACAGTAGCTAGTTGAAAGATCACTTTTTCCTCTGGTGTCTGGTGAAAGGCCTCTATTGAGCACTTCATTGACAGGGCAATGCAAAATATGACACTACCCAGATACCTGTTGCACTGCTGGACTAATAACATGAAGTCTTAAGAAGGGGAAGACTTTTGTTTCATATGAAGGGTTAAATTCCCTTTCAGAGGAAAGAATCAGTTTTTATGTGAATGCCTCAAGTCCTATTTCTTATCCCTCATATCATTTTGCAAATTATCCGTTTTTAAATGCAGCTTTCAACCAAAGATGCAGGTAGGTTTTAGCTTGCATCACAAGTGAGCCAGCACACATTTAGATTGAATTAGTGCCATCAGTTGCATATTGTGCCTGTCCCTGCTGTCCCTGAACTCAGTAGGAAGCTGGTGAGAGCAGAGTACTGAGTTGTTTGGCATTAGGAAGTATTGTAAAGACTTTTGGAATTTATGGGAGTGCAAGAGGCCATGTCTACATCAGATCTTATCCCAGGGTGAAGAGTAGGAGAATGGAAACAGAGTAGGAATTTTTATATAAGCTAGCAAGTAACATTTTGTGGCAAATTTTACTCTCTTCTTCTTAAAACATAGACTAGACTAGACTACAATAGAACAGAACTTTCATTTGGAAGGGACCCACAACAATCATCAAGTTCAATTGCCTGCTATAATAACACTCCATTCCTCTCCCTCTTCCTCCATATATACATATGGGCCATTTATATGGTGTCTGCATTCTCCAAATAAGAAAAAAAATGTACAGAATTTGAGACTGTAGATTTAAATTATAGATTTAGTAATACTGACTTTCAGACAGAGATGGATTATCTGTTTCATCAGCTAAGTAACCTTTTGATGTACCTTTGATCTAGTCACTTGCAAATATTCTTCCACATTAAACTTACAGCCTGTCTTTCATTTGGATAAATTCAGTTGTGCAACCTCAGGGCATTTATTCCTAAGTATTTTAGAAAATCTTTCTGAGAGTCAGTAAAGAGAACACAAAACCTTGTCTCTGAGAATAAAGTGGTGTGTGTCTGATTAGAGTATTCTGGATATTCCACAATCAACATGATACTCTATTTAGAGGGGGGGAAGAAAGACTGATTTTTGCTTGTTGGCTCAGATGCAGAACACACCAGTGGAAGAGGTCTGTTAACTTTGCTGAGCTCTGGGTGAAGCTTCCAGTCTGGGAAGGAGGATGCTGCTGTGCACTCCAACAGCAGCAGTAGCCCTGGCTTATCCAAAAAGCAATTTAACGCACCAGCAGCAGTTGCCTGTTAATCGGGCTAGAAAAAAAGGTAGCCTGGGAGAGTGGGTTTAAAAAGAGGAATGTGGCACTATTATGTATTGCTTGCAAAGTAAACAAGCAACATCAGTATAGTCATTTCCTAATTACGAGCTGTTTCATAAACTGTAAATGCTAACATGGGAGAGGTAAATCATAGCAATTTAATTAATAAAACACTTTAGACAATTAAATCCATATGTGCATGTCCTGGGGCACAACATCAATAATAGAAGCTTGCAGGCATATTTTGGAAATTTTATGCAATCATTTGCAGATCTTGTAGTCAATAATTGGTACAAACTGTTTTAACTCTTCCTTGCCTGGTCTAGAAAGTGGAAAGGAATTGCTAATTACTATTACTATTATTGATTTCATTAGTGCTATTTTGTTGCCCATTTTTCCATTCTATGTGTATATTTAAAAACTATTTCTGTGCAGGCTACAAAATGAATCTGAGTTCGTTCTTACATGTGTGTTAGCTTCCTACACAGTATAATGAATTCACTTCTTCCTGGGAAAGGAATAGTCTTGTCTCTCTGGCTCACAGAGCTAGACTAAATTTTGCACATACACTACAACTTTGGGCTCTGAAGTATGATTACAATTTCTGAACAATGGGACTTGAGCTCCGGAGATCTAGGACCTATCCATGAGGAAAGATGTCTTTACAGCTTTTGAAGACTCTAAGCACAGAGCTGAAAGGTGACTTCTGCAATTAAAAGATGTTCAGAGAGGCTACCTCATGTGTGCAGTAAGGCAGACTCATGCACAGGCTGTCAGCCTGAAACTTCTCAAACCAGGCTGACAGCAATCCAGAAGAGAAACTAAATTCCTCTGTACCAAGAAAGTGCTGGGGTCTTCCAAGGCTCATTAAGCCTGGAGAAGGAAATAACATGGATCCCATCCTTGCACTGGCTCCCAGCTAATTTCCAGTGTCCATGTAAAGCTTTGTTCTTATGATTTCAGGCAATAATGAATCCAGCCCTGGCAACATCAAAGCGTGGTATGATCTTTGAATCACTATAACTGCATGTCCTCTGGGACAATGCAAATCACAAAGACTTTTAAAGCAATTAATGGATTCAGCCCCATTTACATCAAAGTTCCAGTTCTGATTTATGCACTGCCATGATAGCAGTGCTTCCTGGGGACAAGGCAGTTCACAAAGTCCCAGAAGCAGCATATAAATGCTGGGGACATCTTCAGTTAAGAGGATCTCACAGTGGGTAGTCTTCCAGTAGAGATCAAACAGATGTTAAATCTCCAGGGAAAACAGCCAAGCCTTCTGAGAAACTCCACTTTGAGCCATACATGTAGTTTAAGCCCCTGAAGCTTAACTGTCTACTCACTATAAACCTTAAATGTCCACCCATTTCCTAAAATGAGACAAAGAGATTTAATCCCAAATAGGGAAGACTTGCCAAAGACCTAATGAAATCCATCAGGGGTTTCACCATGTCTATTGCTGTCATATAAAAAACAATGGATGATGATTTTAAATTGTTGAACAGCTAAGTAGAGAGATGAATTAGCTGGTAAAGTGATTTTGCTCTTTACTTATAAAGAGTGTATGGGGAAAAAATCCATTCGCTGAGAGCACACTACCAATTGCTGTGAATTCCATCTTCTCTTGCATTTTTGTTGTCTCAAGTAGTGTTAAGTATTTCTGTAACCTTTCTCTCAGCAGAAAATCAAGAGATTAAGTATATGTCCCTCTTCCTGATCTTTACAGATGATGTTTCCACTGCCTTTTGTTATATGCAGGATCAGAATTTCATACACTTCAATCTGCAGAGCATTTGAGGCTTTCTGAGAGAGTAAAGAAAGTATGAATCATTGGTACTGTTTCTGATAACGATGCAAAAATGTTTGTTTGTAAGGAAAGAAAAAAATCAGGAACCTTCTGAAATTGTGGATTAAAGAGTCTGAAAGATTTTAAAAATTCAGTGTTCAATTGCAAATCATTATAAATTGAAGCTTAGTTTTCTTCAAATTCCTTTTTAATTATTATTATTCAGTTACTTGCTAATTCAACACAGTATACCACGGCAGTTCTATTTTAAACTGTGAGAGCCCTTGTAGCATGAAATTCTGACATAAGGGATGTTGGCTGTAACAATGTGGAGCATTATCAAGTAAATTGCCAATATATAATAATGACTATTTGCTTTTTAGTTTTATTTATAATTGTTTTTTCTGCCCTGTAGAACACAGTGAAACTCTTCTGGCTCATGCGTGTTTTCACAGCGTGGAACGATATCAAAATGAATAATATTGAGGTGGTAACTTGCAAAGTGTTACAGAGAAATGTTTGCTTGACATCATTTATATGTAAATCCTGCTCCAGTTCATGGAGATGTTAGGCAGTTTCAGAGCCATGCTGCACGGTCTTGCTACCCACTCACAGGAGTTTCTTCTGTTACTCTGCTTGGATTCCTGATACTGGCTGGCCTCCTTCCTCAGATGAGAAGTGAGAAAATGCCCTCACTGCACTTCAGGTCCCATCACTCAGCTGGGCTGGTACATGTTGCCTCTGGTAACACTGCTGCTGATTCCTGCTGCCCCAATTCTAAGACTGTCTTGGCATCTGAGAGCAATTTTCCCATAGTTTTTTTGGTGACTCAGTACTCCTTTACTGCAGAAAATCTTGACTGAAAGGGGAGAACAGGCATGCAGTGTTCTGAATTGGCACTCCAGTTTGGAGCTGTGAGAGAGCTGAGATATCACCTTGTGCAGCACAGTCCCTAGTAGGGTTCTGCAGGGCTCCATCCTCTGCCCTGTGCTCTTCCATGTCTTCATAAACAACTTGGATGCAGAACATGAAGAAATACCAACTAAGTTTGCAGATGACACTAAATTGGAGGAGCTGTCAGCTTCCTCGAGGGCAGAGAGGTCCTGCAAAGATGCCTCAACAAATTAGAGGACTGGGCAATCACCAGCTGTATGAAATTCAACAAGGGAAGATGATTGATTCTGCACCTGGGATGGGGCAACCCTGGATGTACAGACAGACTGGGGAATGAGAAGTTGGAGAGCAGCCCCATGGAAAGGGAGCTGGGTGCCCTGGTCAGTGTCAAGCTGAACATGGGTCAGCAGTGCCCTGGCAGCCAGGAGGGGCAGCCGTGTCCTGGGGGGCATCAGGCACAGCATCAGCAGCCAGGCAAGGGAGGGGATTGTCCCACGCTGCTCTGCACTGGAGCAGCCTCACCTCCAGTACTGGGGGCAGCTTTGGGTGCCACAATATAAAAGGATGTAAAACTATTAAGAGGGTCCAAAGGAGAACTACAAAGATGGTGAAGGGTCTGGAGGGGGAGCCTTACAAGGAGGAACTGGGGTCACTTCAGTTGGTTTCAATGTTTATTGAGTCTGATGTGCAGCAGGAAACTGTCCCATGTGATTTAAATTTGTGATAGGCAGGCCATGTGAAACACAGGCCCTACTGTGAGATGTGGCCAACAAAATGCTGTCGCCACCAAGGTAGCACTTCTTGCTATGTGCCTAAGAATGAGCAGCTCCCAAACAGGGATGATGTTGGTCTTTTCATACTGCATGAGTCTGCCTTCATCTTATCTGGAAAAGATATACATAAAACAGCATTTGCTGCTGATATGAGCCAGATATGCTCACCTGCAAGGAGTAAAAGCATCATGGCCTTGGGTGAATCTGGGAGGAAGCACTGGGTGTGTTAGACAGCCTTCCCTCAGGCCCTGGGCAGCTGAAGGGAGACAACTGCAAGGGAGGTGGTCAGAGGTTACCTCAGGGATTGAATATTGTCATTCTAGACTGGACTCCCTCCTGTCATCACCAGACTGATGTAGGATCTTACAAATGTTCAGATCCTGAGTGTTTCTGTGGGCTCTGTCAGGGAATGAAAACACCTGTTGGTGGGATATAATCATGATCATCATCATCACCAACACCACCATCATCTTAAAATATCACTATTATTATAATAATAGTTATTATAACAGTGACAATAGCAACCACAAAAAAGTACAAAAAGTCCTCACTGATGCTTTAACACAAAGTTTTCTGGCCAGATCATTGAGACTTGGAGAACACTGGAAGTGTTTAGCACATATACTCATTTTTGAGGAACACATTTGTTTATTAAAAGGAAGGAATCATAATGTCATTACTAGAGAAGGAAAGTGGTGTGAATCCCAACAGCTCCCTGATATATGCAAAAGTGATTGCAGTCAAAAACTAAACATGGGCTATTTCTCAATGTAATAAGGGGAGGTTATTAAAAAATATTATTTCAATCCACAAGAGCCTTCTCACTGTCAAAATTTAATGCTTTTTCTCTCTTCACTTCATTTAGTAATAATAAAAATATATTTTCAGGATATTGTATGACATCATGGGGGTTTTTTTGGTAATAATAGCTACATGGGTTTAGATATCTCCGCAGTAAATTATAATTTAATTTTCAGCTATTTAAAGGTCACTCTGAATAATATATATGCTGCTTAATAATCAGTTAAAATAAAGGCATCTTTCAGGACTGTAGGCTAATAGCAGTATTACCTTTGCACAGGCCTTTGCTGTTTTCATTTGTTGTGTGATCAGTGAAGCACAAGAGAAGTTCCTCTCGTATGCCCGAGCCAGATCTTCAGTCTCTCTCTCTTTCTCTTTTTAATGGGAGGAACAAAAACCTTTTCACAATCAGCAGTAATCTCTCCAAAGGTCTTTTAATTTAAAAAGTCATAAGTGTTAATTAGCTATTATTAAGTGCCCCCTGTATAAATTAACGTGATTGATGAAAAAATTAAGGGTAATGAAAAATGTAGCAATGCACGTATTTTTAAGAGACTATATTAAAGATGAAAGTCCCCAAAGACAGAAACTAAGGCCTGCTGCACCCGTGCCCTGCCTTTATTAGTATTAATAATAAAAAATATATAGATATATATCTCAGGAATGCACATGGACACATTGGATATACCAGTTGTAATACACTTCTCACTTCACTGAGCTTTGAATACCTCTTTGTCACAAAGGCTTATTCCAATGTGGTATCGTGTCCAAATTCTATTTGGTTCGTGGACCAAAGTGAGCTCCTTTGAAATTGGAAACTGGGATCCAGATTTAGAAGGAAAAGAGAACTGGACTAACTGAATTACTGGTTTTCCCTTAAATTTGCATATACCTCAGTGGGGCATGACTGTATTTTACAAAACAAGTTCTTCTTCTTTTTTAGTTCTTTTATCTGTTATCAGAAGCAAAGAAACCCCAAATTTTTTTTTTTTTCCTCCACTCAGCTGCTTTTCTTTTCTGTTATAAACAGTTTATAACTGTGCTGGGTTCTGCAGCCTGTTTGCCTACATGAACCTGATCCTACCATCGTTTGTTTTAACAGCATTTCACAAGAAACAGGCTAGATTAGGCCACAGTGACTGCACAGCAAGTCATATTTCCCAGTGAAAAATGTTTGAATAAAATTCATCAGATATGGATATTTTATTTTCCTTCTTCTTAGTTACCCAGAAAATATTACTTGCACCATGTAGACACTAGTTTACTTGCATTTCAGGCCTCACATGAAATCATAATCAAAATTATGGGTACATTAGTACCCATTAAGAAATAGCTCTCACCAAAAATTAGGCTGGCACTACAAAGAGGAGGACTAGGAGAAATTTATTACGAGCCTTCTTGTATGCTCTAAACACAGAATCCCTCTCAGAGAGACAGGAATTTAATCCTGGACCGCAGGACCCCACTGAGGTGTGGGAGCAGTAAGAAGTTTCACAATGTGCAGCTGTGAAAAAATCTGATTCCCCATGACACTGTGACATGTAGTGGGGCTGCCACACCTGCATCACTCCTCTCTTGCTCCACCTCCTGTTGCCTGGTCAGCAGGCTGGGGGGCTGTGGGCCTGTGGGCCTGTGGGTTGTGGGCTGGCTGACCAGACCAGGGATTCTGCATGGCAAAGTTGCTTTGTGTTTGCTGCCTCTGGGGAGCCTGCAAAGTGTCCAATCTCTCAACAGCATGCAGTCCACAAGAATGGGTTCAGAGTGTTCATGAAGTCTCCTCTCCTTCCCTCAACCCACCCCCCAGGAAATTATTATGTAAAACTAACATGGGAGTATCTCTCTGTAACTCTACCTGATGAATCTGAACCCAAACATGATTCAAGGTATTGGACAGTCATAAACAAGCTTATAAACCTGTTCTCCTTATTTTATTTTGTTTTCCATCTGCAGCTTCTTCACCCCGGTTCTGCATCTTGTTTGCTAAACTAAATGGGATTTAAATTGCACTGTTCTACAGACTATGAGCCCTGAAAGTCCAGACGAACTTGTATGGTTTAGAAACCAGCTTAACTCGAAGTACTGGTATATGTGACATATGATACTAAACCTCTCCAACACCTTCCAGTATGAGACCTTCTTTTTTATGAGCTCATCACCTTTTCTCAATTAATTAATTAATTGCAATGAAATAATTTTTCAGGGCAAGAATCTGTGTCTCACTAATAGTTTTAAAGCAAAAAGGACTAAATATTTTCGAGAGGAAATGTGGTTTTCTGGTTCTAATAAAAGAATCTCATAGTTATTCGATGATTATATGCCCCACATTTTATGCTCTAGTGCAAAAGTTGGAAAGTGGGAAGAACATACTAGATATACGCCTTTAGCACAAATTTGATCAAATCTCAAATCTCTATAAACCCTCTGTGAAGTCTGCTGTCAAGAATTAGAAAGATTTTGACAGCTGAAGTCTCTGAAGAGCCTGATTGCATTAAGCAGCCCCATGCAATGAGCAAGGTGCACGTGCACTGCTCCCAGAGGGCTGGGCATTCTTTCGCCAAGAGCTCCAGGGGAGAAGAAAAAAATTATTTCAACATACCAGAAAAGGAGAAAAGACCAAAAGAACAGCTATATTAAGTCAGATCAAAAGATCATCTAATTCAATACCTTTTTTTCTGATGGCGATAAATAGGAGATGCATAAGGAAAAGTATAAGAATAAAGTAAGTATGAAACAATAATAGCCTTGAATATACTTCAGTTTTCTGAAAATTTGCAACTCTGGGACTTCCACAGCAGAGGTAGTTTCTGTTTATTAAATCATCACCAGATTTCTCCTTGATGAGCCTGTTCAGTTCTGGACTCCATGGAAACCTCAAGCTTCCACTACAGTAAGAATTGCTATGAAAACCCCTCTTTCCTTTGTTCTGAATTTGCTCCTATTCCTTTAATATCCCAAGAGCTGTAGTATTGGAAGGTGGAGTGAACAGACCTATTTATTGTTATAATTTTCATTCTGCACAAACAGAACTTGAATCTAGTGAAAACCCAGAGATGAACATATGATGTTCTTCTAATGCATCATAATATGTGGAAGTGGTATTTCAAATGTAACAAATCTCTGGTTTTGAGACTAGAGAGACTTACACAGATCCACAGAATAATTTAGACTGGAAAGAACCTATGTGGTAAAATGGTTTAAGACCAGAACAAAGCCGGTCAAAATAAGTGCTCAGAGACTTGGCTTGGCAAGTTTGGAGTATCACCAAAGATGGAGAGTGTGCAGCCTCTCTGGCAATGTGTTCCAATATTTGACTGTTGTCTTTGTGAAAATTTGTTTCCTAATATCTAAACAGAATTTTTCTTATTGCAGCTTGGGCCCACTGCACTTCATCCTTTAACTATGAACCGTCCTTATACTTCCTTGAATGGTAGAAGACAGCAATAAAATCTCACCCCAAACTGCCTCTTTCCAAGCGAAATCACCTAGTGAATTCCTCAGCCACTCCTCATATACCCTGTGTTCCCACCTCCAACCATCTTGCTGGCCCTCCACTGAACTCATGTCAGTATGGCAATATCCTTTTTGTAGTGGGAAGACCAAAACTGGACACAGTGCTCAAGATGCAGTCTCATGGGTAATTATGGGGGCATGTTCGTTATTTTTACTTCCAAGTAGTGTCCCAGGGCCCCCAGACCTCTAGATAAAGTTTTATACTTGTTGTTAGTGAACAGGCATGGAATGAGAGCACTGGGAAAAAGTTACCTGCTCATTGGAAGTAGTCATGGAGGCCAGTTTCCAAGAATACAGCAGCCCCTGAGCCCCACCTGGTATTTACCATCACAGCTGCATTCAGGGATATGGCAGCATGTAAATTTATATTAGCTGAGAAGCTGACATGCTGCCCAAGCCATGGGAGCACTCTCAAGCCAGTCACAGAAGCTCTAGTTCTCAGTGATCCCATAATAGAGTAAATCCTTATTAATTTGCATTTAAATGTAGAAGAAAAATAGATCTAGCAGATCTGCTCACTTGGAGAAAAGTCTACCACACCAGCAGAGAGATTCCCAGTAATTTAAGTGGACTATATTTGATTTTTCATGAAATGTACACTCAATTATCAGGTACTAATATTCCTCATGATCTAGAGCACAAGTAGTAACTCCGACACAGATCTTATGCCACCTATCTGCACAGAGTCTCAAATATTCAAGAGCAAAGTCCTTTTGAACTTTGTTTAACAATGAAAATAAATTGATCAAACCACCAACCCAATACTTATGAACTAGAAAACTACTTTTTTTACTAGAAACTAGTAGAAATACCTATCCACTTCAGTAAAAGCAATGAGTGCTTTTAATCGCACAAGGTCTTAGTTTGTGAAAAAAATAACCTTGGATTCTGTTTGAACATGTACAAAAAACCTGCAAATTTTGTGCCTCTCTGTACTATAAATCACTCCTCCATAATAATGCCTTCCTGTCCAAGCACACTAATCAAATCTCTTCCCTGTCACTGGAATTATTACATTTTAACAAGCACAGGATTTAATCATCAGTGCAGGCTTTTCACGCATTTGCTTCATTCAGGTCTTGACAGCAAACCTTTACTCATGAGTTGTCCTTACAGTGGTGGTTTGATTACCATTTTGACTACTCATGTGAGTAATACTTTCCTGTTTCAGGCCTTTAATTAGCTGAATGCTTTCAGACATATTTCTATAAACTGCATTTTCTCTGTGAAACATGGTATCCTTTCTCCCTCCCTCATGTTAATGACTTGGGCAGGTATGTATTTGCCTGATGTATCAATCACTTTCTCCTCATTTTCTACACATATAAAGTCTTTCTGATTGCTTTTCATGAATCTTAAGAAGCTTCTTCGATAGAAAAGACCTTGGCATCTGTATTACATGTCATGTGGGTTTTAATCTTTTGTGACTGAAATACAGGACACTGCCCAACTTAAACATTAGCCCATGTTGTTCTCAAGCTTGCCAGCTGCCTCACTTCTTTGTCTTTCTGATGCCCTCTCATGGCTTCTGCATCTTGAAGGTCATCACTGCATGTTCATAGGTCTCTATCAGCATCCAGGAGTGACTACAGATGTTGCTACAGTGATTTCTTTAATTAGATAAGTATAAGCAGAATATGCTGCACCTGGGACTAAGAATGACTTTCTGTAATCTATTAATCTATTCCTGTTAGAGACACAAAGTGAGAAAGGAGAAGGAACTTATAAAACTTGGTGAACTGTCTAAATTGACTTGTTATTCATAATGCTCCATTTTTTGTCTAAAGTCTGATGGATAATCAAAAGTTAAAACTCGTCTGCAATACCAGGGATGTCCTGCACCCAAATGTTTGTTTACAATCCTTTTGTTCTGTGTCATACATTCAAGGAAGTCCAATGTTACAAGACTTTTCAAGTTGTGTAAGGATTAAAAATCCCTCATAAGAGCCTGAAGAGTGGTCACCCTACAGCTGCTTTTCTGGCAACTCAGAGCAGTAACTCAGGTCAGTGGACATTGCAGGAAAGCAGCTGAGTGAGACACGTGCAAATTAAATCCTATTAACTCATTGTGATAACAGTAATATCTATAGAAGGCTGAAATGGAAGATGGGGAGGTAACTTATAAGGCTCTGCTAGATTAGTCAGGGCTCACTTGTCATCATGCTTGAGTTAGAGGCTGGAATGCCAACTAATAGAAAGAAAGTTGGACAAGGAAATTCCCATTGTGCTCTGCTCCATTTCTCATTGAGCCCCTGTGATACATCATGTTGCAACAAATTCTGACAAGTGATGAAGAATCTCAGTTCTCAAGGCCATCCAGGGATTATTCTCCCTTTTCCACCTTCAGGGAAAATTAATTTGTTTGCTTATAAAATATTTATTTTATATTCAAGTGTTTTCGCAGTTTCAAATCTAAAATAATCAAACTCCATTTGGTTTGGAGGAAGGAGACAGTGGATCCAGTTTTCACATCCAGATAATGATGCTGTGGGATTTTTGCTATTGCATCAAGTTTCCAAAAGGGCAGGTTTTCCACACCCTTGGAATTTTTTCAATGAGATTATGAGCGAAATGGCAGAAACTTAACAAACAAACAAACAAACAAACAAACAAACAAAACACATTGGATCTCATAATTAAAATTTGCTCATTTCTATAATGCCTGCCAAGATTCATGTCCTTGATTGAGGAAAAGCTACACAATATCCTTAAGATCTCACAAATAAAAAAAGGAATGTGGACTCTTTTTTCTGGCATGAAAAAAGCCAAAGAAAACAAGGGGAAAAGGGATTGCAAATGAGGGTTTTCAGAATTGTACCCAAACTCTAGACAACACAAAGACAGTATCTAAGTAATGACATTAATTTTCAATGCAACTATTTCTATTTTACTACTACTGCTGCTCCTAGTGAGGATTTGAGGTCATCTCAAACAGACTGGTCAGTCCATACCCTCAGATAAGAAACAACTTCATCAGATTCCAAATGCACCCTTGGGTATTGCAGATCATATGGGAAACAAGATAATTGAATGTTCTGAGAACCCTAGAAGCTGATTCGAGCAACTGCCCTAGATAAGCCTGATAGGTGAATCGAGGAGAGAGTTTTAGCCTTTACTCTGAATATCCTGGCTTTGGCCATTCATACAGGCAATACTTCACTAGGCAACTGCAGTCTTGGGAGTGCAGGGGGCAGTCTCCACAAACGTTATGGGTCCTGTGATATTAAGAAATCTCCACTGGCTCGATGAATCGAGTTCTGTCACTTCCTAAGCCTCCTCAGAGGCACTAAGGGGTTGTTCTACCTCTGTGATAACAGCAACTACGAGACAGCAAAAAATTCAATATTTTACTCTTGTTGTTACTCCTGTTTCACATGTGCACATCCTTCTACTAATTGCAATTGCAGCACCTTATGGCACAGACATGTGAGTGTGATATCTGCACTCAAAAATGAAGGGTCCTCAGAGCTGTGACTTCCACTCCTGTCCAGTTCAATTTCAAACACCTTCAAAAAGTACTTGAGACACAGATATGTTCTCCCACTCTAGGTCTTCTTAAAAGGCTTTGGAAAGCCTAGCTGCACAAAGAAAAAACGTCGCAACTGTCGTGCTAAAGGAGAAAAACAGAGCAAACCACACTGCCATGGAAAGCCCCTCCCTGTCAATAAAGCAGTTTTACAGCAAAAACATTTAATTTTATTTTGTTTTTCATTCATTGCCATCAAGTCTGGGCTGTCTTCAGGAAAAGAATGAATTTGACAGTTTCATGTTGACTCTTATATCTCCCATTACTGACTCTTTTCCTCTCTGTCCTAGAGCAAAAATACATTTCCCTTTTTAAGCTTTTGATGATAAAAATCTCATCTGTAACCTCATAAATGATCCTTTATTATCTATATTAATAATGAATAAATGTCTGTTGAATACCCCTGATCCTTTGCATTAATAGTGCCAGATGTATTATAGATAACCTTTTGATTTAACAGCACAAACTGTGAAACAATATTAAACCAGCAAAGGACTGATCTTACTGGAGTCACTAAGGTCAAAATTATAAACATTTCTTTCATTTCTATTTGTAAATTGTCCCATTATGCAGCATCAGTCTCCATCATTTATTTTTAAGAGAGGTACAACACTAGTTACAGTCCTAGAAATAGAGCTCATAAATAATACCTTGAATAATTTTTTTAAACATTTCCGTCTCTTCCACTTTTCCTTCCTAATGCCTTCTGATGATGTTAATTAATAGAGCATTACTACACGAGCAGATCCACTTCCGCTTACTGTGCTATCATTTAAAAATATGTTGCTTGCCTCTTTTTCCATTAGCCCTGTCAGAAGCAGGCACAAACTTCACTCAATCATTTTTTGAGATGACACTGAGAGAACTGTAGTTATTCCTGGGCAAATGGATGAATCTCCCACTAGTTCAGCACAACTGCATCCTGTAAGTTTGGCTGTTTTCTCTTCCTTTATGATCATTTTCAAGTGGGTTGCTGCTTTACACTGATGGCCATAATATCTGAAAAGCCATTTGCCTGTGACTCTGGGTAACACCTTTCTTAAATATTCCCTTCTGCCTGCTGTTCTGTGACTCCTGTTCCAACTTCCAATGCCTCTAACAGAACTAAAGTACCTTTTTCAATATTAGGTAACAAAATACAGTGTGTCCTTTTATTTAAGGGCAGAAAAAAAGCTTCCCACTGAAGTCAAATGGGAAATATCCTGGTTTGGTGCTTTTTCTTAAGTGTACCTTCTGAAAGAGATTACTTAATGCTGATGAGGCTAAAGCACAGGAATTCTGCACACCCATTTACCTGCTGCAACAAGTGTAGCAACACTGTTGCCAGGCCAATTCAAAAAAGCCTGAAAAGCTCCAATTGCCTATGAAGTACGTAATTTCTAGGATGGGTGCCCTAAAAATGTCACTTGAAAAATGTTAGTTCAGATACACAGTGGCAGATGGGGCTACTTAGTGCTGCCCAGCTTTTATTGCCATCTCCAAGTTTGCCTAAGAACCATCTTTAGGAATACTCTTGTACCTCGATAGCTGGGACATAGTTTATCCCCAAATACTTGTGGCTTTCTTAGAAGCATTAAAATAGCATTCTGCAGTCCTAAAATTGCTACCAGTACAATTCAAAACTCACTCGTTTAATGTGTAAATATAATTAGTAGGGCAGTGAGCTCTTGGGTTCTGTTCAGGAATCTGCAGTGCCTGGATTTTGCAGCCAATTTAACTATCAAGAAAGAGTTTCAAGACTTGGACATGAGAAACATAAAATTATGCTTTGGAGTCAATATTAAAGTGAGTTGCAACAGTTCTATTGAAATTTAAGAGAGAAAACTCAGTAGGTTTTGATACAGCGAAATGGTACCAGGCATCAGATATGACAATTAAAACACCAGAGGAAAAAATTCACTTCACAATCATTGAATTGTACCATTGGTCAAGTGTTGATGACCCACCACCAAAACAGCTTTTAAGGCTTTGATTTTCAATTACATATATTGTAAGAAACACTTTCTGCTAGGACTATTCTCAGATTCTACCACTGCTGGAATTACCCAGGCACAACAAAGGTTCTCAAAATGTTTATATAGACATGTATGTAAGTAAGTAGCATGCTTCAGGCAGTTTAGCAATCTGTAGGCTGAAAAAATCCTATTTCTGTCATCTTATAGCTGATTTTGGATTTGCATGTCAGTTCAAACATGCTGGAAGCTGTGAGTGAAAACCTGATACCATTGAAGTCAGCAGCAGTTTTGCTGCAGCCTCACACAAGCCAGCTGACAGCTTACCAAATTCAGTTATTCGAAAGAAAGTCAAAGGTGGCTTTTGACAAATATCCAAACAAACAAACAAACAAAAAAGATAAAACTATTTAAATAAAATTAAATTGCTGAGATAATAATAGCTACACTTGACATTAAAATTTATGGTGTTTGTTATCGCTTCAAAGGCAAAAATAAGTACCTCTCTTGTACCAGTGTTGTAACATTATCATACATCAACTAATTCCATTTGATTCATGAGTTACATCCATAACAGTTATGGCTGTTAGGCAAGATCCTCTTTAGAGGCCTAATCCAACAAACACCTGTATACTTAATCACTTCAGCCATATGTGTTCCCTGTCTTGCAGACTCCTTTTCAATACCACATGCATGCATCTTTCAGGAAAGGCATGTAAGACACGTTTGGCCAACTTCCTGGCTAATCTGCTCTGGAAAGTGCATGGCAATATCCTGATTTTGCATATCATCCCCTGACATCATCGGGTGGGCTCTCTTTTGGTTGTTTTGGAGAACGTCCAAGAGCAACAGAATTAGATGGATACATTGACAAATGCCAAAATGAATCTGCCTATGAAATCTTAGCTCAGTGGGTCCAAAAGCAGTTTTGTTGCTGACTTGAAGTGGGCTTGGAGGGTTTCATTCCCTAGCTTCAGCTATTGGTATTGGTTATATATAATGTATGCATCTCAGTAGTGCCTACCTTAAACCTCCCTGTAATCTCAAACCAGAGAAACAGAATTTCCAGACTACACAGGTTAATTAAAGATGATTTCAAAATATATCTAATTTACTTAGGGTAAGCCCCGACAGGGGGATTTGTAACAAAATGCATATGTTTGCTACATTCTTTCTTAACTGCATAACAAAACACTGCAGACTTCATGGTTTGCTTTCTTGTTGAATGATAAATAGTACCTCAAATTAAACATGATTGTTCTCTGTGAAACTAAACTACAGCTTCCTAAAGGCAGTAATGGTATTTCCTTTTTGTGTTCCATTTCCTGTTGATGAAAGCCACTGTCTGCATTGCCAGGTTTTAGTATTTCAGCTGGACTGATAGCATCAATGATATTTCATGCCTTGAACCTATCCTTTGTCTTGACTGTTCTACATAATAAATACTTCCACGTCTGATTCTTTGACTTTCTCTCTGATTCCTTGCATCTCCAACTTTATTCTATTTCTCTAAATTAACATGTATTTCTACTGAATGGCCCAGACATCTAGGGAGTTTGAATACCTTCAGATCTTCTACCCTTTTCTATTTGCTACATTTACACTGTTACAAATATTAGCAAATGTTGATCTTAGTCTCTCAATTCCTTTATGACTCTCCTCATGTTGATTAGCACCAACTTTTCAAGGCGTCTTGCTCAAATCACATGGTGATATTCTCCAGATATTTCATAACAAACTTCTGAGCCGCTGCAGAATAGTTACTGACTGTTAACAGAGGCCTCATCACACCCTGTGACTCTACAAAAGAGAAGAAAAGCCATAGTCTGAAACCTTTTATCTTTCTTTCTTGTTCGTGTACAGCTCTGGATTCTTGTTTCAGTTAGAAGCAAAAATATGTTGTGAAAAATGTGTTTCTGCTTCCAGAATCTGGACTACCTGTGATATGTTGAAGAGACAATATTTCCCACAGAGATACAGCCACAGTGTGAGACACTGTAATAAAATAATAGAAATTGAATAGTAGCTGTTGAGAGAGGTAGAGTTCTAGCTTAGCTGCTCTGAATGTTGGACAAACTTTAAGTGTGGAAACCAACAAAGTAGTTTTTCAGGGGAGATACACATGAGATATTCACCATGAAACACTGAATATAACCACTATCAAAATTCACAGGCTTGCAGCTGAGTTATGAGAACAACAACAGCTTCCTTCAATCAAGGATCGAAGCAATTTGGTGCAGAATTCCCTGACTTATTTTCTGTCCCTGAAGTTCTTCCCATGTTGCAACTCTGCAAATGAAGTTACAGTAAACTGGCCTTAATCCGTTCTTCCTCTAATTTATGGCATTGTTCCCCACCCATAAGAACAGAACTCTTTTGGTATTTAGCAGCTTTTGCATCTTTGAACAGGTGAACATAAGGTTTGCTTCTGAACACAAAAAAATCAACCTGTAAAATATGTATGTGTTAGCCAACAGAATTTGGTAATTTTTTACTACTGTGAAACATTTTTGAGGCTATATCTAAATGAAATTGTCCCAGACTGTCCTCAGTGGCACTTCATATTGGAATAAAATTCCATAATTGACAATAAATAAATCAGAAAAACAGGATTTTACTGTTCCTGACGTTTAATGCTGTCACACAAAGAATAATAGTCAATGTTTTTACCAGAGTAAGTAGAAGCAAGATGACATTCTCTTTCAACTCTGGGACAGTTTAAGACAGCATGACATTAGTGGTGTGATAACAAAGTGTTTTACGTCCTTTTTCTTCTTGTTTTGAGGGAACGTAATTCTATTTTTTTTCTTGTATTGAACAAGCACATTTTCTGTCCACACTCCAATAAACACAAGGGGTATCTTTTTTAGCCTCATTCACAGTCACCCTTTCTGGTTCTTCTGTCAGCCTGGAATATTATTTTAACCATCTTCAAAGAGGTCATCAGGGCAGAAGCAGTCAGGGGAAAAATGTGGGGGCGGGAGAAGAAGCAGTGAAATAAGTAAGTGCAATAATTGTTCTTCGATGAAGAAAAAGGTAGAAGAAAAAATATCCAGCTTCATCAGTAATGCAGGCCCTGCCATCCCCAGATGTTACAGAAGCATTAGAATTGCTCCCTGCAAGAAAAATTGGATTAGTCACAATCTTGTCGACTAATGGGCACACTCTGTGATCTTTAGAGCTTCATTTACTGGGTTAATAGTGCTTTGCCTGAGTTCCTTTGCAATAGGGAAAAAAAAAAAAAACCTGTAAGAAGAAATATTCTGGGTGCAGTCCACAGCCACTGACACGAGTAATATCATATTCATCACAGACAGACCTCGTATATCATTACTACTGAAGAGTTTGCCCCCAAGGCATTTGAGCTCAGTCAGGCCAGGCCCCTCATGTGGAACCGTTCAGGTATATTGTGAAATGATTTAATGCGATAATAATGTCCACTTTGTGAGATAGATTATGTTTTTTATAGTAGCTGATGGTTAATGAATGATACATTAGCAAACATCACTAAAACATTATTGAGAAAATGCAGATATGAGATAGTAACTCCCTCATTCCTTGCCCCCACTCTCTCCCAGATGCATAAAAATGGAAAGTAGAACTTACGGAAAACAGAAAACTTGACATTATTGTGATGATACCAGCTTGCTTAGTCTCTCTCTTGCTTGCTTGTTCTCTAGAGAAGGGGCAAAAGAGGTGTTTTAAAATGTTGTAAACACAAACTGATATATCTCTTCTTAAATCAAATGAGAATCAATGAAAGTGCAAACCTGAAAAATACATTATATGTTGACCCAGTTTATTAGATGAAACCGTTTACCCTGATTTGATTTATCTGGCAATACACTGCTCAGCTGTGAAATGAGATAAGAAGAACCTATTCACCTTATTTACAATATTATAGTGACTCCTGCTAGCACCACTATGGTTAAGGATCTGTCAGCAAATCCATTGCAAACACCTTTTTTTTAGGGTTTGTAACATGGCTGTAGACTCATGCTTAGTTTGAACACGGCAATCCAAAACCGATAGATTCAATTAAAGCCTCCTATTGAGTTCCATGGGTTTTGGATTTATGAAGCACAATATTAAAAATGTGAAAAACTCTAGGTAGTTTTCTACATTTTCAGTTATTATTGTTGTGCTTTGATAACCAAGAGGGTCATATCCCCTGACAGAGCAACTTTACAGAGGCCAACAGAGTGACAATGATTTACACCATTTGGAAAGCTGCCCCTTCTGTCAGGATTATATGCTTGGGGAAGGTGAATTACACCAAGCAGTTCTTTGCCTCTTTTTGTACTACTTTGATTTGCTGTGTTCTTTGACTTAGATACATTTCTTAAACCTCTTTGTCTCCTCAACAAGGGAGGAATTTGTCCCACATCCTTTTAATGGGAGTTAAACTACTTCTGAACCCACAGTCTAGAGTTGCTGTGCTTTTCCACAAACCTCCTGAAATGGCTGCTGACCTTGAGTTTTCTCTGCAAAAATAAAGATATTTGCTGTTCCAAGCCTTTTTTCTCTTTTGTTTTGTTTTAAAACCGAAGCCTCCAAAGAAGTGGTGTTCTGGTTTCCTTCATTTCAATTTGTGAATGACGTACTCAAAAATTGAAAGAATTCAGAAGAAAAGGAAGTAAGGAAGGCTATAGAGGGACTTATCTCCTGAGGTCAAACAATACCTGATGAATGCAATTCTAAAGACACAAAATGTATTTTATCCCTTTCACAGACAGTCTAGATAAACACTTACCAGCATCATTGCCCAGCAAAAAAATAATTAGACAAAGCAAAGGTCTTTGCTGCTCTGGATTTCACATGCTCTGCGCCTGTGTGACTGAAGAGGCTGGGTCACACCAGTTAGGACACTGCCTCCTTATTTTATAAAACAAAGCAAAGTGAATATTAAAAAATCAGTATAGTTCTTTAACAATGATCTTTCTGCCTCATGGGCTTTGGAGAGAGATTTGAGAGAGAAGAAAAAAAAAATGCAACAAACAGAAATTTGAATAGACTAAGGCTGGAATAAAGGGACAGTTAGACCATTCATTTCCTCACAGCCACACTCTCAATCTTTCCCATGTGCTTGGGCCTGTGGGAGCTTTGGGGCAGAAAAAGGAAGCTCTTCCCATCAGAGAGCTGCAGCCTGCCCAGGTTCCCACACCTGTTTGTGAGTGGCAGAGCATGGTGGCAGCTGGAAGAGCCCTGTCCCACCAGCTAAGCCAGCCCAAATCCTGGCTGCTGCCGTGCATCTTGTCCATTCCAGCAGTGGAGGCCTGCGGAGGAACCAGCGGCGGCGAGAGGAGGCTCTCTGAGGAGTAAGGACAGGGCAAGAGGTGAAAGCATCTGGGGGCTTGGGGCTTAAACCCACCCTGCTAAATTCTTTGTAAACAAGGAAAGGCAAGAAATATATTATGGCAGGAGGGTTGTGCAGCCCTGTGGTTCCCTGCTTTTGGCGCCAGTGCAGGCAGGACTCGGTCTCCATCACAGCCCCCTTGGAACTGTGGTGGCACGGCCTGGTCAGCGCAGGCGTGCTGTGCAGGGCAGTGCCCTGCGTGCTGTGGGGAAATAAACCTACAAGAGGAAACATCCCTGGTGCAGCCACATCTCCCTGAGACACACTCCAGCTCCCTGCGGGTGCCAGAGGGGAGAGGTGGCTCCCGGGGGGCTGTGAGGAAAGCAGCAGCCCCCTGAGGTGAGTGTCCATCTTGGGAGTGTCTCGTGAGGGCACAGCCCCGGGCCTGGGGGTCCGCGGGAGGCACCAGGGCTCAGCCTTCTCTCCCCTCCAAAGGGCATCTGGATTTAGGCTCTAAAGGTGAGACAGTTTAAGGGCATAGGGCAGGGTTTCTTTTTTAAAGTAGGTTCTGGCAGGCAAAAGGTCAGGATCTACATGGCGTGTGCTGAGCGCACCTTGGTGTTCTCAGTGGGACCTGCCTTGGTGGGGGCCCTGGCAGGAATCAGCCCCAGCTCTGGTCCTGGTCTGCAATCACACCCAATGTGGTGGTTTAGCAAAACTTAGGGCTTTGGTTTTCTTGTGTTGGTAAGGTTCTTGCTTTGCTTGCTTTCCTGATCAACAGTTTAGTAGGATTTCTTTTTAGGTTGTCTACATTTGTAATGTTCTGAAATTTAGGATGTAGATTATCTGTGCTACTTAAATGCATCTCTTCTGCTATGAAGACTCCAGCACATGTGAACTGGGTGCACTACTAAAAAACTTTGCAGAATGTTCTGATTGTATGCTCAGGCAGAAAATACTGTTTTCTACTTGCACTTAACATCTCATTAATCATTGCTGCAGTCATGATGTCTTATTTGTGATGGGTTAGTCACCACAGCCTTTTACGAAATTACATGTACAGTGCTTTGATATGTTCTGTTCTTTTTTTATGCTGCCTGCTATGGTCAGAATCAGATGAAAACACAATGCTTGTATAGAAAACTCTCCTCTGGTTGTATAAGCATAACCAAAGTCATACTCAGTCTTTGTGAATTTCAAATTAAACCTACAAAGCATATAGACATTTGAAGCAAATGTAACCTTTCTATGCTACCTTATTTTGATATATATAGACTGATTACAAGTTATGAAAAATGAAGGAAAAGTAAAATGAAAAGAAAAATGAAATTATTTGCACTCCTTGCATTTTATAAGAGGGATGCAATTCACATAAGACAGGGATTTTAGGATTATATGATTGTACATTTGGAAAGCATGCCATATTAAAACTCATAAATGTGTGGGCCTTTCCACTGTGGCAGGCAGATCAAACTCTTCAAAGGAAGGCAATGATGACATGAAAAATAATCAGAATATCTGAAATTAATATTCTGAAATTATAGATAGCCAGAAAATATGGGAAATTCTCATATGATTTATTCTCCCACTGTATGGCACTACCAGAAGTAAGAATTAATTTTTTTTTCATTCCTGAAGACATCATGGGGTGAGCTTTGAAATGAGACAAGGATCTTTGTTAGTGACAGGACACAGCAGGCAGATAGTAGAGGCCAGAAACTCAGGAAGAGAAATTATTTTTAACTGTCATGTTTTAAAAAATGGCATTGTTCCTTGTCAAATATGGGCACTGATTTTTGTCAGCCTGCTCACTGACACTGCATATCACTAATCATTTGAATCAAGCATTTCCTTATTTTTAGGTAGAGTTGCAGATTTTTCTTGGTTCATGATGTAGGAAACTAGTTTTTAATTCTTACAATAATATTTGCCTTTTTCTTCAAGCGAAGCTATATGATAAATGAATTGTATAGCTACATATTGAATGTAAACGCTTTCATAAACATCCCAGACTATTTCTGGCACTTGCTTTTCTGTGACTGTTAGTCTGGCAAATACATTTTGTGAACCATGACTATTCTTTTCCTTTATTTCCCCAAAGATATTGATATGTATGTGCACAGAAGTGGAAACCAAATGGGACCACCAATAGAAATAATAACATATTTAAAACCAGTGTGAGCACTTAGAGAACTCCTCTCAGCTCAAGAAGTTGGAGTTTCTGTGGAAATCTCAGTGTTATACCTGTTTGCTGTAACACCTAGAAGTCCTTCTCATGGATTAATACCATACTGTATCAGAGACTAAACACACATGGAACAGAAAAACCTCTGTCTCTGTGTAAAAGGAATATAAAGCAAGAAGTAAAACTGGGAAACAGGCAGGTTAGGGAACACAAGAAAATACTGAATAGCATTATAGGTTTCTTCTGAGGAATATTTCTTTTTGTTCATTGTATGGCCATGAGAATGGCATTGGGATATCTAGAAATTCAGGATCAGTCAACAGGAAGCAATGTAATAAGTCTGCACATTTTACAACCAGGAGGAAACTTCAGGATAAATTTGCAACTAGACATACATGATGTTTGCATTGTACAGAGGCTGTGTGAAGTGATTTACTAGTTTTCATATTTTATTTTTACACAATTAATCCTTAGAAATCCTCTGCCTGTTTAGAATAAACAAGGAGAAATGGGAGAATGTTTTATTCTCAGGATTCTAAGTAATGATCAGAGCAAGTCAGTGAAACATTATCCCTTTGATAAAATTATAAAACTTCAGGTGCTTTTCCTGGTTTTTGTGTATTTGTTTGCCCATTTCAGTTGTCTCCAGGTGTTTGGTGTTATCCTGTGCTATACAGGAAGGGGAGGATGTTTCTAAATAATATGTTGCCCTAACTTCATAAGCCTTGTTTTGTCTGGCAAATGAATTATGTAAACCTTCTCCACCCGAAACTGTTTCAAGTCAATTAATTGTTGTAATTACTTAAGATTTCTTTTTAATGAATATGACTCTCCAGGGATTTGATGATATCCTGTCATCTGTAGGCCTGATAAATGAAATGTGATTTGTGGCTTGCTGCAAACTGAACCCTTGTACTTGAACAATGTCTCTCTTTCCTATGTGCTCATTAAATGGAAGAAATGCCCTTGATGGTATTAGGAACATTTGCTCTAGTTGGTCCCCAGTAAGAATGGATAGCATAGGCAGAAAAATTTTGGCTATTTACCTCTTTTGTTCTCTCTTCCTTTAAATGCAGGTCTTGTTAACATGTTGACAATTACTCAGACCAAACACATGACCCCAGTGAGGTCACCCATTGTAAGTGAGACTAGTTTAGCTGTTCCACCTCTCATCTCCATCAGGTGCAATGAAATGGGAAAGATTAGCAGTCAGTGCCAAAGGAGATCAGTGCAGTATGATGGGTTTTTATCCCATCTTTTGTACAGCCTTCTTCGCCCCCACCAACATTTCACAATCAGAACAGCCAACTTTGACAAGTGAAGCACCTTCCCATTGGTTCTGTGCAGCACTAGTTTCCAATGTGCACTGCCTTGTTTCCAGTGCCTCTCTAGAAGATCAGAGCTGCCCAGTGCTGCAGATAAAGACAAGCAATCCAAAGCGGCATGACAAGGAACCATGAAGTCTGCACTGAGTTCCTACAAAAAGGGAGACTGTTTACATATCAGTTTCAGCTAACCTATTCTCCCCTGCACTGCCATTAACATAATATAATCATATCACCAGGTCTAGGGAAGTACAAAGCAGGTGGGTTTTCCTGATTGAATTTCCATTGGTGAAATGGGGATTACTGCTTTTATTGTAAGACCTTTCCTAAATATCACGTGAGTACATTAAACGTCATAAAAGACATAGCAGAATGTAGTGACTTGGTCATAGTTTGGACTGTAAGGACAATGAATTATTGTGTATTAGAAGCAAAGATCACTTTGACATTTTTTGCAATCAAGAGAGGGTGCCTCAGATATGTGTAGCTGTCTAAATCTGGCAGTCTTCAGTAGTGTAAGTGCACAAAAGGCACAGCACCCCTGATAATGGAAAAAAATTAACAGAAGAAACTGCTCCATATATTAGTTATTTAGGAAAAACATGTGGGCATGAAGGATAGGAAGGTAAAAAATGTGAGGAAAGATTGGCAAGAAAGCACCGGACCTGTGTCTGGGACAAAGATGCCATGGAAGAGAAGAAAATAGAGAATTTTCACAGAAAGGGATTATGCATTTTGTGGTTCAAAATCCAGGAACGATTGTAGAAGTTTAAACAAAAAGACATCAAATTCTGAATCTTTCATGAACTCTGAAACTCACTTCTTTGTGATGGCTTAACAGAGTCTCTTCCTCTCTTCCCAATCCCCCCCATCAAGCCCTTTTTCTCTCTGGGTTGTCAGGAGCTATATGCAAGGATACAGGTGTACAGTAAAATGCAAGGAACTGGTTTTCCTGGCTTGATGGGCCCAGCTGAAAAAGCAGTATATGGAAGTATTATGAAACTGATTGTCTTTGGTGCAGTAATTGGATGGAAGACATTCAGATCACCTTTGATTAGATGAACTTCTGAAACTACTGAGATTTATCAGTGCACAGATCTTATTCTCAGAGGACTCAAGAGAAAGTGTCCCATTAACTTAATGAATCAGGCCGCCAGAGAACAACTGCTCTTGAAGTCAGAATGAGAGATTTCCCATCAGTGGCACAAATTCTGCCAATAAAGGCAACAGGATTTCTCAAGTGGAATGAGATTAGAATACATCTCCCCTGATTTTTAGTAGTTAAATGATTGACTATCCTGTAATAGGCTAATTATTAGATTTCCCTTCAATTTTTGTGTTGCAGGAAGGAATGAAAGCTTTCTTTCCCTACCTAGATTGTGTGGCAGCTGTGGCAATGTTTCATCGATGCCGTTGCAAAGTCTTGACCTTTGAAAGGTGGCATGGTGCATTCATCTTTCCCAACCTTATCTGCCTTCAGCAAGGTGTCACCAGTTCTGGAACTTCTGGCAATTTGACAAAGGCATCTCCCCACATGTCAGTTCTCGTTATCCACTCTGTCTTCTTCATATATGACACACATGTCAGTTCTGATTTTTCCCACTGCTTGCTTTCCTTTGTTTGTCCCTTCACAGGTGGGAGGTTCCACATTCTCTTTTCTGAACCATTTCCAGTGTGGTTCTTCTTTCCCTGTAGTATATTTCTGGCCTTTCTTTACAACTTAAAAGATCCATTTTATCACTGATAGCTTGTGGTTCTTCACAAAGTAAAACAGCTTTTTAGAGTATCTCTTAGTTAGCTGTTGTATTTCCATGCCTTTTTTATGAATTAGATTCTTCCAGCTCCCATAGACAAATTGCTGCTAAATGTTTTTGACATAATGTGCATGGAAGTTGCTCACCTCAGAGTGCTTGTTTAGTAACAGCAATGAATACTTTTATAGCCTCTTCATCTCTTTTAAAAATATTTCAATAACTGATTGTTTCATCATAATAAAATTGTGTTATTGCAAAATATTAACATCCATATTTTACAGATGGCAAAACTACCACCTACCTTCCATGCACTCCTGCTTAGACTGCAGGACTCCAAGCAGTGCTGTTTGTGATGGGGCATGGACAAAAAAAGCTATTCAAATCACTGATCACCACCTCTCCTCTGCTCTGGAAGTGAAACAGCAGACATTATGGGAACATATTCTTGTCAGTCTGTCCTTCATAAACTCAGGGAGCATCTGGCTGTGCCCCTCATAGCTGCTCAGTGGTCTTTGAAGTTGGTGGTTCTAAGGAAGACAACCAAAACTTACAAAGAATACCTGTTGCCTTCCGAGTGGTCATGAAGGTTGAAAAAACCCATATTCCTGGCACTATTACTCACATGTTTGGACATCTGCAGTAAAGAATTCAGTAGGAGCTGAGGCCATGTGCAGGTGCTGTTCAACTTGCATATGATGGCTGCACATACTTAACATCTTTTCTGAGGAGATGAAATTAAAAGAAATATGGTCATTTAAAAAATTCTTAACCCGTTTCTCCTTTCATATGTGACTTTTTGCACTTCTTTACTTTTTTAACTATAGCTTACATTAATTTTATATCAAAATGACATCACAAATTAGAAGCAGGTAATAAAGGCATCCCATTGCTGAGGAGTCTTCCTGTATAACACTAGACTACTTTGGACCACATATTAATAAAATTGTCTTTTCTAGGCAGTTTGGAATTTTTATTACATTATTTTTTTTGGGTCATTTTTTGTTTATTTGTTTGTTCCTGGTCCACTTGAAAAGCTGCTAGCACAAACTAGTGTGAGTAGTCATCTTTGTCTCACTTTTCAGAGTTCTTCTTTTAATGCAGTCCAGGTTCCTCAGTCAATGACTTCTGTCAAGTAAAATCCCTTACCTTGTTTTTACATAAATTTTATAGGGACAATAAGTGTTCTTAAAGTTGGAAACATTTTTCAATAACTGGCTAAATGAAAAACAAATGATAGATGAAATTGTAACATTATTTTATATCACAATATTCTTGCAGTTTTTACACAAAATGGAGCTGCCAAACAGACAAATCTGTCTTGCTAAATTCAATCACGATTCAAGTGAAAGATTCAAAAGAATGCACAATCTAAACTGAGAAGAAAGTTAACTGTCATTATCAAATAAGAGTTATTAGAAGTCTTTAAAATGCTTCTCTCCATATCAGGCAGTTTCCAGTAACAAAATAAAGGATGTGATATTTTATTATTGTAAGTAGAATGCATGCTTTCAGAAATTGCCTATAGGCACATACTTTTATGCTACACAGTAAACACTTTAAACTGTGTGTCTCAATAATAAAAACATTAAGAACCACCCATTTACATTTGGTAAACTCTTTCCTGTTATTTATGTGAGTGCAATAACAATGTCTACTTCAGAGACATGATGTGGACTTTTATTAATTGATGTTTCATCCAGTTTTCACAGTTCTAAAATGCAAAGCATGTTGTATATGTCTGCATGTATATATATTTTATATATATATATGCAAATCATTCTGTGAATGTATTATTCTTGCTGTTCTAAATCTTTCTTCAGTTTTTGCTCCCTGCATCAAGATCTTATTTTAAAAATCATTGGTACTGAAAGTATGAAATACAGTCAGCTATTTGAATGTCTATAAATCAGCCATCTGTGATACACACTGTAACAACAAAAAAGGCATCAAGTTTGCCAGTAAATGCTACTTTGATAAATCTAATTTTAAGTAAAAGGTATTGCTAAGGGTGTGTTATAACAGGTTTCATAATTCTAAACGGGCAAATAAGTTATTTCTCTCTTTACTCATTGCATTGTATGTGGTGATTTAGAATAGTTTGAATTTAGATTTCTATTTCAATGGTAATTACATTCATCTCAAGGAGGTTCATTCTGTGCTTTTGGAGATGTTAATTGCATTGTACACCACTGCAATCATGAAACAAAAAAAGTCATGCAAATTGATGCATTTTAGACAACCGGGGCACTTTAGGGGACAAAGGAAAATGTGTTCTCTCAGCTAGTGCTGTAACCTTCACACCAGTTTATCTGGAAATAGGTTTTAACGAAAAGCATGGCAGAGATCTTTAGGAGCATGTGTGCTTCTAAACCAGTTTTTGCTTACTATTTTGATCTCTCTCTCTTTTTTTTTTTTTTTAGATTGTCTTTGTCCTTTGCAAAATCTCAGGATTTTGTTAAGGACAGCCAAGTATGAGTTCTGTGATTATTAAATATACCACCCTAATAGCCTCCCACTCTGGAGGTTAGCTCAGTAAAGACACATCCATGCTGACCCACTCAGCTCACTGCACCCAGGGCAGCTGTTTCAAATGATGCTACAGTAGACAGTCAATAGCAGAGGAGAAATAATGTCAGGCATAACCATAAAGGTATAGGCAAAACAAGTGAAGGGCCAGGATGGACTCTAAGACACCCATAATCCCCCCATGCACACACACACTACATCCTTCAGTTCAGACTTCATGAAGTATTCATGAAGTATTAATGCAGTATTCCACACACCTTCATGCCCAAAGGTTCTCCCAAAATATAGGAATGGCACTGTCATGATGCCTGTCCTAGTACAGTGGATGTGTGCAGTAGATGCAAAATTGAGCATCTACATGAGCTTTATTTAGTGAAACACTGTCCCCAAGAGATCAGAAAATACATGATGAGAGATTCCCCCCACAAACAAGGTAAAAGGAAGTTGAATGCTATAATGGTTTTCTGTGAATAAATCTCTCTGCATATCTACATAAAGCACTTAAGAATTCGTCTCTGGATATTCCTTGACTGCAAGTCATGAATTTATTTTGAGTATGGGCACAGCTACTGCACAAAATCAGGCAGTTGAGCATGTAGATATGCCTTTAGCTAGCTCAAATTGGAACACACTTTCCTGTTAGGTTTTGCATTTTGTAGGGTTTTTTTACTAAATGCAATGTCTTCAGGAGTTTCTTTTTATCGACTTTATTTTGTAATAAAGCTTACTTTTACATGCACCCAGAAGAAAAGTAAGAAGCACAAAGCCAATTAGAGGGAAATTAAATAAAATTATGTCACATAGTATCAAATACAATGAACAAAAAAAATGTTTCCCTTGGTTTTGCATTCAATTAATCTGAGTACATTGTCTCTGTACAGTTCTTTCTCACCTCCACTTCAACCATTTCCAAAGGCAGAGGAAGAAGGAGTAGGATACACAAAAGAAAAGCACTTTATGCCTTTGGACTTCTTCTTAAACTTGATAAAGAATTTAAAGGGCAATGTTACTAAAGAACTGTGGAATCTTCCTTGGCATGGTTTGATTGGCCAAAGAACTGATTTATTATTTATTTAAAGTATCCTTTATTGTTTTACGATCTGCAACAGTACATCACAGATCATAATCAGATGTACAATAAATAAAAATTACCAATGGGGTTACATAAAGAGATGTACTTTCCCTGATTTAAAGCCCATGCAGTGTTCCCCCAGGGAAACCTAGCAAAGGTGAATGTTTGGGAAGGGAAGCTAGAATGTATTTGTGCTTGGCAGAATAAGTCATCCAGAAGAATGTAGATATTGGTGAAATATTTGTATGGATAAACCATGATTGAAACTGCACAAGAAAAATTTATTTTAGTCAGTCTAATTTCATAAAGGGCAGATTCCAGAAGCCTGGCAAGGAACAAGTATATATGATAATAACACTGCCAGCAGTGTAGGAAGAGGGCTCCAAAAATAATTAAAATGTCCTAAAAATAACACAGCTTAAAAAAATAATAATTAATTTTTAGGTACTTTTTATTAACTTTTTAGGTTACAAGCCTGTAGGAATTTAATTCATCTTTTCAGATGATTCTTTGCATCTGCAGAGAAACTTCTAAAAAAACCTGGTGAATGGAAGCTCAGATTTTTATTAAGTTATGTGACTGTAGGAGTTTGCTCAAAAAGGCTACTAAATATCATGATAAAATAAGAACTTGGCAAGATTGTGTATTCATACACATAAAATAAACATGTTAACTTTGTATGGAAAAAAAGAAAAACAAGGGGCTTTTCAGAAACCTGTAATTTTTCTTTGTGCAGTAAACACCGGAATTTTCTACCAGGCTTTGACAGGTAATGAATCTTCAAAAGAGAAATAAATATATCCTGTGCTATGGTCTTTGTATGGAACACACATATAAGAAGCAGAAAGGCAGCCTTTTAACTCTACAGCATTAAATCCCTGAACAGAAAAAAATTAAGAGAGATGGAGAGAAAGCTGGACAGATGCAATTCTTAAACACACTGCTTTAAGGATTCCTGTGCACTCCTGAGTTCTTTCTCATCACCATAAACTCACTGCTAGGTGTGAAACCATAAGCATTTGAAAGCCTGTCATGCAGGTGTATTTCGTGTACCTGCCACACTGAGAACTCACCATGTCTCTGGCCCTGAGGAGAAGTTCTCTTTCCTTGCAGCAAGATTATGTTTTTAAAATCTGACTTTTAAACCTCTTACTGAATTTTTTAATGGATTAAATTCATCATGTCACCAGCTGCTGTGCAGCTAATAGAGCCATAAAACACTGTATTAAAGGATTACCCATGCAAAATTTCCTTTTGTGCTAATGTGAATTTTAATACTTTTAACATTTAGTTGAAATGGGAATGTCCAAGAACAGCTTGTTCAATAGGTTGTTCTATAAAATTAAGTTCCTCAGCTCATCACAAATGCCAGGACTCCATTAAGTTGAAATTTTACAGAGAGGCTAAGATGATTCACTGTATATAGCATTTGCAGGGAGGAAGGCAACATCTGCTTCTCCATTAATGCTATAAAACAAGGAAGTAAAACACACACAAGCATCATAACTACAGGGAAACTGAGCTGAACAGCTGAGGGTCCTCACTCCAAATTATTTGGAGGTCAGTTTATGCCATTCTGTACACGGGGTATAAGAACACAGAGAATATGAAATCCCACTCTCTGAAGCAGGATGACAACTGTAGTCCTCGTGTTTAGTTTCACATTAATGTAAAGTCAGGAAGAATTTCATGAAAGAAAGTTATTTAATTTGGATAGCAGGTGTGGGGAAGAGAAGGGGTAGTCATGCTTTCAGAACAGGGAGTGAGACCTTTAGTTTTATTCTTATCTATAAACAGTAATTAGCCAGGTAACATTTATGTACCTGAAATCATGAAGTGACTGCAAATAAGATATAAAAGGTTACATTTTGAATTTCTTTCATCTGACAAGAAATAAATGGTCTTCTGGAAGATTTCTTTCGGCAGTAGCCGTAGGAATAAGATCAGGATGTCTTTCTGGCTCTTAACCCCTATTTTTTGAAGAATTGGATGGTTTAATGGGGTGCTAGTGGGTATTAGAAAGATCCTCACCAAGCTTCTTCCATGCCACCTTTTCCATAAAAAGAATGACTCATGGAAACCACCATCATTACCCAGATGCAACCCTTGATTACTGCTGGAGTGAATACATGTACTGTACTCAGTACTGTACTCAGACAGTGCTCAGATTGGTTTTCTCCTGCTCTACACAACAGGGTAAGCTTGAAGGAAGAGCAAAAAGCAGGCAAAAAATGGCACTCCCTGTCCATCAACAAATGCACTGAGCATCACTCTTGATAGTGCAGCACTTGAGCAGAGAAGACTGTCAAAAATAAGGGAAACTAACTTTTCTTGTGACCCTAACAGTGTTTGGACAAGAAAAACAATCAGTAATGCAGACAAAGCATTTTTTGTGTTTTCAAATCATCATGTGATCCCAGTACCTGCTAATGCACGATGCCATCACTTTACCCTACGGAAAGTGCCTGATTGTGGAGAGGGTGCTTCAAAATTCCTGGGGCATCCAGAGAGCTTCTTCCATCCCACCCTAAACATGTGGGAAAGGAGGAGGAGCCTGCTGACTCTAACAGAGACACCACACACCCTGGAAGAGAGGAAGGTGGTTCCCTGTGTCACCCACTGATCCCAAAGTGACCACAGCCACCGCCAACAACCTCCTCTGTAGAAGCCTGTGTGGGTGTTCCCCTTTGATAGTTTCCTGAAGGGCAGGAATGTTCTCTGCCAGGAGCCCAATCAATGGGCAGAGGAGGACAACAGGAACAGCCAGTGGATTTTAGGTTCTCCAAATTCTTTTAAAAATGTAGTAATGAGCAGTTGACTGCCTTTTAAATGTTTTCCAACTAGGGCGACTTTCCAAAGAGCAAGTACTTCATACTGCTAAATTATTTGACAAATTTTTGTGGTAATGATAGTAGTAGTAGTAGCAGCAGTAGTAGTAATAGTACTAGTACTGGGAGTAAAGGTTTATTCACTTTGGAATAAAAAAGGGACAGTTATTTAAAATCCAGCACAAGATTGGTGAGGAAGTTTTAATAGGAATATACTTGAGCTGCTGTTCCTTGCCCCATCTGAATTTTCTCCACAGCTCCATATTTTGTTCTCCATGTGTATTAGTGTTCTGAGAGCCTGTCATTTCTTATCAGAATGAGAAAGGCTAAAGAGATAATATTTCAATAACATACTGGCCTGATCATAAAATAACTCAATGGAAATGTGTAACTGCCTCAGGCAGCACAGCAGGATAGTCAGCAGTCAGATGATTTCTATTCTGGGTTCCTTTTTTTTATGGTTACATTTTCTGTTATATCAGACATACCCTCAAGTCTTAGTTATGCTTTTATTCAAAAGGAGATCTGCAGTATAAAGACCTACAAAACTTATTATGATATATTACTGTAAAGAAATAAAAGTTGGTGCCACAGTAGCATATTGATAAGGACAGGCCTGCCACATTAATTGACCTTTTTTCATCTCAACCACCAGGGCTGAGTCCTAAGCATCTCAGTTGCTTAGCAACAGGGTCACTGCTTTCAGGCCTTAAATGCACCAAAAAAAAATAGTTAAGAAAAATCAGAAGACGTGATCTTATGAAGGTAGCAGATATTTGGCAGAAGAAAGTTTTTTTTCAATTATTTTACTCTGTTCTGTTGATCATAATGCTTAGAGGGCAAAAGGGAAACCAGGGTCTGAAGTTTTACTGATTAAACAAACAGCAAGATAGTACTGAAACCACAGGCACATGATCCTGCTCAGTACCAGTCCTGAAGAAACGCTTTTGATTTTTCAGACATCCACAGATGTTTACAGATAATTAATATTATTCTTTTATGTGCATAAAATATATCCATACATACAAGTTACTATGTGATCCTGGATAATATACATATATTTTTTGGACAGAAGATGCTGCAGAAAAGTAAAGAGGGGTTCCTATTGTCTAGATTCTATTTTAGCATTCTATCATAAACATTACTGCTCACTGCTATGTCTAATGACAGGGCTTAAGGCAACACAACATCTCCTAAAGGTCAGCTCAGAGAGAAGTTTGTTTCTTCCCTCCACAGCATGAAATACAGGGAAAAGTCAACACTTCTTTTAAACTTTAATAAAGGCCATGGAACAAGAGTGCTTCTCTGCCAGAAAGCACAATCTTTGTACACAAGAGTAGCCAAATGTTTGTTGCAGGTTTCTCCTGAAGAGGATTCTTATTGTCAGAATCATATTTTATTCCCAAATAATCATCATCAAAAATGATAAATGGCACCATGAATTTCACTCAGTCTTCATACTAATCCTTTCCTAGCCTAAATTTGAGCTGGGAGGCTCCTGTTTTATCAGACCTAATGTAAATAACTACATGGTTTTCAGTGAACAACGTGTTTAATGCAAAATAAAAGCCAGTACTTTCTTCTTACAAATCAGTTATGGCTAAATCTAATGTTAAATATGGCCACAATAAGGATACTTTGAAATTTTTTTCATTTACAGTTTTACTTTAAATAGTCTAGACCTGTTACCTGCAAATAGTCTAGAGTGTTTTAATCTTTTCTCACTGGTGCTACATGGCAACAGAAGTATTTGTTTGAAAGCTTTTCACAGAATCATAGAAGCATTGAGGATGGAAGGGGCCTCTGGAGATAGGCCAGTCCAATCTTCCCTTGCATCTTCTGTTCTTGAGGTGGAACAGCCTCAGCTCTCCCAGCCTCTTCTCACATGATGCTCTACACCCTTACTCATCTTCATGGTCCTATGCTGGACTTGCTCCAATGTGTCTTGCACAGAGAAGCCCCAAACCGCATTCAACACCCCAAATTCATGCAATCAGGGCTGTAACATCCTATCATCTGTTCATTTATCTAACTTACTCTTCAGCAATTTTTCTATGAAGATGTTAGAGTGTCAAAATGTCAGAAGCCTTACTATAGCCAATATAAACAACAAGAGCTGGTCTTCTGTTTTGCCATGTTTTCAGAAATGGTTTGCAGGAGGATCCACTACTTGACCTCCCCAGGGATTGAGATGAAGCTGACCTCAATTTACCATGTGTGAGTATCCCATCAGTCCCAGGGACTCATGTATGTCCATTTATTTGTATAATCCCTAACCCAGCCCTCTTCTACTGAGGGTAGGTCTTCCTTGCTCGGGAACTTTCACACTGGTCTGAGGCAGCTGGGATTCCTTAAGGTCAGTCATGCCTTAAGACCAAGGTGAAGAAGGCATTGAGTACCTTGAGCTATTTGCTGTTCTCTGACACCAGATCAACTGATTCCTTCATCAGAATGTTTGCATATTCTCTGTGGCCTTTCTTTTGCTGGTGATGTCCTAGCAGAAGGTCTTGTTACCCTTCACATCCCTCACCAGATTCAATTCAATGGGCCTTGTTTTCTCTTACCTGGTCTTTGCATATCCAGACAGTGTTCATGTATTCCTCTTGGGTCACCTGCTCCTCCTTCCACCTTTTTCACATTTCCATTTCCTTTTTCGGGACATGGAAATGAATTTGAATTTTGAATTTTGTCAGGAACTCGTCACTCATCTGTGCAGGCTTCCTGCCACCTTTGCTTCATTTCCTGTTCATTGAGATAAATCCTTCTTGAGCTTGGAGAATGTGATCCCTAAAAGTCAGTCAGCTTCCTTGGACCTGTCTTCTCTCCAGAGCCATTTCATATGGGATTTTTTTCAAGCAGACCCCTGAAGAGTCTGAAGTCTGCTCTCCTGAAAGCCAGGGCTGTAATCCCACTTTTAACCTTTTGTGATGCTTACCTTTTTGCCTTGGTATTTGCATTTTCCCAATTAATGGTGTTTAAATGTGAGGGGAAAGGGACAATGATACACAGCTATAAAACAACAGGAAAATTGCTGTGATTGCAAATTGTCCAGAGACTTTAAGAACACACTCTAGGCAATGATGCCTCATCAAGCTCTCACTGTATTAAAAAAATGCCCTCTCTTTCACTTCAGTTATGTTTCTAATAAAATGACCAAAATACCTACACTCTGTTGTTGTCTGGATCAGCAGATAAAATGGGCACCTCAGTGCTGCTTTCTGAACTTGGTACCCAAAAGGGGAAACTTGAATGCCCTATTTTGGTCCTCACACTTGCGTACTAACTTCCAAAATGGAGTAATCACTAGGATTACAGATCTTGAAGAAAACTGTGTATCCCATGAGGACTGCACAGGACATAGTGATCAAACATTAGTCTTTGCCAATCTCATGAAGCTGGAATATTTTTTCTACACAATACATTTTAGGAGGTAAATGTATTTAACCAGCAAAATCTATTTAGAAACTCTGAAAATTGACATCATAGGCATTGCTAGTAGTGTCCTGGAACAAGCTCTACTTGTATAAAAATTTAAATGTCCTCACACACTGTCTAGGGATGCCTTTAGTTAGAAATTATTTAATAGTTGTGTGCAGGGAACCCAGCGATTTGCACAGTTGTTGTTTGATTTTATTTGGAAACTTTAAATAAAATCAGCAGGATGTTTGTCATGAACAAAAGATCAGCTTTAGTAAAATATCTTTTGGCTAATTGAGTTTAGCCTTCTGATATCTTCCTGAACATCAAAATGCTAATCAGTTGTAACAGCTAAATCATCATGGCAGTCTCTCTCTCTTCACCAAGGTATGGTGTTACATATCTGTTTACCTTCAAAGTTACCTGCTTTTGTTACTCATTAATACCAAAGATTGTCAAAGAGTTTTGATGAATTCAGTCCTGGCTTACACGAAAAATTTCTGTGAAAGTGTGGCTCTCTAAGGTAACACTATGGAAGTGACACAGTAGGGGGGTAGGAGTATTAGTGTAAATGTATTTAGATAGCAGGCACAACCTTCCTTTTGATTCTTTCCTCCAGCTGTCCTGTGTAAAGATTCTCAGCAAAACCACTCCTTTACTAGTGTAGACAGATCTTTTGTACACCTCAATAAAATGTGACTTCTAATATAAAGCCCAAGCACATTTCTGGCTTGGAGAGAGAAAGACCAGTGTAAAAACCTATGGCATAAATATGTCAAAACATAGGTGATCATGCCTTTAAATGTTGATTAATGATATCATGAGCTGTAGCTATGCTAAGCACAGATTTCAGTTCCAGCAGCTTCCAGTGTGGTATGCTCCCTTTTTTGTCTCAGTGGCAAACTCCTATAAGGTTCTGCAGGTTGTTTGGCTCTGCAGGTGTTAGTTTACCGTGATGGTGAAAGCCTGAAAGCCAGGGAGTAACACAGATGAGTGCCCTTCAATTTTTCCACTGAGTCAAATCAATCTTGTATGTTCACAGGTGCTACTGGAATGTTTTTTGACCTGCAGGACTGGAAAATAAATTCTTGAAAAGATAATCAGTGAGAGCCAGTGATCATTAGAACTCTTTACAAGAGGACCAGTTGAACTGAGTTATGCTGTTATTGGCACAAGCCAGTAACAAGCATTTTTAACACACTGGGGGGCTTAGTTTCATTGGAAACAGCAGCTTAGAAAAGTCAAACTGTGCCCAAAATTGCCAAAAAGAGATCTGAAACAAAAGTAAATTTCTTGATGTAAACTACAGTGAGTCCATGTTGGACTCCCACTCTAGACAAAAGGATAGTCAGTACCTGCGCAGGTATGTCGGGTTCGTTTTGTATAGCAGTGGACAACAGTTTCTCTGCATTAATTTGAGGTCAAAACTGCTCAAGAGGAATATTTCCTTCTACCCATTCCCTTTGAGACACTTTTTCTCTAGTAGTCTTATAAAAGGACTCAGTGCAAAGTTGCTATGGTCATTCTCATTGCACACAGAAAAAGCTGACTGAACCTTTTACCTTTTGATCTGTAGCCCACATGAGCTCATTAAGATCATATTATTTAGCTTAAACTTCAGAAATTTGACCATTTCTCACAGTAGCCCCAGGCTGGGTGTGGAGTAATATTGTTCATGCCGGCTTCCTGGAATGGCAACATGTCATAAAGTATCTGCTAGGATATGACAGAAGAGGTGGGCTGGGGGATGGAAGATGGAATAAAGAGGCTCAGACACTGAAGAGAGATTGCAAGGAGAGGTCAGTGCTCATCAGATGGTAGGATACTAAATCCCAATTACTCAGGAATGCTCGGTGTGGGCTGCCTGATGCAGACTGCAATAAATCTTATGGCAGGCATTAGGAACACCTGGTTTCTGATGAGAATGCTTTTCTTGGGTCCATCTAGATCAATCCTCTTTCTTCCCCTTGCCTGCACTGATCTCTATCTAGTGGGGGGAGGAGGGGCAAAAACAACAGGCAGGTGATCTTATTATGGGTCTTGTCAGCCTCACTAATGCAAAACAGGTAAGAGGCAGAAGAGACAAAAAGAAGAAGGTTTAAACCGTGCAATAGCTCCTGTCATCTGCCTTGAGATTTGAGAGGAGCTTGGCATATGTCACAACAATGGATTTTTTCCAGCCCACACTCAGATGTCAAATGAGCTTGATGGTCATGAGTCCATCCATTAAGAGCTTTTAACATTGCTGACCTCCTGGATAGCTTAGGTCCCTTGTTCTACCTGGAGACGAAGCAGGGACGTAAAGAGAGTTCAGCCATTGTCAGTTCTTTTGATCTAAATCAAAACAGTGGTTTCAGGGAACTTAGTCTTGCCACGTTCACCATAGTCCTATCTTACTTTCAAAAAACAAAAGGGTATCTCCCAAATTATTTTTTCTTAATATGGCCATGAGCATTACAAATGACTGTTTACAGATTTGTACATTTTAAATTTGCAGTATGAGAAGGTGTAAGGTCTGATTTAAGTATTTTGCCTGGACTGGAATATCAGTAGAATCTTTCTCCTCCAACCTGCCCTCAAAGAAATTGCTTAATCTCTCAGAGATCTCTACTGTTCCATTAAATTCTGCTGATATTGGTCAATAGACTCAAAATTTACCAGGGAGAGAGAGATATATGCTCTTGCACATGAAGAGATAGAAAATAATTATTCCTTTAGCTTGTTCCTTGTCAAGTAGCCTGAAAATCAGTCATCGGCAAGCTGGGGTTGTGGTTCAGTGTGTTGCCCATTTTTCCTTTCTGAGTTTTCTTTTGCCCCTCTTCCTTTTTTGTTTAACTTCTCAAATTATTTTTTTCCTTTCCCTCAGGATGGGGTTTTCCCTTTTGAAGAGCTCCCATGAAGTCCCTTGAGATGTAACAGGTAATCACATGACCCAGTTACAAAGGGAGAATGTATTCAGTGCCTCATGGTGGTCTGCAGGTATGTGACTCTCCCAGCCCTATTTTCTGTCAGCATCCACTGCAAACAGACATCCAGTTCTGACCCCAGTAACACATATGTAATTTTCCATGGTGAGAAAGGCCAGTTCAAAACCTTAAGAAAGGGAGGAAAGAGAATAAAATCTTCACACATGCACCCAGTGCCAGACAGGAACTTCCCCATTGCACCTTGTGCGTAGCCACTGTATTACCAAGAGCTCCAGGGACAGTGCCACCAGACAGTGCATTGGCTGTGTGTGAGGAAAGCACTGGAGAATCTGCCACGTGGGATCATTTCAGAAATGGTTCTCACTGGGTTACCTCGCTGATAGTCTTCTCCCCCTGGTATATACAGCAGCACCACAACTCAGTGCACTCAAAGCTACAGGAGCCACTGAGAAACTTCACAGTAAATTAAGTACAATTAGCAGAGCAAACATCAATACTGCTAGCTTCATAGTCTTGTAATTATTCTGACAGTATTTATTACTTGGGCCATTTCTCAAATCAGTGGTCTTTGTAAATGAATATCATCATAATTAAGTCCTTTTTCAAACAGTATCCCAGGGAGCAGTAAAGATTTGGGGAAGAAGGGGTTAGATCTTCTAATTGAAGTAAACATTGCAGGGCCACTTGTCAGACTCTGCCAGGTGAATGCCAGAAGGACAGCCACAAAAAGAACCCGTGACCTGGTTCTTCCTGACTACCTCAGTGTCTAGATGCTGAATTTTTGAGTTGAGTCCAGATGGCACTGTGACACAGACTGCAGGAGAAAATCTGGCTAAAAAGTGGTGTAAAAAGGCATGTGTCAGACTGCCAGTGTCCTGCAGTAGATCCCTCCCATATGCTGGTCCTCCGTGGGTCTGTGAAACTCTGTGTCACTCGGGGATGAAGTAACTGAAGTGCACAACCTTTCAAACACAGCTCAAGGCAGATTTTCTCAGTGCTTGGCAGCCCCTGTTCATTGCCCATTGTCGCCTGTGAAAGTGTTCTGCACTTAGCCTTAGGCTCACATTTAACATCCCTCACCTAAGGAGTTTGCTGGGATAGGAGCCAGCCTGGCTGGGCTGAACACTGGGGTTTGGTGGCTGAAGTACATCACTGGAACCACAGGAATAAGATGCGTTCTTAGGACCCTCACAACTGTTATCTTGAGATCAGATGTGGGATGGGCTGGTTCTGTCAACATCTCAAATTCCTTCTGAAGCCAATGCTATCCATCCATCTTTGCAGCTTCTGGGAACTCGTTAGAGCTGCTGCTGTTTTACTGCCCAAATATAGATGGAGGTGACTGACTTCAAGCAGCAAGGCTCAAAAAACTGTAGCCAGTACAGTTAACAGCGTAGTTATTTGAAAAGGTTCATCACCTTTCCTGCTCTGTGCTGACTTATCCTCACTGAGTGACAAAGTGGTGGCAATTTGTTCCATTTTCAACGACCCCAAGAGTAAGGGTGAACTGAGGCTCCATATGTTGATTGCATCAAAATAGGGAAGTGTAAAGTGACTGGAAATGACAAGACCTCATCTCAGAAACAAACTCAAGTAATAAAGAGATTCACATTAGTGATAATTCTCTCTGCATAGCAAAGGCCAGGCATGGATAAATGCCTGTAGAGATAAGGGGTAAACAGCCAAATAAAAACTGCGAGGAAAGATATCAAAGGATAATTTTTATTGTTAAAGTATGTGAGTTTGACAATTGTTCGCAATTTACTGCTACTGAAGGTTTTCTATGTACTTGAAGACCAGAGGCAAGCAGAATTTTAGGCAAGGGAACACCAAATGCATTTCTCAGAGAGGACGGGCCACTAGATGGCACAAAAGTTGCCTAATTTAAGCGAATTCTCTGGTTTTGAGTTTGGAAAATGTCACTTCAAGGGATGAATTGCAGCTTTAGAAACGTAACTTTGTAATGCAATCAGCAAGGGAAATTCACTGATGTTCAGAATCTTGGGGTGCTTGAGGTCCATCCTGTATATTGTAGGATTAGTGTAGTACTGCTATTGTTGTCTCCTCCCTGAAAAGAAAACCCCAAAACAAACCTGTTTTGTTTTTCAAAATAATAATTGACTCAATCTCAGGAAAAGCAATTCTGCAAAACAAGAAGAGAGAAAAAAAATATACCACTGCAATGCTTCTTGTATTACAAATCAAAAATCCATAACCAGAAAGAGTTGACAGATTAATTGTACTAAAATATGGAAGTAAACATGATGTATTAAAAAAAAATTATAGCTTGTAGTACAGTCTAGAGAAAGCCTCACTGACAAGACACCCTGACATCAAGGATTATTTTAGGATTATTTTTGAAAGAGGGGAAAATGACATCAGGAAAAAAGATATAAAGAAGAAAAATCTGTGTGGTGGGAGATGTTGTAGCAGTGAGAATTTATAATCTGAGAGGCAGTCAGTTGCTGTAGAAGTCATCCTTACCCATGAAATCTCAGAGGCACTTAAATATCACCCTCATTAATAAAACAGAAACAACTGAAGACCAAATATTTTGGCCTCAGTGGACGTGCAGTGAAGATCCCAGAATTCTTCTGACCCCTTGGCCATACAGAAAGTTGCACAATTTACTGCTGGGGCTACCAACTGTCTGAGCAATGCCTTACACACTACACCAACATCCACAGAGTCATTCTGGTCAAGGAGAGTCAACTCACAACCTGAAATCAGTTTTAATGAGAAGACTTTGATGGGCATTGTGTCAGCTTCTTTCAACCTTGGGCTTTTGATTGACTGCTGAGGACTGTCCTTTAGATGATAACAAGGATGCTGTCAGTTCTGCACAGATAACCTGCACCAGGCTTGAATACAAAAGCAAGTACTGAGTATATCATACATGATCTTTCTGCTTCAAAATGAATTTCTGCTTGAATTAATTTCACTTGAGCTAGTATTTAAAAACCAGTTACGGATGACACCTTGAAAATTAGTTGCTCCTACTGAGGTACACTATGGGCCTGATCACAAATTATAGCTCTGGAGATTAGTGGTGTGATGGAGAGGAGAGGAGAGGAGAGGAGAGGAGAGGAGAGGAGAGGGAAATAGAACCTGTTGGAAAAACTCCTTTTGACTTTCAGCCCTGCTACTGCAAGTACGAAAAAGTAGGATGTATCTTTAAGAAAAAATTAATGAAATTCAGTTTTCTACTTCCTAGTTTCTCACAAATAGTGTGATATCTGCTAACACCTCTGTACTTCAGATGTCAGAGCAAAGCAGTTCAAAAATCCCCAGACAGAGAAATAAAAAAAGAGGAAAACCTTTGTCAATGACAGCTTTTTCAGAGAAAATGGAGCTTTGTATTGAATATTCAGAGTCCTAGAAACATGATAACATGTTGGAAAAGAAGTATTGTTTTTATAAAAGGACTCATATGAATAAGATTTTGAATTCTACAGCAGCTCATCTAAGTACAAAATGGCCACTCTCCCCGAGCTATATCCTTAAATGAAGCTATGACTAAGGCATGCAATAAGCTGGGAATTTTTACCCTGGAAATGTACAAAAATACATGGATTCTCTCTATACTTTTATTCACGACATAAAATGTTATCACATGATCAGGCCGAAAATACCATTTATCTGCTGGGAAAAATTATCCCTGGTTCCCACAAGATTGCAGTTGATATTAGCATTCCACTGTTAAGCGGTTTATAAAAGTTAATAAATAATTAATGGACATTATAAGCACATTTCAGATATGATCAGTATATGCAATAGACGCATATCAGAATGTGCAATTGTACTTGGTTATGTGGTTTTCAGCTGCTGTAGTCCATTTACTAAAACAGCTGCAAGTAATTTAGGAACTCTTTCTACACTTCTTACATATGGAAGAATAACATGAAGAGTAACCAAAAAAGGAAGAAAATTCTTCCACTTCCTCAGCAGTACAAGTAATTTTAATTTGACTTTGTGTTGGTCCTAATGAATCATTCTGTTTTATCACTGTTATTTTAACTCTAAAATCTATTAAATGAGATACTAATCCATGAGATTTAAAATCTTTAATGTGGGAGAGCAACAAGCCCCTGAAACAACAGGAGGGATTAGCATTAGATAAAAATTCTTCAGGAATTAAACTTGCATATTGCAAATGCAGACATGTATAAGAAATATTTGTGGTACAATGCATCTTGTCATTTTCCCACTGTATCACTCACTGGGAAACTTGATCATGCAAAAATTTTGGTATAGGATCAGGTGCATAATTTTTTGCCCATTTTTGATAGGACCAAACCTGAGGTGTTTTTTTGGTTTTGGTTTTTTTTTAAAGGAAATATATTCTGAGCAGACTCGAAGAAGGTAGTAGCAAATAAAAGGGGATATACCTCTCTGTACCAGCCAAAATTACCTACTCTGTCTTATCCAAGCTAAAGGTGGATAAAATCTTTCTACTTGAACTGGCTGTTGGCTTCACTGTGCTCTACACAGGGACTCTGACAGATCAGCTGATAAATGTAGTAACTGGACTGTACGACATCACTGCCTTTTGCCCCACGTGCCATCCTTCCTGCAGAGGTTGCTGCCCCGTGTCTGTGGCTGCAGAACAGAACGTGTAAGGCTCTGCACCATCTCCACCCTTCAGTGGCCTCTGGCTAAGCCTGAGGTGCAGGTTCACATAATTCCCTTGGCTGTGCAACAGGGTGACTACTGAGGGCATAACGTGGAAGAAGGAAGCATTAACGCTTCTGGACAGCAAGATTTGCAAACTCTTTTTGCTCATCTTTCTCAGGAAAACAGAAAGTTTCTAGTATCACATCCCTCATGTTTTCATTTTTAACCTAAAACTTAATTTTGTCTTATCCTTTAGGCTCTCATGGTGTTTTAGATCTTAGTTCCATGAAGAGCTGTAAACAGAGCAATATCTAATTCCTTCTCAATCAAATCCTTCCTGGAAGATCAGAAACCTTGTCCAGTGTATTTCTATGAAACAGGGGCTGAGACATTCTGAATACTTTTGCCAAAACTTTAGTTAAAGTTGATTTATTGCTTTTAGAAATACATATTCATTTAATGATTAAGGGGTAGTATCAGTAGCAGCAGCAGTAGCAACAGCAGCATAATAGCAGTAAAATAAATACACCTTGGCTAAAAAATCTGGATTTTGAGAAACTGGTAAAAACTGGTTGGTTGAAGAGTAACCAGGAAGATGGCAACAACAAAGGGAGAAATTTAAAAACAGCCACTGAAAATACATGATTTATTTTAACTTAGAGAAGGATCCAAATTCAAGTCTGAACTGACCACGTTGCCTGCTTACTTCATTTTGCCTAATTATTACACACCAGTACTCGGAAATTTGTCCTACTGCACAAATTAGAGGTTCATTAGGATTTTATTTTTTAGTAAGATCAATATAGCTCATTTTGCTTCCACTTGCAAATTCACCAGTTAATGTTGTTGGAAACCTCAAGTCCCAGTACTTCCCTGGGGATTTCTGAGTTCCCATAACACTCTCTATCTCTGCAGAGAGGAGTAAGGGGAAAACTCTGGGCCCTGAAGCCAGTGACAAAACTGATATTAGCACAGTGAATTCAGAAGCTGAGCAGCACACTATGTCCTTCAGATTCTTATCTCTATTTCTTTCTGATTCCCCAGATTTATTGCACTTCCAAAAGATGCTGTGTTAATTAACTAATCAGTACGCAGCCTTTTCTTTTTAACATAAAAAGCTATTTTTTCTGCTTAATCATTCACCATGTCAAGGAATTAAAAAAGAATATGTTAAGGGGTTTGCCCTTGATTAAAACATAAGATGTGGCAATAAATATTTTTTTATTGGTTATAATACCTTTACTTTATTAGGAAGATAACAGACTGCTGGTTAACTGATAATGAAATATTAATTTAAAAGAAAAATATATGATAGGGAGATATTGCTGTGGTCTCTTCCTGTTTTTTATGTCTTGTCTTCCTTTAAAACTCTGAGCTTTTCTAGCTTTTTCTTCCTACCTGGTATGATATTAGCCAAGTCAGTGCAGTGAAGCAGCAGATTTTGAACTGATGTTAGCATTTGCTTTACTTGCTTGTCAATGTTATTCTGGTACAGGGATTTTCTAAACAGAATGAAAAATAAAAAATAGCTTTCAGCACTGATTTCAGAAAAACCTTTACACTCTCTTATAAATATATATATATTTCATATATACTATATCTACTTTATATCTGATATAAATTATCTGAAACATGCACATGTACATGAGCTCCATGCTTATAAGAACGAATTGAAACATGTGCCAAAATACTTTACTGAACTGAGGGGTGGAGGTGACACACACTTCATTTCAAAAATCAGTTACCAATATATTGTAGTTATTATGATAAGAATCCACCTAAAGCTGTCATAGCAAGTTTGACATTTTGAGAAAGGCTTAGTGTTCTAAGATGTTTATGCTATATTAACAGCACATTACAATATTTATAAGATAAAAAAAAATCTTATTTTTCAGGTATGTTTTACAGGGTCTTTAACTCTACTAATGCTACATAGCTGAGGATCTTATATGCCTACTTCTCATTTAATAAAAAAAATCTTATTACTGTAGAATTCCATTACTCTCATGCCTCCCTATGTAGTACAATGTTAAGTACACTACAATACTGAGTCCCAGATGGAATACAATGCTGTAATTCAATTGAGGGATCCTGCTAATGTCCCACACTGAAGAATATTGCTTAAGGGTTTGGGTATGGTAGCAAACCTCTCAGCCTGGAGACTGAATTACAACTTGACTATTCAATCTGGGCCTTTGTGCCATTGTTTGTAGTGTACAGGACCCTGTTTATTTGTAACACATCTGTAAAACAATTATTACAATAAAAAAGAGAAAGAAAAAGCACTGCAAATTAAAGTTTGTCCATAAGAATTATGCTATTATAGGACAGCTGGGGTTACAATGAACACAGAAGAGAAAGAAAAGGTTTTCAAAATGTGTTAAAGATTGCGTGGAAGGTCTACTGAAGGAGGGTTCAATCCAGCCATGCCCAGGTCTATTAGAAAGGATTGCTGGTCAACTTCTCAAAGATAAATTAAATCCTGTGCGTAAGTTTGACTCTTGGTTTAGTTGAAGAGATAGTCATGAGAATGATAATCTCCTCCCTTGAGATATCTAATATCATGTTTGACCCTGAAGCCACCTGCCAAGCTTCCAGCTGACTCATGGCACCCAAAATCTCAGTCCTGTAGTTTTCAACAGTAAAGCTTACTCACCACCAACAGGTGACCACAAGTGTTTCCATCGTGGCAGAGATGCACAGCTCACATTAAAGCCTTTTCTGCAGCTCCAGGTGCTTTGTTGCTGCTGCTCTGTTTTTAGTGGAATGTTGAAACACCAGTGGAGCCAGGCACAGAAAGGGTAACCATAGCTCTCCAGCTCAGCAATTACATCACTTTGGCCAAGGTTTATTTTAAACTGGAGAAATTTAAATTGGAAAAACAAAAAAAGTGAGTGGTACAGCTGCACAGCATATTAACAGCTCTGAGGCAGAGAAAGCCAAAGCCTTCTCCATCTCTCAAACAGTGTTTGGCTGAATACAGGAGCTGGTTTTAAAACTATGCCAACCTGTAAAGCTTTCAGTGCAGAATACACTCTTACTAGATCAATATAATGGAGTTATGTGGACACCAGGGGAAAAATTGTAATTGGTTAAATGAATGCCCTTCACTGTCACAAGAGAGGGGAATGAGAGCTGAAAGGGGACTTGTTATGGTGCACCCCCTTGAGCCAAGGTGTGCAGAACATGCTGCACTGCTGGGTCACTGGGGTGTCACAAAGTTGTGGATTACCAAGTACCTCTCTTATGTCTCCCTTGTTGTCAAGAAATCTGTACCTTCATAGAATTACCAATAAAACAGTCGTAGCAGCAGATTAGGTTTAAAAATCTACCTAATGTAGCGTGAAATTTAGAGTGTATGCTCCAGCGATCAGAGCTGCAGTGTTGACCCATTATGCTCTGCAGTCACATTCTTCCATTTTCACCCTTTGAAGCCACAAAGGGAGGGGGAACAAATAACACACACACTTGCAACCATTTTCTCTTGTGGTTTTTTGGCTGTTTTTTTTTCCTGAAGTAGAGTTGTAGCTCATAGTGCCTGGGAGGGTTTGCTTAGAGCTTTGTGTAACTTTGAGTAATAGAATACATCATGGCTGTTTGTTGTGCTTTGTGGAAAAGCAGTCTTTGGTTTTCAGATTCATGGAAAGGAAGCATCTTCCTAATTTTTCAAACTCAGGATTTAGCAAAATTAAGCTGTCATCCTATGTAAGTTAAGACCAATCAAAACTTTATCCTTTAGCTTACAGCAAAATGTACTTCACTGAGAGTCAGGAAGGCAGAAGACAGCATGGTAGCTATAGCTTGTGTTACAAGTCAGAAAGGTGCAGCCATGTTAAACAGGTATATATGAGATATTCTGCCATGCCTTAGCAATTATGCTGCAGTATTAAATGTGAATTTAATGTTTTGCACAATTTCTTCCCCTTCTCTGCGTTGATAAGAAATAAATAACATATAGTAGTCAAAAAAGTTCAGAGAGACTGTTTACATAGGTGAACTCTGTTTTTAATCTCAAATCAAACATACCTAGTGGTATTAGGAGTTAGTTTAACTTTGCATTTCTGAGCCTAGACTGAGTTGTCATTCCAAGGAGACCTGCAGCAGGTCTTAGCTGCAGTAAAATTAGGTGAACAGAAGGGATCAATTTATGTCCATGTTACAAAATGACTAGATAAACCATCCTATTTGCAGAATCTGAAGTTACATCCTAAACTGATTCACTGAGACTTGAATGCTGTAGTATGATAGAGCCTGAACTGTGGCAAAATAAGATTCCTGACTTCCATTCTGACAGCTCTTGTCAAAGAGTTTGTGAAGCGTTCTGTCCTACTGTGTCAAGTAATGTTGGAATGTCCTGCAAGTATCCCCAGTGTGCAAATTGAGCACTGGTTTCCCCATAGCACTTGTAGAAATTGAATTTCCATCACAATTTTGATGAGAAAAGACCAAAGATATGCAAGTGTGACTAAAGAAATTTCACTTTTGAGGTGAAAAAAAGAATTCTGAAGGAGGAAGAGGTCTTCACTCTTTGTCTGACAGAGGAGTATTTTCCTTTTTTGGTTACATATTCTGAAGAAAATAGAAAACTTCTGTTCTGTACTTTTTGCAAAAATGCAAACTGCAAGCATGCATCTTGCAAAACTCTTATTCCTGCACAGAGATACCTTGAAAACTCAAGTATATTCCTTTCATGTTACTGTTAAGCACAGCAACTTGCACTATTTGAGACCTATTGTCATGTATTGAAGCCTTCACAAAAGACCAAATGGTTGTAATTGTTCAATGGTTTTATTCCCTATCACAGAAATTTCTAGAGAATGCTGCAAAACAAGGGGGTTACTAGTATCTGACTGTTTATATCACATAGTCTGGACAAAAAGAAAAAATGCCCTTGTTAAACTTCCCAGGGGATTTTAAGAAATCCAGAACTATATATATACACATTTCAGCTGCTGGTGAACTATTATATTTCTTGTATATGGTAGCACTCTCTCAGCAGGAAACTATTTTCCACCATATCTTCAACTGTGAGAGTACCATCAGACAACAGTGACCTCATTTCCCAGGTTCCAGAAACAGCTCCAGGGCTACAGAGCTGTATCCACAACCAGAATCTGGCCTCATCTCCTGAAGTGAGGACAGCACTCAAACATACATGCATGACAGTACCTGAGCACAGAATTTGTGCTAATGGGATGGGGAAGAGTCAGAGGAACCATAATGTTTCCCAGTGAACCCCCTGCTATGACATGTACATTTGGGATCAAGGGATGCTGAAATGACCACACAGCTGGGCAGCCCTTCTTTTCACACCGTAGTGGTTGTGAGCCACTAATGGACCTGACAGCACTTGCAGTGTCTAATGCTTTTCTTTATTACCCCTTCAAGTTATTAGAGGGACAATCTTGGCTGTCAGGGCAAAGAGGTTTCCAGCCCTTCTTATTCAGTAAAAGAAGATAAAAAACAAAAGACAAAAACCAACCAACCAAAAAAAAAAGTATGGGGTTTTGAATCTCATGATTTTTAAGGCAATTAGATGATTCTGTGGAGCTTGGTTCATGATTCTTCAGTGCTTGGGTGTGTGTTTTCTTATTAAACACTGTCAGTAAAATCACACAATAGAAGCTGGTTGCATCCCTGTTGGGAAACTACATTTTCCCCTGTGCAACAAGCTCAGGGCACTGTGGGGCCTGGTATATAAGCCAAAAGATTTCTACATTACAGCATCAGGTTATCATAACCTATCTCCCCCTCCTTCCTACCCCCAGAACTCATCTATATGCTAATTTAAATGACTAATGCCGCCCCACAATATAATGGCTCTAATGTTTTCAGGGGAGGAAAGAGAGTGGAAAGAAGCTGACGCTCCTGTTTGATTAGTGAAGAGTCTTCTGACAAAAATCCCAGATTTTCTGATTATAAGATCTTATTGCATAACACCCTGGATACACCTGGTTCAGCACTTAACCAAGCTTGCAGTTAGATTTGAGTTTACTTACCTGTGAATCAAATGTAAGCATATGTAAAATACAATTTTCTCACCTGTTTTTTTGTGGAAATGATTAATCAAGCCCAGCTGTTTGTTTAAAGGGAAAGGCACTGTCATTCTTATTGTCAAGGGCTAGAAACTACCCTAGCTGCACCTGACAGAGCTCCCTGCTGAGTTACAAGATACCTGAGCTAGCTGGGATTAGGCTCCTGGGTCTTTCTGGCTCAGTCATACAGCCTGGGGAGCTTTTGGTTTCTCCACAAACACGTGCATTGATAGTCCCTCTGCCCCTTTCCCCCTTCCTCCCTCACACTCACTGTAACACTATTAAGATATCAAATGCAGCAATTACAACAAGAAAACTCTAATTAGGCAGCAGCAGCTTCTGTAATAAAGGAATCAAGGAAATCTGAAGAAAGAGCTAAGAGGAAACACAACAGAGGCTTTCAAATCACAGGCTTCTTGTTCTTAAAGGACTACTCGATGCAGACAGTCCTCCATGAGTTTCACTTCACCAGCTTTCTCTGTACTTTTCTAGGACAAAAGGAGTAATACCAACATAGAGTCCTGTGGCCATAATCAAATAATAATTGGCCTCGGAGATCACTTATGACAATCAGGGAAGTAATAAGGTTTCTGAATAATTATGAATAATTAGGCACATTTATGAATAATTACACTGTTAATAACTATCTAACACATCCAGTTTTTAAACTGTAATTCAGTCATTATTGATTGGTTAGCCATCATCTTCACTGCTGTTTCCCTACTCATTAACATCCTGGTTCTGCCAGGAGCCCTGCAAGGCTGCATTTATTCTTTTGGTGTGTCAGAAAAGAAGAGTTTTATTGCTGTAACTTCTGAATCCCAAGAAGGAGGAAAATATGCCTAACAGAGCCAGATGTCACTGACCATAGAGGAGGGATATTTTTGGAAGGAAAATATCCGGTTGCTTTCTAAATGTGATGTTAAGACTGTGCAAAGATACTATGACTGTGGAATGGGGAGAAAAGTTCTACAGTGGCATGCCTGGAGTTTCAGACTGTTTAACTTCCTGTGCTTGAACTGCAAATTTTTGAGGTGTGGAGCATCTTGTATGAAATTGAGTTAGCAGAGCTAACTCAAGATGCCCCCAGCAGCACTCATAGAAATGAATGTTTCTTCAAGAGATAAGGGCCTGGGACATAGAATTTCTGCCCTGGTCCAGGGAGCAAGGTCCAGCCAGGACCTGAAGCACAGAGGACCTTTTATTGCTCCTCTACCTCTTATTTACACAGCACAGCTCACCCTGAAGAGCTGGGTCTGATATGGAGGAAATGTGAGTCATGGTCTTGTATGATTTCAGTACATTGGATACATGCTGCCTGGTTTTGGACAAGCATTCAGGAGAGTAAAAGATACAGATCAGGTGCCATGAATTCTAAGTCCCAGTGTGAAAATAAAATAATGCTGCAGAAAAGGCATTTTGCATCAGGTAAAAACCAAAACAAACTGACATTTGTAAATTCCTTTCATTTCCAGGACATGAGTGTCTTCTGAATGGTTTTTGAAGAAACTTCTGTATTTATTTGGGGTTTACCAGTTCAGGCAGGTAATACAGAATACAGCAAATTACAGGGTGGACATAAAGTGTTTAAATCACTCCAAATATTGCTTTAAAGTGTATTAACCAAAAATAAATGTCATAGGTAAGTACTCTGCCTGTATGGTTTTTACATTTCTATCCATTCCTCTGGAAAGAATGCTGATTCATCCTCCCTTTGGAGGAATTTACTTTCTGCTTTTTCTCCATAGTTTTATAATGCATTTCTGTGCCACAGTGCACTGTTGTTATACTTCAGATCAGAAAAAAAAAAATAACAAAACCATCACTTTCTAAGGTTGTGTCTCAAACTATGTTTCAGACTCTGCAAGGGTCAAAGCAGCTGTGATAAACTCTGTTATCTCCTTCATAATCTTCAAGCACAGTCTTTCTTATCTCCTCCTGAAGGCTCTGAAAAGAGAAGAAAATAGACCAAACCACTCAGCAGGAAAAGTGAGGGGATGTTGAATGTTTGTTAAACTAGAAGTGACCATTTCTGAAAGGCAGAAGAAGGTCCCAATGTATAATTCTGAGAAGGAGCTGTGAAAGACTCGCTCTTCTACTTTGACTTTGACGTGCTAAGATATGGCATGAAAAATGGCTCAGAAAAACTGCACTCTTTTTACTTTCAAGTAGCAAAAATGACAAATCTCTGTCAAAGATCCAGAAATGTCCATTATTTTCTTTTCATACACTGCCTAATTAAACAGTAGAACTTATTACCATCAAATGTTGTGGAGACTAACATGTCACAGGGATTCAAAAAGTTTGGAGAAGTCCATGGGGACTCTAGTGACCAGATATGAGCTCTAGCTCACATACTTTAAACTGGAGTAAATGACAAATATCCCAGGTTATATATAGGCCCTAAAAAGGTAAAGGCAAATCAAGAACATTTAGTTTTCTGTAGAGGTATAGATTTTAGCCTTTATTTCAGTACCAGTAGTTCATCTTCCATTTCTTTCCCTATAGCTGTGAACAAAGGACTTGGGAATTCCCTGGTAGAACATTTGCCTCTAACAGCTGATGCAGTAGATATGTTCAAGGCCAGAATTTCCTGTTGTAATCAGAGACCATCACTGCTGCCGTGTTTTCTATGAAGACCACAAGCAATATCCCTGTCAAGAGTTTCCATGATTATGTCAGATCTACCATCTAAGTGCATGGCAAAGTTCTTCCTTATATTTAGGGAAAGGCAGAAGAGTGAACTGAAAGAAAAATAAAGCTTTTGCTATGAGTAGCTATTAGTTTATTGGTGTACTTTAAAGTGTCAGGTAGCATTCAGAAACTCTGAGTTTTCTTTCTGGTAATTGTCACTTCGATTGAATTTTGAGTGGGGCAAATATTAATGTTTGAGTAAATAATCAAAGCCCAGCATGGACTTACTGGGAAAAATAAGTAGATGAATAATTGTTCATTTCCATCTTGAATTGTTTGATTCTGTTTCAAAAGGATTACTTTTTACTCTATGTTGGTTTTGTGGTCTACATGATAAGTTTGTGTTTTAATTTGTCCCAGCTATAGCACACATTGGCAACCACTATTTGACTGAGCACTGAAGCACCCCTAAAATATTTGTTTTCCTCAGCATGAACATCTCTAGGATCTGTCTCCCCAGCATTAGATTCTGCAAGGCTTTTTGTACATCCCCGCTTTCAGGTCATAGAGAAATACCATGTTGCAGCTGCTGCCTGTACCAGGGAGGCAGAGAAATGTGAGAGACCAATCTTCTTGCAAAGTGAAAAAGTCACCTTGCACGCAGCCACCTGGGGACCCCACGCTCTCTCGCCTCTCCCTAGCTGTGCATGGCACTGTGCCCCAGGCCATGCTAACTTCCCCTGCCCCCACCCCAGCCCACCCTTTCATCTTCAATTTGTTCATCCCCACACCATGGATGTCATCCAAAGCAAGGGCCAATTAGCTGAATGTAGTCAGGGCACAGTGATTTGGATCCTGGTTTTTTGAAAAATAGATCCAAAAGGGTACATTCAAAGTGGTTCCTGACTGCAACCATCAGTGGTGGTAAAATGCTGGCAACCTGGGGCAATGAGAGGCAGAGCAGTAAGAGGACACGTGGCGGGGACCAAGTCCTCATGTTAGCTATGTGGGACACAGATCTGAGACCACGATAATTTCCAGTGCGTCCTTTGGTTTCCATTAAACATCATTAATGTTTTCAAAGAAGCATGAAATCCACACTCCTGATTCCTCTGCTATCCCTCCCCCATCCATGTCCCTCCTGAATCACAAAGGGGACCTTCTTTTGTTATATTTGGATAATTATTCTGCTGTCTTCCCTCCTGCTACCCGCTAAACATCTGTGATTGATGAAGGGAACACATGGAGAATTTGAGATGAAAAAGTGAAGAGAGAGCAAAGCTGGGCAAATGAGCCAGTGGGTTGAAGCACTTGGGACATTAGAGGGTGTCAAGGATGGCAAATGACTTCATTGAAGTAATGATGATAAACATTTTATCCCTGTGCATATATGTGCATTATACCTAACAATCTCAAGCGTAAGTAAGTGAAGAAAGACACTAAATAAATCATATGAACAGGCCCTAAATGGGAATCCCTAAGGAATAGGATCTGAATTGTAAATGCATGCCTGAATTTCACACATCAAATTACAATAAGGAGATTGATATTTTAAACAGCTCTGTACTTAAAGGGTACTGTATCTAGTCCTGAGGATTTTTCTTTTGCTTAGGGTTTGTTTTTCTTCAGTTAAACTGTGTGTTTGTGTGTATACATACCCATATACGCATACACATATGCATGTGTGTAAATTCATTAAATGAGGTACTTTACATATCAGTGGGTTGCTCTGGGTTTCATTAGCATCTCAGAGACTGGCTAAAAAGTGGTTTTTTCTGCCTGACTGACATTTTTGAAGACATAAATTTTCAGGGACAAACTCTCTTCTGTTACACCAAAGAAAATAGAAAAAAAAAAATCCCTTGCTTTAAATGAACTTATTCTAGACTAGATCTGATAGAAGTGAAAATATAATCTGACACTTACACTAACATTTCTTTAAACTATATCCCTCCCTTCCTCGAACTGTGGAGCCAAATTCTTAGCTGGTGTCAATTGGCAAAGCTTCTTGAGCTGTCAGCAGAGCATGCCTGTTGGCATGAGCTGATTTTGTCCAGTAGCTTCAGAAATAGAGAATGAACTTGATCATTAATGGGAACAGGTTTTATGCAGAACAAATTAAACTAGAAATGTCATCCCATTCCCTTCCAGTCTCAGACATCCTAAAATCATCAAAGTACAACTGCACATTAATAAATCTAATAAGGTATGGGAAAGCTTCCAGGCTGGAAGAAATGGAAATGTCTAATTGAAGTAGCAACACTATGTCCTCACAGATAGCTCTGGTCCCCACTGCATTTTTCAGTGGAAACACATGAGAAGATAACCATGAAGACTAAAAACCTGTGGGATTTCAGCTGTTCTACAGGTTTTCTCATTGGAAGAAAAGGATTTTTACCTGGCTAGTAAAAGGATTCTGCCCCCAGCTATCACAGTTGTCCTAAGATCTCCAAGTCTTTCTTCCCAGTACTTGCAGGAAGGCTGGATGAGGGAGCAGGGTCTGCTTGAAAGCTGGTGGTCTTTTCCCACCACATTCCTCCCGGGCAGGCAGGAGTGCTCTTGGTGCAGGCTTTTGGTGATGCTGCACCTGAGTTTCCCTTTCAGCATTTTCAGAGCAGAAAGAAGCAGTGAATGAACCATTAAGTATCAACTCTCCTGGCTTTTCCCAGAGGACTGCCAGCCCTGCACACAGAGTTTCTTTCCCAGGTCTTGATCTTAACTGGGAAATTACATACTGCATTTAATTGCAATATGCATTGGTTCTTTGTGTTACTGCTAAGGATGTGCACTCCCACATGTTCACATATATGTACATTATACCTGCATTCCTATTTATGTGTCTGTGTGTTTGTGTACACACACATTTACACACACAGTTATTTTGCATTCAGGAAATATTTGTACCTCATACCACACCAAAAGTAAGACATTTAACCCATCCCCTGATTAAACCTTGTCAATTATGAGGAATCTGGAAAGTGAACACATGAAGTATTTGTTTTTCATTTAAGCAAATCCTTTCTGCTACAGACACTTATAAAAAACAAAAATCCATGCATTAATTCTTAAACAATTTCCATGTGCTTGGTGGTATATAAAGCATAGCAAAAGGTCATGCAGTAGCTTTAAGTGTAAAGGCCAGATCCAGAACCCACTAATGTCATTGTCTGATGCCAATTCCAGTCTTTACCCAGAATAGAAACAAGCTTTGAATACTGAGGACAAACTACTTTAACTTTCTTTGCTTTTCAAACGGAATATTTTTCAAAGTGTTGCTGAATTATAAGTAAGTTTTGCTATCAGCACTACAACCACTTTGATTTTTACTGGAAAAACAGAAATCCTTTTCAATATAAGAAAAGATGCATCCACTTATTCTTTATATTAGCAAACTATATTTTCTATAAACTGTAAAAAAAAAGTGTATCCTGTAGTCCCTGAAGAAATGCTCAATTCTTCACTAGACTTATTTGACTATTGATTGGTTTTCAGAAATATGTTGACACATCCCTTTCTGGGAAAAAGTCACTTCCCTTTTCTTTCTTTCCTAAACTGCTATGTCACATTTTTGCCTTTTTACATGATTAATGTGGCTTTGAAAGATTCAAGAATCAATAAACATACGCTCAGATGGAAACATCTGTATTTTAAATGTATCCCATTATCTTAGTTTTCCAGCCAATCTGCAAAGTATGTTTCCTGTTGGACTTAATAGGTGTGAGTGGTGCAGGTAGTGATAATGTAGAAAGGCTTCTGATCTGACCAAGTCTTTGCCATGAAACCAGATCTTCCTTGCACATTCAGGAATGTGGTGTATCTGGTACGATTTTCTTCTCCCTCCAGGTCTCCAGGAAGTCTTTTTCTTATTAGATTTTTGTTTGTTTGTTTGTTTGTTTATTTTTTGAAGTGCCCCTATTTCTTCTTGCCATCCTGGAAATACTTTGCATGACATCACAAACAACACAGCCAGTGCAACGCATCTCTCATGTCTTCAGGTAGCAGATAGCTTTACATTCTCAAATTCCTCTGGCTTCCTTTAATGCTCAGCGTATTCAGTGTATTGCAGGATCAAACTTCCAGTGGATATCCCCTGGGAAATCAAAAGAAAGATTCCTTCAAGCCAGCTAGCATCATATATATTCAGTGAACACAAAGGGGATGAGACAGAGCATAATCCAGTATTTGAGGGATTTTACTGGCATGATACAGCAAAGATCGTGTTAGTCCACGCTGGGAAACACTGCAGGTTTTGTGAGGGCTAAATAGGTGCTCTCCATCGAAGCAGGAATGTGCCCTTTAAGTGCTGATAGTGCTCCTGTTTCCTAACTCAGAATTAGAAACTGACTGCCCAACTGCATGAGCCTGGCCTGTACTGATCCTTCAGAGTGCTGCAGTGTAGAGAAGGGGAAAGAAATCTTTTAATTGCAGGATTCTTTTTACTCCTCAACATATCTAATACTACGTGCTTGGAACTTTGCAGAAGCATGAAATACTAGTCCCAGTCCCAGGGAAATGGATCAGTGGATGTGACTGTGTAATAACTCTTAAAATCCATTTGCCAGCAACTTCTATTACAACTGTGGAGTCTCTGCAACCTTTCATACTGTTATGAAAGTTCCTACATATCTGCATGGTATTGCATGTGCTCTGTGGTCTAAGCAGTAACTAGGATACAGTTACACCACCATAAATGCAGAATTTAAATGTAGGAGCAGCAATCCATTCCAGGAGAAAGATGGGCAGAGGGGTAGGAGGAAAACCTGCTGAAAAGCATAGTTAAGCCCTTTGTACTGTGGAAATGAATCTGGTTTTGGTGCTGGGGGCTGAGTTTGCATTGATGCACAGAAGTAAAACAAGAGTATTCAGACAAGTGGAACATGATCTGATAAGCCTGGAAATAACTCTGTCAGGCTATCCAGCCTGAATGACATCCCTGTCTGTGTCCTTTCAACACGTTTGATTTGAGTACAAGCTTCCCAGAGGAAGGCTTTTCCTGTGCTTTCTGTCCTGCTTCACTACTTCACAAACTCCCTGATGGCAGAAGCAGAGCAGGTTAATGTGGGAGAAGAGCTATACACTTTTCCAGAAGGGACAATACTTCTGCTATGGCTTTTTTTTCAGCATGCAACCTGACTGTCCTTTCAATATATAAGAACCAAGCCTTTTACTTTGCCAGCTTAATACAGAAATGATGTGGTACCTTTCATTTATAAGATGCTTGAACTCTGTGTGTGTACATTAAGAGATAAAACCAGAAATAGGTCTGCTCCGGTTTTTCCACTGTGAAGGAGATGAAACAATTTTTATAAACTTCCCAGAGCAAAATTTCATTAAGGTAGATATTCACTGAATGAAACTTTTGCAAAATGTATATCCTCATAACACAAATAAAATGCAACAAGATTTGTGCCTGAAGATTCATGAATATGAATAATGTTCACACAATACCAAATTTCACTAAACTTAATATAAAGATTTATATTTGAATGATAGTCTTCAATTTGCACGATTTATGCCCTAGCAGTTACATGACTGCATTTATCAGAAAGGGCTGTTCTTCTGGGAGGTAATTCTACTAAAGCTTGTGATCATTTGGCTCTTGATCAGTGAAATGGACTGAATCTTATTTTCTGTGTCTGTCTCTTTGTATGTTTTCCACCCTCATATGCTTTAACTCTGGCAAGAAGAATACATATTTCAAGTCAGCATATGAATCACCTGCCCATGAATCAGCCAAATGCAGGCTCTGCACCTAGCACCATCTTTAATATTTCTCCTAGGCATGATGGTCGTCCTTTCCACAATAAGCATGGATTTTAGAAATATTAAGTATTTTATATGTGGAGTAGTAAATACACCCCACTCTTGTTTTTTGAGCTTCACAGTACATCCTGCTGTCTAAGTGTTTACTTGTGAGCAACAGGCATCTTATAGGTGGGTGGGAGACCAGCACTCTTTAGAGTCACACTGATACCTCCAAAGCTCTCATCATGTACCCATTACCACTGATTGAATGGTGTTGCCTTTGGGAGAGCAATATTGACTCAAGTCAGAAAACTGGGGAAGCTCAGGATAACCTGAGCATGCAAAGATGAGGATGCAAAGGTGAACAAGTTGACTCTCTTGGGCTGTGGCAAACAATGAAGATCACCAATACAGTCTAATCAATGTGGTCACTTATCCCTGAAAGAAAACTTATTGACTGCTGTGATACCAGCTGGATTAATCAATTAATAAACAATGGTTTCATCTTAATAAGAAAGAACAGAATAATCTTGAATAGATTAAGAGTGCTAGAATAGAAATAGCCAGATAACCATATCTTTAAATAAAACAGGGTAAAACTCTTCAAACTTTTTCCAAAAACATGATTTTGGTTTAAAAAAAAAAAAGAAAGGAAGAAAATGAAAGGGAAAGAATCACCAAAAGCACCGTTTTTTTTCATGACTGATGCCTCTTCCGCAGCTGTGAGCACATTCATTTCTCCATAATCCCTGGCAATGCAGAAGAAAGAGGGCCTTCAGGTGAAAGGTTACCTACATTTATAATGTCAGGCACTGAGGCTGGCGAGGTAAAAGGTAAATGGTAATTTTATCATTAGCGTGCCTGACCCCTTGGCCCGGCCATATCTCATAGGAGACATTAGGAACGGCTCACCTGTCAAGATGCAAACACTTAAAGGTCAATGCTCACAGAGATCTTCAGGAGCTTACAAGGGAATTGCTGACACCTTTTATTATCGCCGCTTAAATAAATGATTCAAGTGGTGAGACAATGGTAAGGCCGGTTTAATGTCAAGATTTACAGGAGGAATTCTTGGAACATTATTTTCTAAGGTTGGACTACATGGATATGATTTTTAAATTCTAGGACTGGATGAACAATGAGGTGGATTTCACACCATTTAAAGGAGTCTAAACATCCCTATTTTGCAAGACTTTCCAGCACTGCACAAGAACAAAGTTTTACTTCTGTTGGAGCAGTGAATGCAGATTCCTGAATCCACTATCATCGTAGTGTACAATGTTAGAAAACTCATTTGACCTTTGTGCATGAGATGTGGATATTTATGACTCATGAGAGGATATCTTGCAACCTAACAACAAATTTTTTGGAATGCCAGCTATACTTCATTATTATTTAATGAAGTAATAGGGTAAAGATTCTTTCTTGTTTTTCAAGTTGTTTTCACATTAAAAATTTCTGAAATGTGGACACATCAGCATCAGGGTTTGCAAGAGCACTAAGGTTTATCCATGCATGCAATATTTACAGGATTGACAACTGTGATTCCAAACAGTGAGTGTAATTTATTCCTTGCACTGTATCTCACACCTCCCACTGCTAGTAAAAGGGCCAGTCAGGTATACAGGACTCTGAGTGGTTTGAGATTTGTGTACACGTTAAAGCTGCCTTACATTAAGTTTCACCAGTAGAGGATACCCTGAGCATTCACCCCTATAAAGTAGCAATATTTTCTGTTTGACACTACAGACACAGCAACTGATTATTAGTGTGTGATGCAAGCTCTCTGCATCTGTATCTCTTTTGTCCTTCCCACACACTGGTCACTGTTCTCATTAATCTGCTGTCCTCTCCCTTGTCTCCATCTACTCCATCTCACCTCAATAATAATATATTCACTTCCTTTGACTTAGTGACATCCAGATTTTCTTCTCCAGGTAATGTTCCACATACTTTCCCCACATATTTCATGAACCTTCCCTAAAACAATTGCATATCACTGAAATTGTTGGCTGAATAGCTTCATTTCTCCTTCCCCCTTATCACTGATAACACTAGCACACTGTGGTGGGCTTGCACTTTTTTCCTGTATTATTTTGTTCTTGCCATCTTCTTCCTGTGCTGTCTGAAGAGATAATGCAGTAATAAAAGCAGTTTAAATGAGAAAAAAAAAAAGTTGTGTACCCAAAGAATGCATATTTTAAGAAACTGATCAAAACCAAGGGCTGCAGTGAAAGTACAGTGTTTGTGAAAAACAGATCTGTCATAGAAGTTCAGTTACCTGAGGATGCTAGGAACAACTGCAGGTGAGCCACACATCTCTGTCTCTTTGCACCACAGCAGTACTTGCAGAGAATTAAGGCACTGCTACAAGAGTATGCACTTACTGAGTGTAAAACTCAGGACAGGCTTCTGTTTTTGCAAATCTCTTACTTTTTTTCCCTATGATATCCTACACAAGTGATATGTTTCTTGGTTTCATCATGTAATGTAATTCTGCTAGAAACATATCAGGAAATGTTATTGCAAAGCTGTAATCTCACTTTAGCTTTCACATTTATAAAATGAGAAAAAATATTGCACCTCCAGAGGGCTGATAGGTATACAGCTGAAATGCAGTTTGAGAAAGCATTTTTATATTCTTTATTGATAATCCCTCTTTATTAATAATTATCATTTTTTATTGTTTTCATTCTTACTAATTGTGAATATCAAGGACACCAGAGATTACTATGTATTTGACTTCTAATGAAATGCAATATTTCATCTTTCTTTGCCCACCTCTGCTGACATGGCAATTGTATGAAGGCAGATATTTTGGGAAAGAAGGGAAATAATCATATATCAAAGTTTTTGAAATCACAAAGTCCTCAAAAGAAATGGAAACAGACTCCAAATTACTTGACATGTTAGGAAGGTTCATCTAAGGCTCGAATGACCTTGGACCTTGATTGGCAATACCGGACACCAGATGCTTCAGATAATTGAAATGCTTCTGCTTTCCCAAAAATTCAGCATGCTTGGTTAGCATCCCTTCTAAGGTATTATCCCTCATTGCTACCTGCACAGCAGTTGTCTATCAGTAGAAGATAAAAAGCAATGGGAGTCCTGGTATATTCAGTGCCATAGCATGCAATATTATACGAATTCTGCATGGCCAACTGTCTAAAACCTCACTGACTTGTGGCACCCTCTCCACAGGAGCATCTGGATGCATAGGCATAGCTTTAGTAGACACTCACATGCCAGGAGTATCAGAGAATTCACTGAAGCAGACCTCAACTGAGCCAAGATTTAACTATGACTTACTTTGCACAGCAAGTTATCTCAGTGGGACTTAAACTTATCCTGACGCTTAAGCACTTAGCTGAGTCAAGGATGTAATAAGTGATGTGATGGAATTACACTTGCCATTTCATAAAGTGAATCATATAAAATATATACTTTTGAACTCAGCTACAACCTTCTACCTGCACAGCTGCTTTCATGGAATTTAATACACAGAACAAAACTGCACAAACTGCAGTCTCTCTTGCCATGCATTGGTCTTGTGCATCAAAACCTTCTGTACTATCTCAATTTTGATAATATGTGAATAGGATATTGTAAAACAGTTTATAACCATTATAAAAATATATTTACTTTTTTACCTGACCACCTGAGGAAGACACCAGGTAGTAATAAAACTAATTTTATTACACGCCTTTCGGGACGCAAAAGAAATAAAATGCTTTCTTTTTTATGTCAGTATTATACAACTGTGCTTAAAAAAAAAAATCTGTTATGCCTCACCTTTTTATGTTGCTTGGTTGTTTTTCTTGTTTGCTTTGAAATATTTATTTTCCATACCATCAGAAGCACTCAAAGAGTAATCAACAAGTGAGATTTTCCTACCAAACACTCAGAAAACCTCAAAGAGATAGAGGCTTCCTCCTTTGCTTACCATGAAAAGCTATTTCTTTTTGGATCACAGTGGTCCCCATTTGAATTCTGACTGTGAACATGCGCACAACATGCCACTGCCTCTGACGCCAGCTGGTTACTTGCACATGTGGAAATAGACTCCCCTCAATATGGAAAGTAAGCATTGTGTTGCAGCTCCCATCTGGATATTGATATGCTGGATAACAAAGACAGTTGCAAACCAGCTACCAGCAGGTGGAATATGACAAAACATATCCAACTCAGTTCCTGATATCTGGCGCACTTGCACATCTCTGAAAGATGGAAGATGCTGCTCTGACTATTTCCAAGACATGGGAGAAGGCAGAGATGCCTAGAGGCATGCTTACTTTTACATCTGTTAATATATGCAGCCATAAACTCCAACATGGTGTAAAACGTCTCATTCTGTATGCACAAGAAAGTGAAATTGAGAAAAGAACTGGGCTGAATATTCTGAAACCTTCTTGGCTTGACAAGTTGATATTCTATTCCAGGATCAGACCCTCCTTCCTTTCCGTGTATCTGCACAGACTAATACAAAGTGCTTAGAGATCCCAGGTAGTTTGATGTGGAAGTATCTGACGTTTACATTTTCTCAATGAAAGCGCCAAAATAACAATGCACAAGAACATAGCATTTGGTCATAGCACTTCGGGATAATGGTAGCTCTTAAATATGGTTACAAGGCTTTCAGGTAGCTCTTCCCTCCATGCTTCTGCTCCCCTGGAATACAATTTCTTGTGCACATTTGTGGAATCAGAACTCACTGCAGCAGAGGAACAGACAGTCAGGCTAATGTATTCTAATACCTCCTAATGCACACCAATTTCTCTTCGTTGTTTTGTTTCTTAATAACCTCCAAATGCAAAATATGTAGGAAGCCACGCATAAATTCTGGTTATAGTGTCATCCCCTAAGAGACAAACACAGGCAGCAGTGTTTTTACGTGAGGGGAGAAAAAAAGAACATCCAATTTTCCACTACAAAACAGGTGCACTCAGATTTTCAAAGTACATCTCACTTGTCTCTCTTGTTTATTTAATCCTAATTTATCAGATCAAGACAAAGAATAATACAGTTTGGTTTTCTGGCATTTTCATGTCCACAGCAAAAAGAAGGTCATTGCGTTTGGGTACTAATCTACCAGTGCAGTAAGCCGTGATTAAAATGTCTTGGTAATGCTCTCAGAAAAGCATTACAACTGCTTGAATCCATATCCATCCATGACCAGAGAAGAGGGGATGCTAGTCTGGTTTGGTTAAATACATATAAACTTATTCCTCAGTCAGTCAGCTAGAGCAGCAGCCCTGCATTTCAGCAAGCGAAATAAAAAGATTGCCTGGGGTCAGGATAAAAGCAAAGGTACACAGGGCCATGAAACAGTTTTCAGTGTTATCATTGCACTTCAGAGGACCCAACAGAGCTCTCACTGGGGATCATGAGTGACCTCAGCTCTCCTTATAAGTTTCTTATGCCTCTAAATTTATTTTAATGCCCACCGAGAAGGTGAAGGGTTAAATAAGAAGGACAACTGAGGGAGTGGGGGGATGTGTGTTTTGGCTTTGTGCTACGTTCCAATTCTGTCAAGGAGTCTGAGCTTTGGACAGATAAGCAGGGAGGGAAGTAGTCCTTAGAATAAAGTGAAATGAAGGTGCAATGCAAAAAAGATATCTCATTTCAACTTCTGAGTGAAGTTCTCTGTGCCTGAGTCACATTTCCCCTGCTTCCACTGCTGTGGCTTCTCCTCTTCTTTTTTCATAATCATCCCCGTTATGAGTCTTTGTTCACAAAGGTGGAAAACACGGAGGGCTCTAATGATGCATTATCACAGGTCAGGGAATGAAGCACATAAATCTCCCTGGCATTTGCCTCCACACTATACCTCTAAAAGGACAGCAGCATTCCTTAAAGATGTAGCTTTTCCCCAATCAGATGACTCAACAAGGCAATGTACCTGTGGGCTTTTGCCAGCATAATCACCTTTTCCTCAAACTGCTCCTTGGACAGCTCCGACCTTGTCTGGTTTTCTTTAGTCTGCCGTGTTTCCTGTAATGAAGACTAGAATTCAATTGTACATCTGGGACTAATAGCTTTTAAACCTAAATTATTTCTTTCACAATTACAGTCAGATTGTCATAAACATACAAGCAGTGAAGTACAGAGAGATGCTTTCACTGTAAAAGCCATTTTGAAAGCAAAACTTCAGTGTAGTTTAAAGATGTTATTGTTGTTATAGTTGGAGACTGATGGAGCTGTCTTTGAAAACCATGTCAGTACTGCAATTGGCTTAGTTTAAATCAACAGAAACCTGGATTGTACAGAGGAGTGGGAGTAAGACTGTATAAAATGTCAATAATCAATTGCAGTTGTATTATTGTCATGACAGTATGATGGCAGTTCAGTGAAGCAATTATTAATTTTTCATAATACCACTGAAAGCAGAGACTTCCAAAGAAATAACAAGGTTTACTATATATTACACAAACAATTACCAAGGATATAATGAAGCAGAATAGAAAATTTTGTCATATACTCTGAGAAGAATCTACCTTTTAAACCAAAGATCATTGTACAGGTTCTCTGCTGTTGTAAATGGAATAACATCACCACTGTAGTTAATGCACTATTTTAGACCAGCTGGGTATTAGAAATGTGCAGCTCAGTTCCTGATGGCTTCATTCACATATAGACATTACACAGGTGTTGACTCTGTGAAGATACCAACACTGTCATTTTGTAGGAATCTAAATCCCTAAGTTCCTTGCACACTGTATTAGAATGACCAGTTGTACATGGAAAAACAGTGAACTGAGCACTTGATTAATACTTGTGATCTTGCCAAAATAATGGCAGCTGTTCTTAGGGCACCACTGGCCATATAGAATCAAGTGCAATATTGGAAGTTCCTACTGGCTTTGAGTCATCCATTATTAAACATTTTTATTTTAATACATAATCAAATATTAATTTAAATTGAAGTCCACTCTCTTGTAAAGAAAAAAATTCAGTGCGAGCAGTGATGGCCTCCAATATGCTACCAGTCCTGTTATTATAACTGGACTCACATTAGACTCAGATTGTGTGTTTAGGGAACATGGCTTGTACAGGCTCTTCATCCTGACAAGGATTTTACATCCTTGTGGGTATTCTAGTAGACCTTAACAAAATCATTTTCCCATTCTCCATTTCTTTGTTATGGCTTTACTACCAGTGGACACGGGCGTTATTATTTCTTCTGTTCTCAGAACTCTCTTTTTCAGAATTAAATCCCTTTTATTTTGCACAGTGCTAATCTATTTATTTCTCTCTTTCTTAATTTGTGCCTCATCCTACTTCCTACAGAACAGTTTTGCAGCTGTTAATATAAGCCGAATCTTTCCTTCTATTTCCAGAATAAAGGTTACACATATTTCTTTTCTTGGTGTTCTCAGAACAGCATGACACCTCTACACAAACTAGCAATCATTTTCCATCAATTTCAACTCTCAGTTATGGTTTTAAAACAAATTTATCTCAATCACAAAAGAACTACAAAATTTGTGTTGTTCAATCTACTTATTTTACATTCTCTTTTGTGAACATTCAGAATGATAAAAGGTGCTTAATCGGTCCCTTGTTAAAACTCTTTGGTTGCTGGGCTTTGACTTCCTTTGCATTGCACTCCCAAGATTCTCTTCCTTTCATTCATACAATAATATAAATCTATTGCATCTAGTTACTTCCAAAGCAGAACTGAAAGCTCCTTTTCAATGCTTTGTTCCTCCTACCACTGCCAACGGGAATGAAGTTGCTCTGTAGACTCAACATGCTGATTGAACTGACATTTTCATAAACAGTCATGAGACACTTGGTGTGAAAAATAATAATTCTTATATTGAATTTGCATTGTGCAGTGCATGTCCCTCCCTGCAGAGTAGCGGGTTTGGCCAACCAGCGCTTCTTGACAGCTGTGTCTTACTTCCTATGAGAACAGCAAGGGGTCAGCCGAGAGGAGGAGCCTTAGCACAATGAATTTAAAGCATATTAATGATGAAGTTAAGTGCATACAATCATCAGGAAGTGTTGGTGAATCTGAAAACAGACACAAATCAGACACAGGGAATTTTGTATTCACCAGTAAAGGTGGCAACACAACTGACGCCACAGAGAAGAGCAACATCTGTGGAGGAAATCCTAGTGATGGACATCAAACTAAAGATATATATCTGCTGAGAACTTGGGAGTGAGAAGATTAGAGGGTTAGAGAAAGCACAAAAGAATTTGGTTTGTACAACATTAGATTCCCTGCTGTCTCTGGATCATTTTGGTTAATATTTGTCCTAATGAAAACCTAGAACAGTTTCAGAATTAAAAAATCCCCAGGATTTGAAAAATTAATCAAAACCAAAAAATATTTACCCAATAACAAGTTTCCAGATAAGAAATAAGAAAGGAAAATTTCCTTCATCTTTGCTAACACTGCAAAACTGTAATTGCTGAAGCTAAACTATCATATTCATCTATATCAGCTCCTGAAAAACAGTTCATTGCCTGGATTCTTTTTATCCTTGTCATCATGTTTACACCATACTTATAAAAAAAGATGGCACAACCAACCTCCCACCCAGAAATACAGAAGTGCTGATACAAAAGGGTTTTCTGTGGTTCTAACTACAGCCCCTTCCTTTTTAAGGGCTGCTTCCCAAGGGACTCTCCCTCCCAATTTCTTTTATGTACCTTCTCACCAGCAGAGCCTGAGACAA